>CP139503.1:307013752-307515647 GCA_021014915.2 Artemisia tridentata subsp. tridentata | reverse complement strand
GGAAGAAGATCTAACCATGTTGCCACATTATCCACCGAGCGAATCAGGGGAGTATTTGATTTCATTCTTTTACCTTATTTACTTTTACATCTTGTTATTTGAACATTGGGGACAATGTTCATCTTAAGTGTAAGGGGGGGGGGTAAAGTACGATACTTTAGAGAATGCTATTACGCTTGATTTTTGTTTGTTAAATGGTAGATGTGTAATAAAACTGAGAGAAATACCTGTTAAGGCAATTTTAGTGCCAAATTTAATTTTTTTACAACATATAGGAGTGAAACTTTGGTCTTAACGAGCGTCTCATGGATAGGAAGTTATATGACTAGCAAAAAAAACCGTACCACTAAAAAATTTTCCACCCCCAAATATGTGAGGTTCGCCCCTAGAATTGGTAGGAAAAGCATTTATGCTATGATGTGTGTACCGGTAGCACTTAGATTCTAGAACTTGCGTTAGGACCATTCCGAGGCCACAAGTGAGACTACATTCGTGTAGTTAGATTTACTACATGATAAGAGGCATTAGGATTAACCCGTTGTTTTACACCCGTGTTTTTATTATAATTACATTGGCAACATTGGTCAAGTAATTCTCCACACCCTTTGCGTTGTACTCATTTTTAGTACACGATACCCCTAGTACACCCCTCAGAGCCTATCTTTTCGTTTCTAACTTTAAGCATTTTACTTAAAGTAAGAATTTGTTTACACCCCACTTAAATGTACACCCAAATCGCCTTAGCCTACCTTGTATGCACTCACTTTTAGTGCATTATTGTGACAACATTTGTTTAAACCCCAAGTTAATTATCTAATTGATTACATGGTTGCTAAGTCGAGTCATATCCTTGTACATATTGTTTTTGGACGATTGAGACTCATGGGTAAAGTACTAGTGTAATGGAGTAATGGGGAAGAACAACATTATTACCCCCATATGTGCTAAATATTTTAAAAGTACTCCAAGTGTGTCGATTATCTTAATTCAAGTCATTAGAATAGTTATTTGTAAAGTTATGTAAAAGTTCAAGTGTAAGGGGAGAACCGAGGCCCCTATGATGTATTATTTTGGATGGTAGGGCAAGAGTGTATGATGAAAAAAAAAAAAAAAAAAAAAAAAAAATCGAAAAAATCAAGAAAAATACAAAAAAATGAGAAAAAGAAAAGTAGAAAAAACATACGGACTACCATCCCGTTTCATTTTATGTTTATTTTATGTTTTTGTTATTTTGTTTTTAGCTTAAGTCGAGTCTAGTCTTGGCTTAGCAACGCCATATTGTACATGTAATTAACCAAGATCTTTAACTCGCCACCGGTAAAATATCCCTTATCCAACAAAACCGTGTTTATCATATCCCTACACCTCACGTTATAACCCATGTAAAAGCCCTCTTTGATAGTTTATCTTAGGTGCTTACGCCTAGTGGAGAAGGTTTTCGATCCTTTCCCAAGCCTATGGTAATCTATTTGCTATGACAGGTAGTGAGAGATATTATTCATTTTCATTTATGAGATATACTTTTATGACACCTGAGAGATGTGAGTATCTAAACACTACTTGTGAGGTGCTAGTGTGTAATCTCCGTGCTTATTATGATTAAAGTGGAACGACTATTTGTTGTAATTACTTTTATATTAGCGTTAAATGACCCCTAACTTGTATTTTGATTAGAATAAAAGCGCATTTGCTTGAGGACAAGCAAATCTCAAGTGTAAGGGTATTTGATGAAGCGAAAAGTGTACCGCTTTTAGGGGGTCATTTAAGCCCTAAATCGTATTTATTTGATCAAATATTGCCCTAAATCGTTCCTTTTGTCATTTTAGGTACTTTGGAGAAGAAATCTGGAAAAGGAAGCATTTTGGACGTTTTTGGAGCATAAAAGTGAAGAAAACGACAAAGTCTCCAAAGCTGCTGGAAAAGTACACGTGACGGCGTCAAGGATTGCTCCTGACGGCGTCACGGCTTGGCAAAAGAGGTGGATATGACAAAATACACGTGACGCGCCAGAGAGTTTTACAATGGAAATTTTGACGGCGTCACCCTTTAAGGTGATCAAGGTCGTCACGGTTTAAGTTAAAGAGAGACGGCGTCAAGCACAATTTTGACGGCGTCAACCCTTGACGCGCCAGAGCGGATTTTGGAGGATTAAAGAGGGACGGCGTCAGGAAGACCATCCGGGAACCCTAGCCGCGGCAAGGTGACGGCGTCACCTCCTACAACGTGACGCCGTCAGCCCCTAAATTCTATATATAGTTTTGCAATTTTTAGTTATTAGTGTGCAACTTTGTGAGGAGAAACCCTAAGACGAATTTTCTGCCATTTTTAAGGGTTTTATACCCTTGGATCTCCCATGTTTAATTGAAGATAAGTAATCATTTAATCATTCAATATGTCTATGCGTTGTTTGATTATATCTTGTTCTTGTCTTTTAATTAACATGTTAGGCTAGATTTATCTTGTGTTTGCTTAGATCTAATGAAACCTAACTATTGATTATCGGTTGTTGGTGTGTTATTAATTGTATTGGATGATTGTTTATCGATGTTAGGCTTAAGAAAACTGGCTAACCTCCTATACGGTAACTTGCTTGAACGTCTTAAGAAACATGAACCAATGCGTACTAAGGTTATTATGGTTGTATTTAATGCATGAGCGAATTCTAGTGATCCCATGTTAGGAGCTTCTTAGCCGGCTCGACATAGGAGTGAAGTAGGAGCTTATAGAGTTGGGGAAGTACGTACGCCACCCCACGATTGGTATTAAGGAATACACCCGTCATCCACGCAATTAATACACACTAATCAACCGGTAAAAGATAGTTAGGGAGTAAGGAAATCTAAGTAAACACATTTCTCTCCATATAAGTTCCACAACCTTTTCATTTTTTAGTTATTTATTTTATTTGCAATTGTAGTTATTTGGGTTAGTTGACTAGCAACTAATTCCGCCCACTCCTTCAAACCCGAGATTTTACTTGCTTTCCATAAAATATAAAAAAAATACAAAAAGAATCTTCCCTCGCCCTTAGACCTATTAGAGTAGTTTTTCAATCCTAACGACACTATTCCCCTAGAGAACGATCAATCCCCCGGTACTTGCCACTACACTATACTACATCGGTCAGGTACACTGCCTGGTGGGGATTGCAAGCCTCTTAAGATCCCTCGAGAGGTAAAACCTGTTGTAAGGTAGCAAAACCACGCATCATATCCCGGAGCAGCTTCCCTAAATCTTCCTGAAGGTCGGAATGGTTGTCCAAATTGTGTGTAGTATGCTTCTTCAAAAGTCTCACTTTCATTCATTTTAGGGCAATCCTTAGTGTAGTGAGGTCCTTCGCATTTTTCACATCCAACTTGGGCAGCATAAACTTTCTCATCACACTTCTTCATCTCTCTACTAATTTTATCCAATTGAGCTTGAATTGCAGCAAACCCGTCAAAATTAGTGCTGCTCTTAGATCTAGTAGAGGTTCCATCGTGCCATTTTTGAGAGTGATCAGCAGCTTCTTGGATAGCTTTTCTAGCATCGGCTGCACTCATTTGGGGCACAGCTCCTTTAGCATCTAAGATTTGTCTAGTAGGCACGTCCAATCCTTGATAGAACAATATTATCTCCTGCATTGGACTTAGATAATGTTGAGGGCGTTTTATCAATAAGTCTTTAAATCGTTCCCAAGCTTGATAAAGAGTTTCATCAGGCTCTTGCTTGAAACTGTTGATAGCCTCCATCTTTTTAGCAGTTTTAGCAGGTGGACAATATCTTTTCAGGAATTTGCTCTTCAAATCTTCCCATGTTGTGATTGAATTAGCAGGTTCATTCCTTAGCCACTTATTAGCAGCTCCTTTAAGCGAAATTGGAAAGATTCTTAGCATAAGTTGATCGTCAGAGACTCCTTCTGTAGTAAACAAATCTGCAATCTCGAGGACTTTTTCAACATGTTCATTAACATCTTCATGTTCTGTTCCACTAAAAGCATTTTCTCTTAGCTCCTTGAGAAACTGACCCTTCAACTCAAACTTTGACTTTTCATCAAACTTTGGTCTAGCAACTCCTGAACTGTAATCAGCACGGGTTTTGTTCATGTATTCCTCCATAGTAGTGTTTTCCGCCATTGTTTCTGTTTCTTCTTCCTCCTTCTCTTCAGAAAAGTAATCAAGCTCGAACGAACTTGAAATTTCAAAGCTTTTTGTGTTGAAAAGCCTTTTAAGCGAATGTAAGGCTCGTTCAGGATCTTCGAAAGGTTTAATCAAGTTCTTAGTTAAACTCCTGGTCATGCACTTCCTGAAATCATCACAAAAGCATCAGTAGGGTATGTTCAAGAAAGTAATATATCAGAAAATTCACAACGAAAACGGAATACGAAAAATAAAAGTTGCTGATCTCTGCAAATGATGCGCCGTATCCAGAAAGTTGGATACGCCGTATCTTATTTCGTTAAAATTTATTCAGACTTTTATTCAGAAAACAGATACGCCGCTTATGATTTTAGCATGCGCCGTATCAGGTTTAAATTATCAAAAATCGATTATATTTATTAAAATTAAATGCGTCGTATTAACAAAAGCTAATGCGCCGTATTTTCGTTATGTTTCAAAATACAAGATTTTTGATTTAGTAGATGCGCCGTATCGATAAAAATCGATGCGTCGTATCTATTTAATAATTCGAAAACTGTTTTTAATTTAAATAGACAATACGCCGTATCTGTTAAAACAGATGCGTCGTATGGCGTTAGGGTTTAGAAAAATTTCTTATTAAAAACAGAATACGCCGTATCTTGGGAAAGATGCGTCGTACTCGAATTTATTAAACGCGTTGTATTTTATAAAAATTAAACGCAATATGCCGTATTTGTGAAAACAGATGCGCCGTATCGTTTGTATCAGCTCAATACAACGATAGCAGAATGCAGAAAAATAGAAAAAGAATAACAAAAAATAAAAACAAACAAAAAGAAACAAAAATTAAAGAAACAAAAACACACAGAAACAGAAAATATGCAAACTATACAATGAATGCAATCTATCTAATATATAACAGGGTTAGTGGTTAGAATCTAAAAATTAAAAAGAAAAACCTAATTAAAATACTAATCAAATTAACAGATAATAACAATTCATTCCCCGGCAACGGCGCCAAAAACTTTATGGGCGTGCGTGTCGTTGCGGTTTAGCAGTATTAATGCCTACTCAAGTTTTAAATTTATATTTAGCCGACTTATCAATAACACACACACTTAACGAGCAGTGTACCCGGTCAGTATAAATATAATGGTAAGTAGAGTGTCGATCACTAAGAGTGGAACGTATTATCTAGTTATTCTAATTAGTATTTTAATATCTTAAGTTATCTATACAAACTAATCTAACGCAAGGGGGTTTAGCCTGAGAGACTGACACGGTTTGGTTATGATTAAATAGTAAACTAAACTAATGAGCACGAATCAGCGATTAGCACACACGTACACAGATAGATACTTGAGACAATAAGAAGACCTGTCCTGATAATTAAGTAGCTTGTCACTTGTTTTATTGCTAGTTTTATATGAAGTGTATATAATTAAACCTTTCTCGTTGGCTCTAATCTTATCGGCGAGTAAACTCTTAATGATTACTTATGTCTATCCTATTTATTAAGCGTCTCTTAAATAGGCGAGGAAGGGGCATGGCGACCCAAGCAATGCTCAGCTAGACACAGAGGTTATCAATGCACTAATAAAAGTCACCAAAAACATCAACATATAAACTTTAGTTAATGGGAAAGCAATATTAAGGGGAGTGCATGATTTTCCGTAGTCACATGACACAAGCCCATCAATCCTGATGAATTAAAGTGTACTAATACAATAAAACAAAACTACTTAATGAATTGAATACATGCAGGACCTTCTTACAGCTCTTGTATCTTCGTTTAGGGTGTGTCTTGTGCTGCTTTGTCGTCTGAATTCGGCTCTAGGGTTATTCCTTTACACACTGTCCAACTCTCAAATTCGTCTGACCTTGGGGTATTTATAGTTTCTGTCTGAGGGATAGATGCGGCGCATCTAGTTGATAGATGCAGCGTATTAACTTAACTTCGCGTGGGGTCCAAGATTAATATATTTAGGAATATTCGTACACCGTCTTCATATGCGGCGTATCTTGACTTTGTATGCGGCGCATGTACTTGGATTGTAACTTGTGAAATCTTGATAGTGATACGCCGTATGTTAGAAGTATGTTGCGGCGTATCTGGAGTAGAACGAGCTTGATCTTCTGGATTTCAGTAGGCTTTGATATCTTGCTTGTTTTGCTCCATAATTAGTCCAAAATCGTCAAGTTTCACATAATGCTTGTTTTTACCTGAGAATTACTAAAGTAAACATTAATGTATCGATTCTCATAGATAATATAATAAAACAAGTCAAATAAATAGGATAAATGATGGTAATAAAATGTACTTATTTGAGTTCATCACGAGTCCGTGAGTGCCGATACTTGAGAGCTGCTGAGTACCTTGCTTCTGTGGATTTGTATTTGTGCTTTGCTTCATTGAGGTGAGTTCTCGTAATCCCACTTGTTAACGTGTTTTACCTTGGGGTGGAAATGGTACTCAATGCTTTTAAATATTTTCTTGCTGTGATCTACTGTTTTAATGATTTTGGACAATATGTGTGTTTTGATTGCAATATGTGTCTTACTGTGTGAATTTAAATTGTGTGATTTGGATTGAACGTGCGCAACTGTTTAGTGATTCATTATGAGTATAATTTTGGGAAGTGACACCCAGTACATCATTTTGGGAAGTTGTACCCAGTACATCATTTGGGAAGTGGCAACCAGTCTATGTATGGAGTAATTATGCGTGTTTGCAGTCTGAGATAGTTTGAAAATCTTTACTATGTGTTCACATTTGTATATCTTGCTCACTATTGTCCTACGCCATTATTCACAGCATCGTGGGTTAACTTTTAAACCTACGAGCTCACCAACTTTATGTTGACATTTTCGAGTATCCATTTTCAGGTGCTAAGACTGAAGCTACACAAGTAGGTTGAGTACTGGCCTGGCTTAGCAAGACTTAAGACAAGATCCTTCCGGGTTATATCTCGTGAAGTTGCATTTTGTTATTTCCCAGTGTTGCTGTTTAACTTTGAGACTTATGGTTATCTTGGATCTTTGTACTTATCCCGGTTGTGGGAGTTTACGACTATTATCTGTCTTATGTTATACATTTAGTATTTCTCTATTGTGACACCTTGTGTTCTTGACTATGAGGTCATACCCCGTGAATGCCATTCCGCTGCGCCATTTTTGGGGTGTGACATTAGGGTTTTCTTGTCATTAATTACTGGAATTTATTGCTCAATCATTAAACAATTATGTGAGGCGGTAGGGATTTGCTATGACGGTTGATTAAACCCTAATTAGGGTTTTGTCGTTCTTTTTTCTTTCTTGATTGTAGGTTGCTGCTGTTGTTTGTGAGTTTTAAGGTTAAGGTTTCGTTCTTTTTCATTTTATTTTCATATTATTGTATCATGGAGGGTAATCATGCTGCTGGTACCATGGAGGGTATGAAGGTGAATGAGGGTTCTGTTTTAGGATCGTCTAACATAAGATCGATTGAGAAAGGTAAAACTGGTTCGATCAATGTGAACTCTACACTGGTTACTAAAACTTCTGAGTCACCTACTTAGGAGATTCCTACACAGGTTAATATTACTTCTAGTGCTCCTACGAAGGTAACTAATTCTGGTCCAACTCCCACATCTTTTGCATCCATTTTTAAGGCTAATACACCTAAGAAGATTGTGAAAATATTGGTGATGAGGAATATAGAATGTGTGGCTGGTGCGAACGTAACAATTCCTGTGGAAGTGGTGGATGAGATTAGTAACTATTTTACTAACACACTTTACGGTTATTTTATTGGAAAACGTCTTGCTTTTCCAATTGTCAAAAATTATGTGAAAAACACATGGGCTAAGTTTGGTCTTCAAAAGGTTATGCTAAATAATGTATTTTTCCTTTTTCAATTTGCTACTAATGAAGGCATGGAAAAGGTGTTGGAGGAAGGTTCGTGGTTGATCTGTCTTGTGCCTAATTTTTTGAATATTTGGACACCTAATTCCAAATTAACGAAAGAGGAAATAACCTCAGCTCCTGTGTGGGTTAAGATTGACAATGTTCCTTTAGTAGCTTATTCCGAGGTTGGTCTTAGCTTAATTACAACACAACTTGGTCGTCCTATCAAGCTAGATGCATATACTAGTGCGATGTGTCTAAAATCTTGGGGTAGGAATTCTTATGCTCGTGCACTTGTGGAAGTTTCATCTAAGGCAGCTTTGCTTGTTTCACTTGTTGTGGCTATTCATTATCATAACGGGTCTGGTCATTCATTGGAAACTCTTGTTATTGAATATGAATGGAGGCCACCAAGGTGTGAAACATGTAAAAAAATTTACCACAATGATATAGGATATCCTAAGAGAGTGAGAACGGTTGAGAAACCGGTGGTTGATGATGATGGGTTTATTCGAAGAAACGAAAGGGTAAACAACATGTTAAGAATCGGCTAGGTGATGGTGTGAGATTTCAGAAGCCAAATGTTACATATCAGTATAGACAGGTTACTAAGATGAATACTGGAGGAGCTTCGTCTTCTAAGCCTTAAGTTCAGCCGAATGTAGGTATGCATGCCTCTACTTCTCAGCCAAGAGGTAATTTGGATGCGTGATAAAGATCTTACTTGTAGTACATCTTCTTTACATGATTTCCAAGGTAAGAACAATAATAGAGTGGATGATATTAACCTTTTTTATTTGAAAAATAGTTTTAATGTGCTTAAGGAGCAAGATTTTGTTTTGGAACATGTGAATGATCCTACATGTGCTCTCAATAGTAATATTGCTTTGGGCGATTATAGTAGCACTAGTACTACTCCTATTGTTGAGAAAATTGGAAAGCTTGAAAAGCTAATTATTAATGGGAAAGTTACTCTTGTGGATGATGATGGTAAACCTATTAAAAAGGTTAATTATCTGGGTGATCATGATAGTGAAGATCAGCTTGTGAGTGATTTGAAATAGAAGGAGCAGGATGCGGCTACTAAGCCTAGTATTTCTTCCTCTACTTGTACTTCTTCAACGAAGGTGGGTAACCCATTCTCTAAGGTGGGTAATGTGGTTGTTTCTGATAGCGACGATGATGAAGTTCTGGAATATCCTAATGAGACTAATTATTTTGGTAGTGGAGGGAACGAGAGGAGTCTTTTGGAGCAATGGAAGGATGGTACATGTGACTACAATGATTATGAAGATAATTACATTGACTATTATGGTCTATCTGCGGCCCAATTAAAGGCTGCTCCCATCCATGACATTAGACTTGGATAGGTTGCTTTTCCTTTGTTTAGAATAAAGGTTGATGTGTCTTAGTTTATGCTTGTTTTTGTTTTGGTTTTCTAGTTATGTGTAGCTAGTTGATCATTTATGGCCTGTCATGAATGATTTAGTAGTTGTTCAAGTGGTTTCTTGAGGTTAATGTGGAATTTCAGCCACATTCCATTGTACTTAACTGTTTTTTTGGAGTAATATATTTTACCGGCTGGAAGGCCTTTTACCCAAAAACAACATGTGATTAAATTACTAGAACTAGTAAACCATCAATAATCATCCCTTTTCAGGTGTACAATACGCATACCCAATAGATCGTTCTTAATCTTGAATTTTTTTTTGTCTGCTACCAAAGACACCAACGAATATATATATGTCCCTTAACTGGCTATTAACCGATTATATATTAGTTTTAGTAACATGATTAGATGTCGTTGTTCTCATCGCTAATGATCCCGTGGATATCGTATCAATGTTGGAAGAAATCTAACAAACCGGTTTCTAGAGCGGAACCACGAATCAAGAACTACTCCAGCAAGACCTCGACAAAGGGTTATTATCCATTAATGCCGAGTGGCACCAAGACACACACGAGATATTTACACTCAAACATGTATTAAACGTGAGCAAGAAAAGAAGGCACAAATAAAACCTCACCCCCTTATCCCTATTCATAGAGAATGAGGGGAGAGAAACCTAATCCTTGGTGAACAAGGAATCTACAATTGAGGAGGTTAGGAAGTTTCATAATACATGACTAACCTCCTTAAATTTGAGCTAAACTACAACTAGCCCCCTAAACTTATATCATAACTATTACACACTAATATTCTAATAATTTTTACCTTAGTGGTAATAGTTAGTCTTCTCCGATATGAAGGAGCTTCAACCAGTGCTGGAACCTCGGACTGGGGGACCGCCTTCGTCAAGGCACCAATAGCAATACCCGCTACTAACCTTAGCTCAAATCCTGATTCTGTAGAGAGTCCCTTTAGACATGTATCCTCCTTCAATTCTCTAGTAAATGTCATATACTCCGCCTTAGTTGGTAACAAAGCCATTATGTGTTGCAATGTAGCTTCCCAGCTCACCGCACATTCCTGTATCATAAACCCGTACATTGTGATTCATCTACCCATGAAAGTGATTGATATACCTATGGCGTAGTCATAATCCACAAAAGCCTGTACGTCCGTCTTTAATCCACGATCAAACCTATCCAACATTCTCACATCCGCACATGCTATATCATGTCTCATGCAGACCACTTGATACTTATGACTTCCAACTGCATATATACATGACCCCTCACTCTTCTTTTCTTCATCACGATTCCCTGACAGACTACCCTCTAACGAAAGCGTAGAGTGTCCCCCCAACAATATCCGAACAGACATCCTGTTGGAAAACCTGAATCGTGACACCCTCAGGGTATTACCACTCTGAGTCCTAAATATCTCCATACCAAGTATATTTTCCTTTGCTTCATCCAGCAAACCCTTGGTAACCCAGATCTCAGCCTTACTTTTGTAAGTAAACCCCATATAATCTGTATAAAAGAATAGATATATGAACAAACCTGGTGCATACTTCCAGTAATATATGAAGTTGTTGTCATTGCTTCGTCTGAAACCGTTGCTGAGCATACACATACCAGACCGAGTATACATATCTTCTTTCATTACTGCTATCCACTTGGAAATTACCTCACAAGCAACTGCATCCCTGAAAGTCAATGACTCATGTGCATCTTCTTTAATTACTCTAGCAACTCCTGAAGCAGCCATATTACTATTACCTCTATACCTTTCTGCAGCATTACCTTCTACACCCTCTTGACTAGGTACTCCGGTTTTTAAAATGGTTGCCCCTGCCTTTGCACCAAGTTGTACCTGCTTATTTACCAAGCAGTCCATGTTTGTCTTTCCTGCAAGTTGTTTAACCATCAACTTTCTTTGAGCCACTGCAGCATGATCGTTACTAACCTGAATTACCTCATCTTCATGATTTTCCTGAGCTCCCCGTAGTTCCACCTCAAATAAAACATGCTTTTGAACATGTACTCCATGGACCCTTTTTTTAACACCAAGACCCAACTTGTTTTGAACCTTCATGTTTTTGTACAATATTCCCATCGAGCTTTTGGATGTTTAACCTAGTATTCATACTAGCCATTCTTCTTTAACCTTGCTACAAACCTTGTCAAGTTTCTTTTTAACCAACTTTACCAACAAGTCTCACAAGCCGTGTGCTAAATCCGCTTTCTTGTAATAATTGATCTACTAACCTTTAGAAAAACCCTAAAGCTTCGATCTTTCCACCTCAAGTCTGCAATCTTGATATACCTTGTACTCCAAGTAATCACTTTTCGTGAATCCCAAGAAAAAGCTAAACCTTAGTTGTCTTCCAAGAACCACCAAGACTTGAATTCCAAGAAATGGAAAACTTGAAGTTGAAACTTCTTGCAAAACCTTGTCACCTTTGAAGCTCAAAACAGAAACTTCAAAAACCTTGTGACAAAAGAAAACGATTTCCTATAACCCAAGGATAATCGATCCACCTCCTTGCAAGACAACTTCAAGAACCTTGTCGCCCAAGTAATCTTTACTCGTAAACCTAGAAACCTTGAACCTTGTAATATACAAAAAAACTGACTCAGGGGGCCGCGGATCTGGCGGAACCAAAACAAGGGGTCCGCCCTTGTTGTCGGTTGGTTCCGTGGATCAGGCTCAGGTTTTTGGTTTTTGGTTAATCTAAGGTTCAAGCTAAGGTTTTATCTACTCACTAGGTTCCATTAGTCCTAAACCAAGTCTAAGAAAGTTAAAGGGTGCTCTCTTAATAGGTTTAGTGAGAATTTTGACAATGTTGTCCTCTGAGGAAACTTTCTCGATTGAGATGTTTCCCTTCTGAACATTGTCGCGTAGGAAATGGTGACGTATTTCTATGTGTTTGGTTCTAGCGTGTTGGACTGGATTTTTGCTAAGGTCGATAGCTCCTTTGTTGTCGCAAAGAATGGGAATGTCGTTGAGTTCAATTTCATAGTCGACGAGAGCTTGTTTCATCCACATTGCTTGTTGACACGCCTTTCCTGCAGACACGTACTCGGCTTCAGTTGTTGATATTTCTAGGGCCGTTTGTTTCTTGGCAAACCATGAGGTGAGACAATGCCCAACAAGAGTACAAAAACTACTTGTACTTTTTCTATCGACATAGTCACCGACATGGTCTGAGTCGGCATACACTATGGTTTCCATTCCCGTTCCTTTGAGATACCATAATCCTAAATGTGTAGTACCTTTGATATATCTAAAGATTCGTTTAACGGCTTCAAGATGGGATTTTTGGGATCTTCTTGAAAGCGTGCACATAGACAAACACTAAACATAATGTCCGGTCTATTAGCCGTGAGGTAGAGTAAACTACCATTCATTCCTCTATATTTATTGCTATCTAAGGATTCACTTTCGTCATCCTTGGTGAGTTTGGTTTCGGAAGACATTAGTGTTTTCATGGGTTTAGAGTCTTCAAGACCAAATTTTTTAAGCATATCCCTTATATATTTAGATTGGTTGAAGAATATCCCATCTTCTAATTGTTTTATTTGGAGACCTAAGAAAAAGTTTAGTTCCCCCATCATACTCATTTCAAACTCATCATGTATGATTTTTGAAAATTCATCGCATAACTCTTGACAAGTTGAACCGAATATAATGTCATCCACATATATATGGACTATGATAATATGTGATCCCTTTTTCTTGGTGAAAAGAGTGTTGTCTCCTAGGCCCATGGTACACTTATGGTCAACTAGGAAAGTCTTAAGTCGATCATACCAAGCTTTTGGTGCTTTCTTAAGTCCGTATAAAGCTTTCTTAAGTTTGTAGACATGATTAGGTTTTTCAAAATCGGCAAAGCCAGGAGGTTGTGCAACGTACACTTCCTCATTAATAAAACCATTTAGAAAAGCACTTTTAACATCCATTTCAAATAATTTAAAGTCGTGTACACATGCATATGCAAGTAATATTCTAATTGACTCAAGTCTAGCGACGGGTGCAAATGTCTCATCGTAATCTATACCTTATTGTTGATTGTAGCCTTGAGCTACTAGCCTAGCTTTGTTTCTAGACACTACTCCATTTTCATCCATTTTGTTCCTGAATACCCATTTAGTTCCAATTATGGTTTGATTTTGAGGTTGAGGGACTAATGTCCAAACGTCATTTATAACAAATTGGTTTAATTCTTCTTGCATCGCTACGACCCAAGATTCATCTTTTATGGCTTCATTAACATTTTTAGGTTCAATGGTTGAAACAAAACAAAAGAAATTACTTTGGTTTTGGACTTTTGACCTTAAGGTTCTTTCGTTAATTTTTCCTATGACGTTGCCTAATGGATGACTTTTGGATTCTTTGATGTTGACTATTTCCATATTCACGGGTTCATCTTCTTTGTCATTTTCTTGGTTTTCAACCATTTGACTTTCAACTAAGTCATCATCTACCAAAGGTGATGTCTTAGAGGGAGGTTGACTTTCGTCGAATGTTACGTTCAATGATTCCTCGACTCTTGAGGTTTCTTAGTTCAAAACTATGTAGGCTTTACTATTTTGCGAATACCCACGAAATACACCTTCATACGACTTTGGGTCGAACTTGGTGAGATAGTCCTTAGTGTTTAAAATGAAGCACTTGCTTCTAAAAACTCTAAAATATCCTAAAGTAGGCTTTTTGCCTCTATATAACTCATATGGAGTCTTTTTCAAAAATTGTCTAATTAATACTCTATTTAAGATGTATGTGGATGTATCTACGGCGTGACACCAAAACTTTTGTGGTATGTTTTGTTCATTTAACATAGTTCTACTCATTTCTTGAATTGTCCTATTTTTGCGTTCTACTACACCGTTAGATTGAGGAGTTCGAGGAGCCGAGAAATTATGTGTTATGCCATTAGCATCACAAAAAGCTCCGAATTGGGTTTCGTTATCAAATTCACGACCGTGGTCGGTTATAATAGACACAATGTTATTTCCTATTTATTTTGAATTTTCTTACTTAGAATTTCAAATTTATCAAATGCCTCGTTTTTAGTTTTCAAAAACTTAGTCCAAGTATACTTAGAGTAATCATCTACTATTACCAAAGTATAGATGTTTCCCCTGTAACTTTGTATAGCGGATGGACCAAACAAATCCATATGTAACAATTCTAGACACCTAGAAGTAGACACCATGTTTTTAGCCTTATGGCTATTATGAACTTGTTTCCCAATTTTGCAAGCATCACAAAAGTGTTGGTCGTATTTCAACTTGGGTAGGTTCCTAACGAGTTCCTTAGATGATAAGGATTGGATTAGCCTCATATTGGCGTGACCTAAACGTCTATGCCATAGAGTTGAGTTTTTGTCCAGAGAGGTGAGACAAAGTTTGTCTTTAGGTGTTTTGTCTAATTTCATAACGTAAACGTTATTCTTCAAAACACCTTTTCCTACGGTTATGCCATCTTTAAGTATTTTACTTCTATTTTCACTGAAAAGGACGTTATACTTTTTGCGGCATAATTGACTAATACTAAGCAAGTTAAATCCTAAGTTATCTACATGAGCAACATCATCAATAGTGAGAGAGTCATGAGAGATTGTACCTTTTCCGATGATTTTACTTTTAAGCTTGCTACCGAATGTTACATTACCTCCGTCGTACACTTGGTAGGTTGAGAAAAGGCTTTTGTTTCCCGTCATGTGTCATGAACACCCACTATCTTTGATCCACTCGTCTGGTTCTAACCCGACTTTCAAGCACATCTAAGTTAAAGAAAAAATCAAGCGTTTGGTCCTCAATATCTCATGGGTCCATTTGGGTTAAACATTACATTATCATAGTTCATGTATGGAAATGGTGGATAAGTGTTCCATGGCATGTAGTTGGGACCTTGATAGTTTCTAGACATGTTTTGGTTCCTGCTATTTTGATGATGATGCTGTGAGTTAAGGTTACTCTTTGGAAAGGGGTGTTTTAGGAAAACTAGTTCTAGGTCTCTGTTGAACCGTTTTAGTCCTAAACTCATTTTTAACTTGACCTTTTCCTATAGTAACTACTGGTTTTTGTTTGTTAACAATTGTACTAGTGCTAGGTTTTCTAGTTAATTTAACGAACTCAATACGGTCTGAAGTACAAACCTTCTGTTCATCAACAGTACCAGCGGACCCTTTGGCCATAACTGGCGAAACCAAATTTTTGGATCCACAAGATCCGTGGGTGTCTGACTTAGTTGGAACAGTTTCTTGTACTTTCACTATTTGTTTCTGAAAGTCATTTAAGTTTCCTAGTTTCATAAAACCTAGTCCGGTTTTATCATGAGGCAACTTTTGAATTTGCATTATCTCATCTGCTAAACAAATATTTTTATCAAACCTTTTAAACTTAGAGTTTTGTTTGATAAGATCTTTCTGTATGGTTTTAAGTATTTCTAATTCTAGTTTAAGTTCCTGACATGAAACACATGTTTCTTTAACACTTTTACCCTTTTCTGATCGTATATCTTTTTCTTTTAACCAATAAACTTCGTTTTCTAAAAGTGTTGTTTTGGTTTTTAGGAACTTATTTTTGTTTATGATATTTAGAGTAATATCACATAGTTTGTTATATTCTACTTCCAAGGTTTCATCATCAATAGAGGAGTATGACGAGTCAGAATGTACCTCTTCTGAGTCATGAGCCATGAGAGCAACTTTGTCGTTCTTAGGCTCGTCGTCATCACCTTCACTGTCACTCCAAGCTCCACTAACAAATGTTCTTTGAGGCTTGTTCTTTGGAGGCTTTGGACATTCTCCTATTAGATGACCGGAATCCCTGCACCTAAAACACTTCCTATATAATTTTCCTTTCCTATCACCACGGTCTTTCTGGAAGGATTTCTTTTCTTCACGAGGTTGTCTTACGAACTTTACTCGTCTCCTAAAGACCTTCTTGAAATCTCTAACGGCCATGGCATAATCTTCGTCTTCGCTATTTGAGCTAGACTCTTCATCGTCACTTGACTCTACCCTAGATTTTAAGGCAATGGACTTCATTTTCTCCTTTTTTCCTTTAACTATTTCTGAGTCTTTTTCCATCACCATCTCATGAACTTTGAGATTTCCGATGAGCTCGTCCAGTGTCATGCTTGAAAGATCATTAGATTCTTTAATAGCCGTCACCTTTGCTCTCCACTTCGGATGAAGTGCTCTAAGAAATTTCCTGACAAAGTTCTTACTAGAAAAAGATTCATCAAGTGCTTTAAGAGAAGTAATTATAGTATTAAACCTAGCAAAAGCACTATCAATGGTCTCATCTTCAGAGATAACAAATTGTTCATATTGTTGAACAAGAAGATCAATTTTGTTATCTTTGACTTGTGAGTTCCCTTGATGAGCGATAATCAATGATTGCCAAATATCCTTAGCCGTTTTACATATAAAAACTCTTTCATATTCTTTCTTAGGTAAGGCATTATAAAGCATCATTTTGGCTTCATTATTTTTGGCAATAAGCTTCTTTTGCTCATCACTATGACAAGTAAGAGAAGTACCCTCATCGCGACCACCTGATATATTTGATATAGGTTTATTATCACCTTCTACAATAATATACCACAAATCTATATCCTTTGACTTCACATAAGTTTCAAAGTGACTTTTCCAATATATAAAACTATTTGGTTCAAATAGTGGTGGTCTTTGCATAGATTGCTCTTCTTTGAAGTTTTCAAAATCCATTGATCGTTTCAAGTTTTAAAATACAATATATTTGAAAATCTTGAGTAACCTGTCTCTGATGCCAATTGTGAAAAACTAGAAGGGGGGTTGAATAGTTTTTACCGTTTTAAACTTTTCTTCGCTTTGTATACTTAACGTGATTTCAAAGTAAAGCAAACAATAAAGCAATATATATAAAACAAGTAAGGAAATAATTGATCAAACCACACAACACAGATGTTTATAGTAGTTCGGCTACAAGGACTCTCTTCATTTCCCTACTCCACTCCTCGTGCCTCTAACTCGAGAGTTTTTGTTCACTAAGGAACAAGCTCCCTTCTAGGCGGAGAAAACCTTTACACGTCACTTACTCTTTATCCGGTACTAAGCTAAACACCGAGTTCTTTACAAAGGTACAACCACTCCCGTTGGTTCTTTAACAAGGGTATAACCACTCCCGTCACTCTATGTGTTTTGAGGACTAAAACACAAACCAAACTCTACTGAATGAATGGTATAGACAATGATGTGTGAACAATAACTAATCACATAGTATCTAACTATCAAGACTTGCAACAGTGTGTTGAAGCTTGTATGCTTGATCTTTTTTGCTTCAAAAGAGAGATCACTAACAATGAAATGAATGAATGTAATGGGTTAGTAATGTACAAATGAATGAATATATAGTTTAAGCTATATGAGTGATAATAGTGCTCGAATGATCATCTTGCTATTTATAGGCAAAACTGAGCAGACAAACCACGGATTTGGCGGAACCAAAATCTGGGGTCCGCCAGTTATATTGTTTGGTTCCGCGGGAACATGCCAGCTAAGATATTTCCAAATCTTTCCATATTTTGTCAAGTCTTGTCAAGATCTTACAAAGTCAACTCTTTAGCTTCAAGATCTTTCCAAAATATATTGTAAAGTCTACTAAGATTTCCTCATGAGGTATGCCATGATGTCATGTGTATTTCTATTTTCAAGAAATAAAAATAAACATGTAAATGTATATATGTATGCAATGTGTAATTCTTAGTGATCATGTGATATGTAAATGTGTTTTAAAAAGCTTGTTACTAAAATATAAAAGACTTTAACATATATTTATTCTTTGCTAAAGATAAACTTTATAATTGATTAACAAAATAAAGCAATGATCGTAAAATATAAATAACGTTTTTAGGACGATATTTGTATTAACACAACCGAAACAATGGTGTGCACAAATAGGAAAAAAAAAGTAAGCACATAAAACAATAAATAAACGAAGAATAAAGATCAAACAATTAATCAACTAACAATAATTAATAAAAAGTCAACAACAATTAATTATAACACAATAGGTACCAATGCATCGACAATTGAAACATAATCAAAATTAAATTAATTAATAATGAAACTTAGTAAAATAATGAAAGTCGGAATATGATTACATATCGTGCTAAACAAATGTTATCGATCACCTAGTTGAGTACCGGGGGAAAACCCCCGAAGGGTTTGCCCCTTAATTAAATCGTACCAAACTGCCGTCCTCCTTTTTCTCGTACGGCGCACAGAAACTGAAACCACCAGATAAATGAATTTTGCCCTACGAATGTGTATTTTTACACATTAATAAGAAAGTATTTTTTGTCCACCTTAGCCCCTGAACTTGCGCTTCATTTCATTTTCAGTCCTTGTGTCTTTTTCCTTCAAAATCATGCGTACACATTTCATGATGATATAAAAATCATTTAGACTTTGCCCGTCTTTAGCCCCCAAGATTCCATCTTGTTTCATCTTTAGTCCTTATGCTTATTTAAACTTCATATGAATTGAACACTTGTGGTCCCTCATTGTTCTTCTTATTATTACTTCAAGTCCTCAAAATAAATAAACCTTAATATCAACTTGTCGCTTTCAGCCCCTGAACTTTAACTCCTTTTTGCCCAAGGCATTAATTACGACGTAAGTCCAATAACTAACTTACGCCGTAACCCTTCGTTAGCATATATTTTACCACCGCTTGTAATCTTATTACGGTGTAACTAAATCACCAAGTTACGCCGTAACCTTCACACTTGGTCAACACGTTTTTTAATTAGGGCGTAACCTCAAAAGTAGGTTACGCCCGCAAAACTCTCGTTAACTTTTACTCCGTTTTTACGCCATAACCCTATTCATAGGTTACGGCGTAACCTTCTTGAGACTTAGAAAATTTCCTTACCCTTTGGAATAGGTGTTACGACGTAAGTCAATCGTGCAACTTACACTGTAACTATCTTCTGAATATGTTTTTGTCCTTTTTGGCATTTTCTCGTATCTTTTCCGCTCCAACGCCTCAATTAATCTGAAATGTAAATATGAATGAATATGAACGAATTAAGTACCATATTAATATAAATGAGACAATAAACACGGGAATTTGATATATAAAATATCAGGCTAATTTGATGTTATCACCTGCAGCGCCAATTCTCCTACGACTGCGCAGTAACCGACGAACTAAACCCGGTTCAGTCGTTTCTCTTGTTTAGGCACTCTCTAACAAGGCTCTGATACCAATTGTTGGAAGAAATCTAACAAACCGGTTTCTAGAGCGGAACCACGAATCAAGAACTACTCCAACAAGACCTTGAAAAAGGGTTATTATCCCTTAATGCTGAGTATCGATTATGTTTAAGTGTTACTCCTAAGGTGGAAATTGTAGTATATTAGGAGTAAATTTAAATATAGATTAGGGACTTAAGTGTAATTTGTAATTAGATTAGGTATTAGACTTGAACTAGGAATTGTTTAGCTTGCCTTGCAAGGCAAGGATGTTTCCTATTCGACTTAGGATATATTTCTACCCCCTCATCTTTATAAATAGAGATGAGGGGGGATGCTAGTTTTTAACATTCTTCTTCCTCATTGTAATAGCTTTATTAGGTTTTTAATAAAGGATTGGTACGAGGGTATATCGTGTGCATATTCTTGTTGTTTCTTTGTAGTCTCTCGTGTTTGCTACTTTTGCTTGATATAACTCGTGATCTTGCGTTCCGCGATCGAACTTCGGGTTGTTGTAGGAATTGTACAACAATCAAGAATCTCACTTCTAGTATTACGTCTTTAAGGTTTTTTTTTTTTTTTTTTTTTTTTTTTTTTTTTTTTTTTTTTTTTTTAAGTTGTATATCATGTAGGGTAATTTTGTCAACTGTGTTAGACAATGTAAACCCCGCAGACGATATATTTTATTGATTCGATATATATATATATGCAATTACATAATGAAACCCTAATGGACCCTAACCCCACACTAGGCTTGGGCAATATCTACCATCTAATACTCCCTCGCAATTTGAGTGGCGAAATCACGAAAGCTCGGATTGGGTGAAAAAACAAAATAAACATAAAATAAAACTAAACTAAAACAAAACATTATGGCAATATAAGAAAAAAAATTAGTCTAGATATCTGATAGCAAGCGGAAGCAATTCTTCAAGCAACATTAAAGCAAGTAAAAGCATTAGAAAAATCAAATAACAAATTTGTTGATAAAGGCAACCGATAGCAAGCGTAGATTAATCTTCATCATGCAGTTCAACAACAGCAAAAGTAAAGAAACATAAGGCCAATATTACTAAAAAAAATAAATAAAAGGAAACTTGATGAAGGTGGACACACGAGACATAACCAATCATAGAAGGGGATGTTATTTGTTTGATGTAAGGTTATGGCAAAGGGAAGCGTAAAAGTTGGGGTAGAAAACAAAGCAAGAAAAAATTAAGGTTTTTTTTTTTTTACCAGAAGAAAATTTTTTTTTTTTTTTTTTTTTTTTTGTTACCAGAAGAAAAGGTACGATGGCGGCTGAGGTTTTGACGGGTGGCATAAAGGAGGCGATTCAACTTAGTTACCTAGGTCTGAGGATCAGACCCGCTCCGATACCATGTTAGACAATGTAAACCCGGTAGGTGATATATTTTATTGATTCGATATATATAGATGTATTTACATAATGAAACCCTAATAGACCCTAACCCCACACTGGGCTTGGGCCATATCTACCATCTAATAAACTAGAGTAATTGTTTCTTAAGCATGACCAGATTTCACATTAAGAATGTAGACGCCAACTACAATATTAAATCCTAACCACCAAAGCATCATTGTGTCAACAATGTTAAGTTCCTCTTTTGTTTGGATCTCCAAGGCTTAGGAAAGTTCCCATTAATAGTAATGCTCTACCACACCTGCACGTTCAAAATCGTTTCTAGTTTCTTGCTAGTTCTTAATCTAATATGCCATTCAGTAGAAAAAGATTACTATATGAAATACTAGTGAGGGTTAACATCACACTGATGTTTCAACGGGGAGGTCGTTTATTAATTTTCTATACTAATCCTAGATTCAGAATTTGATTACAGCAATTGTAACTCTGAAATGGTTCTTTATTTCAGTTTTTTCGAAGATAACTATATTCTAACCTAAACAATTATTTCTGCACCTACTGGTTATCTAACAAAACAATATTAGATTTGAATTCTGGATAATATCTTGTCCATTTACTCACTGAACCCAAATTTTTGTTGTCCAATTCTGCAACTATTGTTTATCTACTATTTTCTCGAAATCCAGTACTTTTAATTTCCAATCAAAAGAGTCGAATAAAAGCCTAGCTACACAGTGAGAGTGATTCTTTTAGGTTCGACATTTACGCACTTAACTCTTTAATTAATACTAACTCAGTCTTAAACTAGTTCAATTTAGAAGTGAACCACAATAGGAGAAAAGTGTAATTATTACATTGTCAGCCAATATGTTCCAAAACACCAAACTAATCTATCTCCCAAACATGTTATTTCATTTTTCTCTCATTTGTGTAATAAGTGTGCAGGATACAGTTGGAGGGCTAAAGGTGTTTATTCTATTTCCTTCTTATAAAGTCCAGGGGTTGCTATGTCAAAGAATAAAAGATGAAGGGGGTCGGTGCACCTTTATTGCCAATATATTGGACTCATCTCCTAGGGTTAGAGACACACAGAACAATAAGCAACCATATTCATAGCTGCTCTCTCACTCTCATTATTTATCTCTTATATTAAGATCATTTGATCTTGTGTGTTCTTGTAATCGTTCGGCACTGATTGTTTATAATCGTGCCGACTATTGATCATCATTATTGAATAAAAGTTACGTTTGGATTGCTCTGTCTATCTCTTTGATACCACCGCATATAGTACCAGAGCGCTAGACTCTTAATTTGACTCAATCCGGTTTCTGGTTCGCTACTGGAAATTGGGTTTTTTGGTACTTGCTCTCTCCGGTGGTTATCGATTGCATTCTGGGACATACGTGGTGGTTTAATTGGTGGCTCTGGTTTTATTGAGGGTCAATTGGAAAAATTAGGGTTTGCTCTTAAACCCTAATTTTTTGCTGATTTGGGGATTTTTCTTCCGCTGCAATATCTGGTATAATTGGATCATAAACAACCCTAGACTAAGTGAACTAGTTTGTTTGTGGTTGGTTCTTGTTCTTTCCGCTGCCTTATGCACTGTAAGTCTCCTCCCCTCTTATTTAAAGAAAACTAGTAATTGAGTTGTGTGGGTGCAAACGGGTAAGCTAACATCTTGATCTGCCACCATTCGAGTGGTATGAATACCTACTCTGGTTTACCCCAGTCCACAATCTTGTTACTTTTTGAGTCTTGGGTGTGAGTTTACTTCTGCTCTTTTTTTTTTGTTTTTTTCTTTTTTTTCTTTTTTTTTTTTTTTTTTTTTTTTTTTTTTCCATTTTCTTGTCTAGTTTGAAGGAGAATAGGCTAGGATAGTTGAAGTTTGATTGGGATTGTTGGCTTATCTGTGATTGGTGAAGTTTGGTGTTTTGGATTGGTGAAGTCTGTTATCTGATATTTGTTCTTAGTCTGTTGTCTGTGATTGTTATCTGATACCTGTTCTTAGTCTGATATATGTTCTTAGTTTGATATCTGATATCTGAAGTTTGTTGTCTGCCTGTGATATCTAATATCTGTTCTTAATCTGTTGTCTGTCTGGGTATTTGGTTGATTATTTATCTACTGTTCTGTCTGTGTGTTCACTATGGCTGATGATGATTTCATTGAACCCATTAATAATAATGAATATGTGATTAATGTGAGCTCCTCTTCTGATTTAAAACTTACCTTTGGTGATTCTATTTACTTGCATCCTAATGATACTGGTGGTAATCCTATTGTGTCTGTGAAACTAACTGGTTCTGAAAACTATAAAATATGGAGCATAGATATGACATTTGCCTTAAGAAATCACAACAAACTTGGCTTTATTGATGGAACCTGTAAAAAGGATTTATATAATGCTAGTCTTGCTAATCAATGGGATACTTGTGACTCTGTTGTGCTTACTTGGATCCTAAATTCCTTAAGTCCTGAATTGTTTGCTAGTGCTATATATTCTAAGACTGCCTATGAGATGTGGAATGAATTAAAAGAAACTTATGATAAAGTTGATGGTTCTACAGTCTTTAATATGCAGAAAAACGTTAACTCTTTGAGTCAAAATGGGTCCTCTCTTGCTGATTATTACAACAACTTAAACTCTTTGTGAAAACAATTTGACTCTATGATCAGTCTTCCTGCATGTACTTGTGATGCTGCAAAACACTTTGAAAAACATAACCAGCTAATCAAACTGATGCAGTTTTTAATAGGGCTTGATGACACTTATGTGCCCATCAGAAGCAACATTTTAACTAAAGACCCTTTGCCATCTGTCAAAATAGCTTTTTCTATTGTCTCAGGGGAAGAATCCCACAGGAATTAATCTTCTGGGACAGGATTAACTAAACCTAATGCTTCTGCCTTTGCATCTAAATTTTTTGATAACAAGAAAAAGTTTAATAACAACAACAATTACAAAGGTTCAAACTCTTCTTCTGGTAATAATTCCAACAACAGAGGACCCAATCCCAACCTAAAATGCACTAACTGCAACAAGATTGGGCACACTGTTGATAGATGCTATGAACTTGTTGGTTACCCTGCTGTTCAAAAAAAGAACTTCAATGCTAAACCTGCCACTAGTAACAATGCCTCTGCTGAAGTTAACTTAGAAAATAGAACCAGCAACTCTCCTGTTTCCTTGTCCAATGAACAGATGGCCAGACTTATGAGTCTTCTCAATGAAAGTTCTGTCAATGCAAACATGGCAGGTAAATGTTTTTTAGGAACCTTTTTTAATGGAAGTGTAAAATTCAATTTGAATTTTGAAAAACATTTTAATGCAAACACAAATTGTTTAAAAGGAAAAATCAGTCTGGGCTGGATTGTTGACTCTGGTGCAAACCAACACATGATTGTATCTTCAAATTTCTTAGTTAATGTGGTTGATGTTTCTAATCTTGGCCTTACTGTTTGACACCCAAATGGTACCCAGGCATTAATCACTAAAGTTGGTGATTTAAAAATCAATAACTACATTATTTTACATGATGTTTTAGTTGTGCCTGAGTACACTGTCAGTCTGCTATCTGTTCATAAACTTGCTAGAGACAGCAAGTTATTTGTTGGGTTTGATGAATCTAAATGCTACATTCAGGATTCTGCAACAAAAAGGAATGTGGGGATTGGTAATCAATGCAATGGCCTGTACTTGTTTGATGTAGACTCTGCCTGTAAGATTGTTTCTAATAACTGCATTTCCTCATGTTTTGTTTCTAGAACCCTTTGGCATCAAAGGCTTGGCCATCCCTCTGACCAAGTCTTACATGTCCTTAAACCCAACCTTAAACTTGATAATCCAACTGAACTTGATCATCTCTATGATACTTGCAATAAAGCCAAACAAACCAGGGAACCATTTCCTCTAAGTGAACATAAATCTACTAAAATTGGTCAACGTGTCCACCTAGATGTTTGGGGCCCTTATAAAATCACTAGCAGAGATGGTTACAAATACTTTTTAACTATAGTTGATGATTACTCAAGATCAGTCTGGGTTTACATGCTTAAAGGCAAAGATGAGGTCTATGATTCCATTGTCAATTTGAAAGTAATGTCAAAAATTTTAGAAGTGACAACGGAACTGAATTTGTCAACAATAGACTTCAACAATTTTTTCATAAAAAAGGGATATTACACCAAACCTCTTATGTCTACACACCCCAACAAAATGGAATAGCAGAAAGGAAACATAGGCATCTTCTTAATGTGGCTAGATCCCTTATGTTTCAGGGGGAATTACCTCTTTACTTGTGGCCTGAATGTGTTCTAACTTCTTTTTACATTATCAACAGGTTACCTTCTTCTGTGTTGTCTGGCAAATCTCATTTCTTCTTTGTGTATGGGCATGACCCTTCACTCTCTCATATTAGGGTTTTTGGTTGTTTATGTTATGCTACAATACTTAACAATTCAGATAAGTTTGATAGCAGGTCTGAAAAATGTGTCTTTATTGGTTATTCTAATGAGAAAAAAGGTTATAAACTCTTAAGCTTGGAAACAAAAAATGTTTTTTACTCAAGAGATGTCAATTTCTATGAAACAGTTTTTCCTTTCAAAATGAAAAACAATCTTCAAAAACAGGTGTTTGAAACTGGTGTGTCAAAAGATTTAAACCATAAAAACTTTTTTGATGTTGACAACCCTAAAAGACCCGATGATGAAGGGAGAGTGTCTTCCAATGATAATGGCACATAGTTGAATCCTCTTAATGAGGATGGTAACTCTGTTGCAACTTCTATAGAAGAAAATACACACACTGAGGGCACTGTTTCTCCTGAAACAGATTCCATAGACATCAACACTGATGTCAACTTTGACCCTGACTCTGATGAGTCCAATCCTGAACAAGGAGGCTTGCCAGCCATCACTACAAGGAGGTCAACCAGACCCACTAGAATGCCAAAAAGCCTTAATGACTTTATTGTTGAAGGAAAAGTGAAATATGGCATAGAAAAGGTTGTAAATTATTCTAATCTAGACTCTGACAGTTTTTGCTCTGCTTCCAATCTGAATAAGAGTGTAGATCCTACTTGTTATGAGGAAGCTATTTTTGACCCTAATTGGATTGATGCTATGAATGCTGAAATTGAGGCTTTAAATGAAAATAAATCTTGGATTATAACCACTTTGCTTGCTAATAGAAAACCCATTGGGTACAAATGGATTTGGAAAATCAAATATAAATCCAATGGTGAAATAGACAGATATAAAGCAAGGCTTGTTGCTAAAGGTTTTAATCAAAGAGAAGGCATAGATTATAATAAAACTTTCTCTCTAGTTGTAAAAATGGCTACAGTTAGAATTCTTATTGCTCTAGCTGTTAAAAATAAATGGCCTCTTTTCCATCTTGATGTTAATAATGCCTTCCTTTATGGTGAGCTAGATGAGGATATCTATATGACCATCCCAAAAGATTTTGGTAATGAAAATAACAAAGACATCGTCTGCAAACTCACCAAATCTCTCTATGGCCTTTAAGCAGGCTCCAAGAAAATGGAATGAAAAACTTGTCAGTGTTCTAAAAGAACATGGTTTTATTCAATCTGTCAGTGATAACTCCTTATTTACAAAATCCAAAGTTGACAAGTTCATAGGCTTGTTATTTTATGTTGATGACATTGTCCTTACAGGAAACTGTGTAGATGAAATTGAACACTTCAAACTTTTTCTAAAAACTAAGTTCAATATAAAGGATCTGGGATCTCTCAAATACTTTCTGGGAATTGAAGTGATCAAAACTGGGAATGATATCTTTCTCTCACAAAGGAAATACTGTCTCGAACTCCTAAAAGAATTTGGTCTTCTTGGGTGTAAACCTGTGTCTACACCTATGGAACCCAACTCTGTGCTCCCGTTTATTCCCTCTAAAGAAGACCCATTACTTGACAATATAACTGGGTATTAAAAACTGTTGGGAAAATTGATCTACCTTACTCATACTAGACCAGACATATCCTACTCAGTTCATTGCCTTGCTCAGTGTTAGCCTTTAAAGTTATGTTATACTCGGGAATTGCAATAGTAATTAAGTACCAGGTCTAGTTTTGCCATTAGTGTAAAGTTAGGCTTGTAAAATGGTATAAATACCCTCCTAGTCTCAACTAGGAGGGTGGGATTCTCATTGTAACCTTGGAGGTGTGGGTGGTTTCTTTACTTTCTCTCTCTAGAAAACACACATACCTCCCCCATTCATTAATCTAATAATACCATGTTTAATCTTTATTTTGAGTTCCCCGGACCTCCGAATAGTGTTTCTTGTTCATTAAAATTGGCATCAGAGCTAACCAGGGGCGAATCGTGGGGTTTTGAGGTGAAAAAACGTGATTTTTGGTGTTGTGATACTGTTCATCAGAAGGTTATCGAGTTTCTTGCAAAGTTATCGAGTTTGATAACTTTGTCGAGTTTCTCTAGATCTTTCAAATTTCTCTAGATCTATCGACTTTCTCTAGATTTAAGGGCTTATCGACTTTCTTAAGGTCTATCGAGTTTCTGTCATCGCTTTCGAGTTTGAAAGTTTTTAGCCAGAACCTCTCGAGTTTCTATAAGTTCTATCGACTTTCTATGAACCTTATCGACTTTCTGTGAGCTTCTCGAGTTTCCCCTCTCGAGTTTCTCCTCTTGAGTTTCTCTTCTCGAGTTTCCCCTCTCGAGTTTCTGCTCTTGAGTTTCTCTTCTCGAGTTTCCCCTCTCGAGTTTCCGCTCTCGAGTTTCTCCTATCGAGTTTCCCCTCTCGAGTTTCCCCTCTCGAGTTTCTCATTTCGAGTTTGGGGATATCGACTTTGTGCTATCGAGTTTCTCATATCGAGTTTCTCATATCGAGTTTCTCATATCGAGTTTGGGGTTATCGACTTTGTGCTACCGAGTTTCTCACAATCCATCGAGTATGCCAAAAAAAAAAAAAAAAAAAAAAAAAAAAAAAAAAAAAAATCTAAAACGGTCAATTTGAGTAAAATTTAATTTTGAGGAGTGACTAAACGGTCAATTTTTACGCTAAATTCAAATTATGGTGTAACGATGAAAATTTTGGCCCAAAATTCAAATTTTTAGGTCAAAGTTCGAATTTTTTCGATAAAATTTGGCGTAAAAATTTCTAAATCTCAAATTTTCCTAGTATCATTAGAATTGCATTTTATGGCATATTTGAAACTCACCACACCAAAATCTCAAATGAAATTATCAGTCTACACCTTCAAAACTACCACGTATAGCCTAAAAGATTCTGATCAAGATTCACAATCAAATGACAATGGCTAAATTTGGATGTTATCAACTGTGACTACAAGGATGATTCATTATTACTTATTTGAAGTTGAAGTGGAATATAACGGGTGCGTGTACTTAGTATCTTGAAGAGATCGGGTTGTTGGTGAGTCTCGAATCTTGTTTGAGCTGACGCGCTCAACAGAGTATAGAATGATTAAGACTTGATTTGTCTAGTTATACCTGATGTAAGGAGTTACGTTGTTGTACTCACAGAGTATAGCTATCACTTTAAAGGAGTTACATTATAGTGCTCAAGTGTCACAAAAAGCTGTGGATAATTCAAGATGAGTTCATATACAGTTAAGGAAGGTTGGATAGGTATATGAAACGACCTATGCTTTAAGGAGTTAGGTTGTAGTGCTCAGTATAGGTTCTTAGTCTAACAATAGTGCAAGTTTAAGTCACAAGTTTGGGTTATTTTACTTCAGCCTCACGTTCGTCATAGTGGGTTTTCTCCATCAGTAGTCACTACAAAAAGCCGTTGTTTTTTTTATACAGGAGGTTGATAAAGAGTTAGAGATTTTAAATGGTATTATTAGTAGATTGGGTCTATCTACATCTTCTCACGGGCTATATGTTTTATGAAAAAGATGCTTCCAGTTAATACTCCGCGTACACACCATTATGCTGATTCTGATAAATCGTAACCAGCAGGGGAGAGAAATGTGTAATATCCCGTGATGATGGAACTATCCTAGAGAAATTAAAGTGCATTTCCGAATCTTAATTGATTCTGGTGCTACGGTTTCAACTTCGGGGGAGAGAAATCGTTAAACAAGTTACCTGTGACCAACGATATGGGACAACTTGTTACTTTGGTGTTATCATTTCATATGTACGTTATGGGCTGATTTCTCATATGAAAGATAACTGGGATGCATTTGGTGAGATGAAGATGTTGAAACTCTATTCCCCCGAATGAACAATCTTGAAGAAGGTCGAGTCTACAGTCTGTTCTACATTTTCCGCTGCGTGTTAGAAGATTAAAGACGGTATCCGCTGCGTGTTAGAAGACTAAAGACGGAATGCATTTAATTAACAAAAGACTTCTTCAGAATTCAGGGCATTCATTTAGCAAAAGAATTCTTCAGAATTCAGGGCATTCATCTGAAAGGTTGTCAGTTTGGGGGAGAGCACTAATTAGGGGAGGGTGAAAAGCTAGATTTAATCACCAATATCCTTACCCTAATTAGATTTGCTCATATTGTTCTTCTGCAAATAAAGAAATGACAGCTGAGAAGATTCTGCAAGCTGAAAGATGTAATGAAGTTTGAAGACCATTCTCAAAGCTGTTGCGCTTATGTTTTGTATTTTACTTGTAGGGAACGTTGTAAGCAATTCCCATATAACATCACTTTGGGGAGAGATTGTTAGCCTTTAAAATTATGTTATACTCGGAAATTGCAATAGTAATTAAGTAAAAGGTCTAGTTTTGCTATTAGTGTAAAGTTAGGATTGTAAAATAGTATAAATACCCTCCTAGTCTCAACTAGGAGGGTGGGATTCTCATTGTAACCTTGGAGGTGTGTGTGGTTTCTTTACTTTCTCTCTCTAGAAAACACACACACCTCCCCCATTCATTAATCTAATAATACCATGTTTAATCTTTATTTTGAGTTCCCCCGACCTCCGAATAGTGTTTCTTGTTCATTACACTCAGCATATGCATACACCCCTGAAATCACATCTTGGCTCTGCTATAAGTGTTCTGAGGTACTTAAAGGGTGCTCCAGGTAAAGGCCTAAGGTATGATCATAACAGTTCTAATAATGTTCTTGAAGGATATAGTGATGCAGATTGGGCAAAATGTATAAAAACCAGGAAATATGTAACTCGGTACTGTGTATTTTTTAATAAGTGCTTAATCTCATGGAAAAGCAAAAAACAAAACACTCTCTCAAAATCATCCACAGAAGCTGAATATAGAGTCTATGGCTGCTGCTGCCTGTGAAATTATCTGGGTTCAAAAAATCTTAAAAGACCTAAATGTTAACATTAATCTTCCTGTTAACCTATTCTGTGACAACAAATCTGCTTTGCAACTTGCTATTAATCCTGTTTTTCATGAGAGATCTAAGCTCTTTGAAATAGATGTTCACTTTATCAGAGAAAAAATTGCAAAAGGTGTTTTGAGTGCCAAAAAAATTGGCTCCTCAAACCAAATTGCAGACACTCTAACTAAACATCTTCCAGTATATGAACACAAATTTTTATGTGACAAGTTGAAATTATTTGACATGTTTGGGAAACAGATTAAGGGGAAATGTTCCAAAACACCAAACTAATCTATCTCCCAAACATGTTATTTCCTTTTTCTCTCATTTGTGTAATAAGTGTGCAGGATACAATTGGAGGGCTAATGGTGTTTATTCTATTTCCTTCTTATAAAGTATGTCAAAGAATAAAAGATGAAGGGGGTCGGTGCACCTTTATTGCCAATATATTGGACTCATCTCCTAGGGTTAGAGACACACAGAACAATAAGCAGCCATACTGCTCTCTCTCTCATTATTTATCTCTTGTATTAAGATCATTTGATCTTGTGTGTTCTTGTAATCGTTCGGCACTGATTGTTTATAATCGTGCCGACTATTGATCATCTTTATTGAATAAAAGCTACGTTTGGATTGCTCTGTCTCTCTTTGATACCATCGGACACAATAAGATATTATACTTTTCTTTTGAAGTTGTTATATTCATTGTAATTAATTAGAAGGGAACATAAATTTTAAAACAAATTAAAATAATTAAATGTACCCTTATTTTAAATACTATTGGTGAAATATATTCACATAAATGTAATTTTTGGAAAAGTGGATGTCAAAAGTAGGGTAACTGTAAAAAGTAGCACTTAAAGCTACTTTCAGATATCAAATTTAATTCAGTTGAACAATGTGTGACAACCAATGTTGTCTTCTCTAATTCATTGACCTCCCCAATATATATAGTTCACTTGCTTTTGGTTTATTGACCACCAGCATAATATTATTTCTCAATTAAAAATTGGCAGCCTTAACAATCCTAAAAGTTGTCAAGAATAATTAACTTTTTGTCACGAATCTTTTAAAGCATTAATCTATTATCAATCCAAGCCCATAAAGCTACCTAGTGTATAAGTTGAATCAGCTAACGCATAAGAGATCATATGATGCAGAACAACACCCCTGAATTTTACCATATATTCTTGGCTAGCTTCTTGTTTCTCTTTAAACATTTAGCACATCGTAAGATGCTTTAATTTGCATGATCTTTATACGTTATTTCCCTTTTCCATCGTTCTCAAATAGTTAAATTTCTGCCCTTCATTTATTAATGGTCTCTTCCAAGCTCTTAATTAGTTATTTGGACTCTTTGGCGTCTTAACAACGTGATGAACTTTACGATCAGACGTTAAAACAATGACCCCGTCGAAAATGATGTTACACTATTATCTTCTTGTCGGGTTTTAGTAGGCTTAGTACGTAAACCATCTTTCAGCTTTTTGAGTGGGTTATGTGAGGCTAATTCTTTGCCATGATAGAATCTGATAGGTATAATGATTAAATTAATATTAAGTTAGTTTACTAAAAAATATGCACCAACGAGTGTTGTCCTTATTTCTATTAAGTGATAAAAACTTCCTTAACGTTGAAGATGATCTTGAAGATACATTGTCACTTGCTGATGCGGTATAGGCAAGTAGATCACTTGAAGTAAAGATGGAATACACAAAGTATCAGTGAGATTCGAAAAAGTCTCACTCATCCATCATATCTCTTTTCGTCGACATGATATGACTTTTTTAATTAATATCTTTAATTTTCTACACGACTATTTAAGGCATAAAAAAAGAGGGATACATTGCTTTGCGGGATGGTACATATGATCTTCTTGGTAGTTCTTGTCCGTAAGTTTTTGCTAAGGTCTTATATAAACAATTTTGTCTTAATAAATGATTGTGCACCATTTATCTTTTCCAGTAGTTAGATTATGTTTGTTTAGTTGTTTATGTCTCAAATGTCACTACAACAAATTGGTAATTTACACGCACATGATTTTCACCTAAAGAGAACCTAAAATTTTGTCCATTTATCTTCATTTGTAAACGTGTACAATGAGTGAGAAACGTTCCTGCTCCCTCTTGAACATAGGTAATATGCCTCCGCACATTGCCACGGAGTTTTCAATCATGCATGTTTTAAGCAGAAGATTTTCAGATATAATTTGGGGAAATGATAGAATAGGGTTGCTCCAGTAGAGATCAAAGCATCTAATATGGATAATTAAACATTCACGTGAAACTTACCTTACCATTATTCGCTCCATATTGGATTCTTTTTTATGTTTATCTATCTTGTCTGGAAAAACATTTTTGGAGGGAAATAAGTTTGCAAATAAAAGTAAGAAACTAAATTCAAAAGGTTTTGGCGACGAGGTCGCCAAAAGTTAGCAAGAAAATTATCATTTTGCGGGGAAAAGAAAATGTACCAGAAAATAGTTAATATCTTTAGCGACGACGGTTGTCGTCGCAAAAAGCTTCGGTCTAAATCAAAGAAACAAGTTTTTAGTCGTTTATTGACTTTCGGCGACGACAAATGTTGTCGAAAAAAAAGTGGTCATCAACATTCTACTTATTCTTGTAGTGAACATCTATTTCGGATACCTGGCCTCGAGATACCAACCTACCATGCATGGATCGGTTCCTAATAGCGAACTTAAGTACTTAACTACCCGCCCCATGATTGACCAACTTTGCGGCTTCACTTTGTGCGTGAAGACAGATTTGATTTCCTCAATACGTGACCCGTGAATGACCCTGCCACAGAATATCTAAAGGAAGACAGTTCAATGTACAAGTTGTTCGTTGCATATAAAGACTTGGTTGAGAAGTATTGCGAATCAAGAATCAGTAAGTCATTGTGACGAAACTAAACTTGCTTCGTTTCCGATTATTGATCTACATACATGTCATTGATTGAGCTTTGAAAAATATATTTACTCGAGCTGAATCGGTTGATGAATTAGACCATCTTCAACTTTACATCAAAACACACTGCATCTCTATCTCTATAATTGAAAATTTGGAGCTTAAAATTTGAAGATTTGCAACTCCAGTCATTTCTCCATAAATGAAGATATTTTTGAGGGAGGCCATTTTTTTTATTATTATTATTTTTTTTTTATTTTTTTTTATTTTTTTTTTTTTTTGCTAAAAGGTGTTTCATACACCTGGTAAATTTTATTAAAAAAAAAAAAAAAAAAAAAAAAAAAAAAAAAACTAAATAAGATGTGAGTGAATATCACATATCAACCCGTTACAAATACGAGAAAACAAATGCACCATTTGTTAAACCAAACATATCTTAAGTATGACAAACCAAAACTTATGAAAAACTACTTTATAACACTATAAGCGTCTAGCACGACCACAAACCTTTATATCAAAGGCATCACAAATAGCTAATTACTCATTAGTCAAATCTCCGCAGTCATCATCATCATACGGGCACTACTGTAAAAACTGGCTTTTAGACCCTCTTATTTAGACTCTTTAAAAAAAATGGAGGTCTAAATGAGGATTTTACCCCGCCAAGAGTTCTTTACACCGGTGTAAATAGAAGACACCGGTCTAAATGTCTTTTTTAACATTTAGACCGGTTGATATTTAAAACACCGGTCCAAAAAAACTTATTTACGCCGGTTTGTTTATTCTCCACCGGTTCCTTTAATATGCACCGGTCTAAATGATTTTTTTTTTAAAAAAACTTCCCAACGGCTACAAAACGAGATCTGCTATTAATACTACAAAACCACCTCAATCTTGCATTTAATACACTCGAAAAATATCATAAATTTCCTTATAATTACCATACTTTTCCTCATTAACAACAATTAAAAGGTACGTATCATTTCTTATACATTTATATTAATACTAACTAAGATTTTTATGATTATTTATGTCAATTTTTCCATAAAAAATGTTATACTTTTAAAAATCTCTATTTGTGTGTTTATATATATAAATTTGTTGTTGTGTATAAATGAAGGCTAACTTGAATATTTTTTCTATATTTATAGGAATGTTTGCGTAAATCGTCCTTATATGGTATCTGAAATGCATTGTTAGGTTCATTGACCCGTGGAAGTAAGGTATTTTCTAAATGAATTATGCAAACAATTATTTTATGCAACATTCATGTAGTATAAATTTAATACAACTCATGCGCCATTAGTTTAATTCCCGTCTGAAAATAACTTAATAGAGGTTTATTTCGGATTATCCCCATTTGGAACTGCTTTTTGAATACTTTGTCTCATTTTGGATGTGAATGTCTATTATCGTATTGAGTGTAATTTAAGATAGATCGTAGTATATGGATGTACCAGATAGAACGTGTTACCATCGAATACTTGGAACATTTGTCTCATTTCCTAAAAGTTGCCGAAGATGATCGGGTTAAGAAAGGAAAATCAAGAGTTCATTGTCCTTGTAAAAATTGTTTAAATTGGGAGTGTTTTGCCGATTTGAAAACTATTAAAAGCCATCTTATAGAAAAAGGGTTTGTGCAAAGGTATATTTGTTGGGATTTTCATGGAGAAGTCAGAGCTAAAAGTAACACGTCTATTCCCAATTGTAATGTCGAACATAACAACGATTCATACAATAATGATCGTTTAAATGAGACGTTACATAATTTGGAGGATAATGTTGCTGAAAAAAATCAAAAACAATTTCAACAATTGCTTGTCGACTCAGAGACACCGTTGTATGAAGGTTGTGAGGATTTTACCAAACTATCTGTTGTTTATAGACTCATGAACGTTAATGCAGTTAATGGTTGGAGTGACACGGGTTTCACAACTCTACTAGAAGCGTTACATGAAATGTTCCCAAAAGCCAAGTTGCCGGTTTCAACATACCAAGCAAAAAAATTGATGTGCCCGATGGGAATGGAAATTGAAAAAATAGATGCATGTCCAAAAGATTGTATGTTGTATAGAGGTAACGACGAGGACCTACATGCATGTCGGATTTGTGGTAGATCGAGGTACAAACGAAAAAAAAGATACACCACTTAACCACGACGTGACCAAGAATTGTCCACTTGCTAAATTATTGTGGTATTTTCCTATAAAACCAAGATTGGAACGATTATTTTCAAATGAAGAGGATGCAAAATTGTTACGTTGGCATGCTGAAGAGCGTAAAAGAGATGGAAAAATGAGACACGTAGCTGATTCCCTTCAATGGAGGAACATCGATAATGAGTTTAAAGAGGAATTTGGATATCAGATTAGAAATATACGCTTTGGACTTAGTTCAGATGGAATTAATCCTTTCGGAAACATGAGTACTCGTCATAGCACTTGGCCGGTTCTTTTATGAATATACAATCTTCCACCATAGCTATGTATGAAACGAAAATACATCATGATGTCATTGCTAATACAAGGTCCTAAACAACCAGGCAACGATATTGACATTTATTTGAGGCCATTAATTGATGACATGAAAGACCTATGGAGTAAGGGCATAAAAGTGTATGATGCTTACAAGAAAGAGAATTTCCAATTGCGAGCCATGATTTTTTAAACTATTAGTGATTTTCCTGCTTATGGAAATTTTGTCGGGATACAAAACGAAAGGGAAAATGGCATGTCATGTGTGTCAAGATCACACTCATTCAATTTGGTTGTCTAATTGTAAGAAAACAGTATATATGGGGCATCGAAGATCACTTCAAGAGAATCACCAATACCGTAAAAAGAGAAAGTTGTTTGATAATAGCGTTGAAGATAAAAAGCTACCACCACCATTAAATGGGGAAGGCTACATTATCCCAAGTGAAAGATATTCATATTGTATTTGGGAAAGGGAAAGAAGGCACTTCAATTTCAAAAGAGAGTATTTGGAAAAAGAAGTCTGTATTTTGGGAATTACCGTACTGGGATCACTTGCAAGTTCGACATTGCCTTGATGTTATGCATATTAAGAAAAATGTGTGTGAAAGCTTGATAGGATTATTGTTGAACATTCCTGGGAAGACGAAAGATGGTATTAAGGTTCGAAAGGACATGGAAGCCATGCAAATCAGACCAGAGCTTGCTCCTAAAGAGATTGTTGGGAAGACTAGTACATATCCGCCACCAGCTTGTTATACCATGTCTAAGGCCGAGAAAACAAAATTTTGTCAATGTTTGAGTGGCATTAAGGTTCCATCTGGGTATTCGGCTAACATAAAAAAGCTGGTGTCAATGCAAGACTTGAAGTTGTTTGGTATGAAGTCTCATGATTGTCATGTCTTGATGACGCAGATGATTCCCATCGCAATTCGTGGAATACTACCAAATCGCATCCCGGGAATGATCAAAGATTGCACGTCGTCCTATATAGTAAACGATGCATAGTTGGTGTTGAAAGTGTTGTGGACGAGGATGAATATGATCAATTTGATGAGTTACCCCCATTTAGCCTTGGTATTACACCCTCAAGGGATGTTCTTGATGATACTACTTACTTAAGATCTGACCACGATGAAGGATTAGAAGTTTGATGAATCCTGCACATCCAGAAGGTACCAAAATTTTATTACAAACATTAATTAATTTTCATCAACTTATTTATTATGCATTTCACTAACTATAGCGCGTTTTTTTTTGTAGCTTGTTTCTTGTATTTGCAGGTTTTTATGAAGTACAAAGGTCGCAGTGTAAGATTTCAAGAAGTCTAAGGAGCTCTATTTCTTGAAGGCTAAAGTGATGATCTTAATCAGTTTTTATCTGAAATTTGTATCTTTCAAATAGTTAGTTAGGGTTTGTAAACGCAATATTATGTTCTTTCTTGTAATTGTAAAGACTATGCTATGAACAAAGGGGTGGTTGGTTGTGTTCATAGCTAATACAATATGTTTTCTAAAATGTTATTGATTGGTTTTATAAAAGTTTAGTACATGTAAAAATATTAAAAATGAAGGCATATTTTGTTTATTTAGCTACTATTTGTATGAATTATTCAAGTTTTTTAGCAATGTTTTGAAACCGGGTTGACCCGATCGGTTGAATCGGAAATCGGCTCGGAAACCGGGTCGATAAAGAACCCGAGTTTTAAAACTTTTTAATGTGATAAATACATATTTATGTTGTTATGTTTTCATAATATACTTATGGAGCTTGGGGAAGGGTTTTACCCGGGTTCAAGTCTCGCAAGTGACAAAAAATCCAGATGTTCCTCTTAGTACGAAGCCGTGAGTTCTAGGGGTTTCCCTTCGCGGGTCTCTCCTAGTGGTTCGGGTCCCAGGGCCTGCCCATTTGGATGGTTTAACTCCGGGGTCGGATTTCAAATGTGGTGCTGTTCTAAAAAAAATAAAAAATAAAAAATACTTATCCTAATTTTTTAGTAAAGATAATTTCTATAGGTCAAACGAAACTTTTTTTTTGCTAAGACTCGGCGGGAAACGAAAATATTTTCTTCCCCAAAATATTCTAAATCTCCACAGATCACACTAAAACATCGCACACCACAACCAAAACTTCACACCAAAACATCGCACACCACAACCATCACCATCTCTATCTCCAGCTGATAAGGAATTCGCCAGAAAAATGGTACTGTGGTTATTATTCAATTAGGTTACTTATTTTTTAATTAAGTTGCTTATTATTTAATTAGGTTGCTTATTATTTTATTAGGGTTGCTTATTATTTAATTAGATTGCTTATTAGTATTTTATTAGGTTTCTTATTATTTAATTAGATTGCTTATTAGTATTTTATTTGGTTGCTTATTATTTAATTGGATTATTCTTGTTCAAATTTGTAGCTTTTTCTTCAAATTTATACTAAGCTCATATAAGCCAGAAAAATAAGGTTAAAGAATCCCCTATGTTGCTTTTTTTGGTATGGTTGTGGATTGCTTATTTTTGATGACGATTGGAGCAAAATAGATGCTGACCAGAAAGATGCTCTATGGGAGATTATTAAGGTATAATGTTTTAAGACTTTAATTGCATTTTCAGTTTGCGATATATGTGATAACATCTAATAAGTAAGCTTTATTTTCATATCAAACAGGAGTACTTTGATCTCACAGATAATGATCGCAAAGTATCAACACTTAAGCAATGCAATTTTGCATGGAAGAGATTTAAGACAATGCTCAAAGCCGAATTCATGATACCCCGTAAAAAACCTTATGAAGATAAGAAATACTCTTTCATACAGCCGGGAGATTGGGATGACTTCTGTCAAAAACATCGATCATCACAAAAGATGGTTTGTTAACTTTATTTTGTATCAAAACGGCTGTAATATTTATAGAAAATTTTCTAATTTGCCCTTTACACTTTTTTGAAGAAAAAGCGAGCCATTGGGAAGGCATATGCTAAGCTTCAAAAGAATTATGCACATCTAGGAAGATCAGGGTATCGTGGAATGGATGTTGATTTGTCAAAAGTGAATATAGATGAAGAACTGAAGAAAGAAATCTTGGATATTACTTGTGAGCGCACAAAAAGATGGATCCTTGCTAGGATAACTTGTCCCAATATGGAAGAAATATTCAGAGAATTGGTAAAACTTCTAAGATTGTTTCAATTTTAATGTTATTGTGTTCTATGGATAGCAATTTTATGAATAAGGTGTTATTAAATTTGCATCTGCAGGTAGACGTAGATAAGAAAATGGTTCAAGGGCTGATTCCGAAGGAAAAAGGAGTAGACCCTTTGATTGTGGTGCTAGGACCTGAGCACGGTGGTCGCACACGGACTTTGGGGGATGGTATAGGTTTTAGGAAAGGAGTACAAGGGTATAAACAAACAAAGAAAAGGAAGAAAAGCATTGAAGAAATAGAAGAGATAGAAGCAATTGTGGATAGGAAACTTGCTCAAAGAGACGCCGAAAGAGATGCTGAAAGAGATGCTGCAAGAGACGCTGAAAGAGACGCTGCGAGAGATGCCGCGAGAGATGCTGCGAGAGACGCTGAAATAGACGTTGAAAGAGAAGCAAGCAATGAGGGAAGATTACAGAAGAGATGCAAGCAAAGTAGTTGTGAGTCGACGACCGTTGTCGACCAAGACAAAGAAAAACTAAAAGATATAAAGGTAAATTTTTTCTTGTGAAATAAGTCCTTGTGGGTCCGGAAAAGGGATGGTTATTAGGAAATAACCGAACATTTGGGTGCTTATTTTTATGACATAATACATGATGCATCTGTATGTGTTGTAGGAGCCCAAATCATGTGCGTTGTTTTCACCTTACACTGAGGACACGATTCCGATAGCACGTGGGATGGTTTATCCAATTGGTGATGGTACCATACATGGAGGACCACTTATACCCTTTTACATGAAGGTGTCAGTAGATAATTTTGTTCCAGCCTTTGGAGATACTAAGCTTCCAGTGTTGTCGAAAGCGGATGACACCATTACTGTGTTAAAACAATCAGTTGGGAGCTTTCTTCAGTGGCCGCGTTGTAGAATTTCTCGCATTTTGGTATAGTGAACTCAACCCTTTTTTTGTGATTTTTGTATTAGTACTCAGGCTAACTAATTACTTGTTAATAGGAGAACACCCCGACTTCGAAAGATAAAGCTTCACAAAGAAAAGAAGCAACAATGTTGCAACCCACATTGGCCACACCCAATCCTGTAAGTAAAACAAGTTGCTTTGCATTTTTAAGTTTTTTAAGAGGGTGTTTGGGATTGCTTAGTTAATTGCTTGTCTGCTTACTTGGGAAGTATAAAGCACTTCAAAACATGTATTCTTGTATCTGTATTGTATAAGTTGTCCTAATAACCCACTGTGATAGGTGGCTCAAGAAAAAATACCATTGTTGCCGGCTCTACAAACACCAGCATTATTGGTGACCCAACAAACACAAGCATCATCGGTAGTGGAGGATGCTAGAAAAAGCTAAAGAAGAGCTGGAAAAAAGACTTGATAACTTTGAACATGTTGTTTTTAGGAAAAAACCATGTGTGAAAGCTGCCTATACTCGTTGGACATCCCGTGACGATGATACTGCTGACCACATTCTTGAAGTTCCTGGCGGGATGATTGCAGGGCATGAAGATAGGTTTCATGTTTCAATTTCTACCGACGACATAATGAGTTTATGGAAATTAGATGGGCTGAATAGTAGCATTTTGTTATCTTTTGAGTGGTAAGTACATTAACACTCTCATGCATATTTTTTACATTATTTCACATTTTTGTATATGCATAAATGTCTTGTAATTTTTCAGGGGCCTATGCAAAATGTCGCAGTCAAGAAATGATAACCGATGCGGGTTTTTGAACCCTTATTCGATTGAAGGGAACTTATGTCTTCAACCGGGTTCGGCTGTTAAAGATTACCTGACATGCACATTAAGCGTCTCTGACTATGATTTTATGCTAGCACCTGATGAACTCAAATAAGTACATTTTATTACTATCATTTATCCTATTAATTTGACTTGTTTTGTTATATTATGTATGAGAATTGATACTTAATCGTTTACTTTTGTAATTCTCAGTTAAAAATAAGCATTTGGTGAAACTTGGCGATTTTGGACTAATTATAGAGCAAGACAAGCAAGAAGTTAAGAGTCTACTGAAATGTACAAGATCAAGACTATTCTACTCCAGATGCGCCGCATTATACTTCTTACATACGGCGCATCGCTATCAAGATTTCACAAGATATTATCCAAGACGGCAAAGGACATGCGCCGGATCCAAGAATGAAGATACGCCGCATCTTCTGGCGATGTACGAATATTCCTGAATATATTAATCTTGGACCCCACGCGAAGTTAAGTCAATGCGCCGCATCTACTTACTAGATGCGCCGCATCTTACCCTCAGACAGAAACTATAAATACCCCAAAGACCAGACGAATTAAGGTTCGACAGTTTTAGAAGACCGAAGACCACAGAAACCTAAGGCCGAATTCAGACGATTAGGCAGCACAAGACACACCCGAACGAAGATACAAGAGCTGTAAGAAGGTCCTGCATGTATTTAATTCATTAAGTAGTTTTGTTTTATTGTGTTAGTAAACTTTAATTCATCAGGATTGGTGGCTTGTGTAATGTGAGGAGAAAGATTGCACTCCCTTAAAACTGCTTTCCCATCAATTAAAGTTTATATGTTGATGTCTTTGGTTACTACTTATTAGTGCATTGATAACCTCTGTGTTTATTAGTGGCCTGCGCATTTGACTACGGAAGAGAATGTGGCTCCCACGGTTGTTACTAAATTGATCACTTAGGAATGACTTTTAGACATAAGTAATCATTAAGGGATTTCTCGCCGATAAGATTAGGACCAACGAGAAAGGGTTAACTATATACACTTCATATAAAACTATCAATAAAACAAGTGACAATCTACTTAATCACGAGGACAGGTCTTCTTATTTTCTCGAGTATTTATCTGTGTACGTGCATGCCTATCGCTGATTCGTGCTCATTAGTTTAGTTTATTATTTAATTGCAACCAAAACGTGCCAGTCTCTCAGGCTGAACCCCCTTGCGTTAGATTAGGTTGTATAGCTAACTTAGAATATTAAAATACTGATTAGAATAACTAGATAATACGTTCCACTCTTAGTGATCAACACTCTACTTACCATTATATTCATACTGACCGGGTACACTGCTCGTTAAGTGTGTGTGTTATTGATAAGTCGGCTAAATATAAATTTAAAACTTGAGTAGGCATTAATACTGCTAAACCGTGCGATGTGTCATTGCGGTTTAGCAGTATTAATGCCTACTCAAGTTTTAAATTTATATTTAGCCGACATATCAATAACACACACACTTAACGAGCAGTGTACACGGTCAGTATGAATATTATGGTAAGTAGAGTGTCGATCACTAAGAGTGGAACGTATTATCTAGTTATTCTAATCAGTATTTTAATATTCTAAGTTAGCTATACAACCTAATCTAACGCAAGGGGGTTCAGCCTGAGAGACTGGCACGTTTTGGTTGCAATTAAATAATAAACTAAACTAATGAACATGAATCAGCGATAGGCATGCACGTACACAGATAAATACTCGAGACAATAAGAAGACCTCTCTTCATGATTAAGTAGATTGTCACTTGTTTTATTGATAGTTTTATATGAAGTGTATGTAGTTAACCCTTTCTCGTTGGTCCTAATCTTATCGGCGAGAAATCCCTTAATGATTACTTATGTCTAAAAGTCATTCCTAAGTGATCAATTTAGTAACAACCGTGGGAGCCACATTCTCTTCGTAGTCAAATGCGCAGGCCACTAATAAACACAGAGGTTATCAATGCACTAATAAGTAGTAACCAAAGACATCAACATATAAACTTTAATTGATGGGAAAGCAGTTTTAAGGGAGTGCAATCTTTCTCGTCACATTACACAAGCCACCAATCCTGATGAATTAAAGTTTACTAACACAATAAAACAAAACTACTTAATGAATTAAATACATGCAGGACCTTCTTACAGCTCTTGTATCTTCGTTCGGGTGTGTCTTATGCTGCCTAATCGTCTGAATTCGGCCTTAGGTTTCTGTGGTCTTCGGTCTTCTAAAACTGTCGAACCTTAATTCGTCTGGTCTTTGGGGTATTTATAGTTTCTGTCTGAGGGTAAGATGCGGCGCATCTAGTAAGTAGATGCGGCGCATTGACTTAACTTCGCGTGGGGTCCAAGATTAATATATTCAGGAATATTCGTACACCGCCAGAAGATGCGGCGTATCTTCATTCTTGGATGCGGCGCATGTCCTTTGCCGTCTTGGATAATATCTTGTGAAATCTTGATAGCGATGCGCCGTATGTAAGAAGTATAATGCGGCGCATCTGGAGCAGAATAGTCTTGATCTTGTACATTTCAGTAGACTCTTAACTTCTTGCTTGTTTTGCTCCATAATTAGTCCAAAATCGCCAAGTTTCACCAAATGCTTGTTTTTAACTGAGAATTACAAAAGTAAACGATTAAGTATCAATTCTCATACATAATATAATAAAACAAGTCAAATTAATAGGATAAATGATAGTAATAAAATGTACTTAATTTTTACACCAATTTATATCCCAAATATTATCCATACCCTATATTATTCTTTATCCAAACCTTTGATTTATTGAGATTAGGGATTTGAGCAATCTTAAGTATCGTAGTCGTGGATTCGGCTATGTATTTATGATTTTGTCACCCTTTTTGATATAATATTATTGGTGAAGATTACTTGCTCCTATCTTTAGCCTGTTCGTGTTAAGGATTTGAGCAATTGCAAGTATCGTGTTCGTGGATTCGATCATGTATTTGTGATTTTTTTGCCTTTTCTGGAATTTGAGATCGATAGAGATTAAGGAGAATGATTAACCTTTAACCCTCAAAACCCCTTTTACCGCTTTAGACTTGTTATTCCTTGGCTTTAGTGGGGGAGATGTGTATACTTGCCAAGCTTACGATAGAATATTCGTCACGACTGGACAGTTAAACGATTAGATTTGCTTTTATCATGTTATTTTATTTTACTTCTAATTCGTTAAGTGTTTGGTTGTGTGATTATGACAAAAATGAATACATGCTTAAATATAAAAATAAATCCTAATATCTTTTAGGATACATTTTCATAAGATTAATTCTAAGGTTTACTTGGGGACAAGTAAAGTTCAAGTGGGGGGATATTTGATGAACTCAAATAAGTACATTTTATTACTATCATTTATCCTATTAATTTGACTTGTTTTATTATATTATGTATGAGAATTGATACTTAATCGTTTACTTTTGTAATTCTCAGTTAAAAACAAGCATTTGGTGAAACTTGGCGATTTTGGACTAATTATGGAGCAAAACAAGCAAGAAGTTAAGAGTCTACTGAAATGTAAAAGATCAAGACTATTCTGTTCCAGATGCGCCGCATTATACTTCTTACATACGGCGCATCGACTATCAAGATTTCACAAGATATTATCCAAGACGGCAAAGGACATGCGCCGCATCCAAGAATGAAGATTCGCCGCATCTTCTGGCGGTGTACGAATATTCCTGAATATATTAATCTTGGACCCCACCGAAGTTAAGTCAATGCGCCGCATCTACTTACTAGATGCGCCGCATCTTACTCTCAGACATAAACTATAAATACCCCAAAGACCAGACGAATTAAAGGGTCCCAGAGTTCGATAGTTTTAGAAGACCGAAGACCACAGAAACCTAAGGCCGAATTCAGACGATTAGGCAGCACAAGACACACCCGAACGGAGATACAAGAGCTGTAAGAAGGTCCTGCATGTATTTAATTCATTAAGTAGTTTTGTTTTATTGTGTTAGTAAACTTTAATTCATCAGGATTGGTGGCTTGTGTAATGTGACGAGAAAGATTGCACTCCCTTAAAACTGCTTTCCCATCAATTAAAGTTTATATGTTGATGTCTTTGGTTACTACTTATTAGTGCATTGATAACCTCTTGTTTATTAGTGGCCTGCGCATTTGACTACAGAAGAGAATGTGGCTCCCACGTTGTTACTAAATTGATCACTTAGGAATGACTTTTAGACATAAGTAATCATTAAGGGATTTCTCGCCGATAAGATTAGGACCAACGAGAAAGGGTTAACTACATACACTTCATATAAAACTATCAATAAAACAAGTGACAATCTACTTAATCATCAGGACAGGTCTTCTTATTGTCTCGAGTATTTATCTGTGTACGTGCATGCCTATCGCTGATTCGTGCTCATTAGTTTAGTTTATTATTTAATTGCAACCAAAACGTGCCAGTCTCTCAGGCTGAACCCCCTTGCGTTAGATTAGGTTGTATAGCTAACTTAGAATATTAAAATACTGATTAGAATAACTAGATAATACGTTCCACTCTTAGTGATCGACACTCTACTTACCATTATATTCATACTGACCGGGTACACTGCTCGTTAAGTGTGTGTGTTATTGATAAGTCGGCTAAATATAAATTTAAAACTTGAGTAGGCATTAATACTGCTAAACCGCAACGACACATCGCACGCATCAAGTTTTTGGCGCCGCTGCCGGGGAGTGAATTGCTTTTATCTGTTAATTTAATTAGTATTTTAATTAGGTTTTTAATTTTTAATCTAACCGCTAACTGTGTTATATATTAGGTTAATTTGCATTCATTGTATTATTTTGCATATTTTCTTGTTTTTGTGTGTTTTTATTTTTGTTTGTTTTCGTGTGTGTTTTTATTTGTTTTTATTTTTCGTATTTTCTGTGTTCTGCTATCGTTGTACTGAGCTTATTTAAACGATACGGCGCATCTGATTTCTCAGATACGGCGTATTGCGTTTAATTTTTATAAAATACAACGCGTTTAATTAATTCGATACGACGCATCTTTCCCCAAGATACGGCGTATCTTGTTTTTAATAGAAATTTTTTTTAAAAGACGATAACGCCATACGACGCATCTGCTTTGGCAGATACGGCGTATCTATTATTTTAATTAAAAACAGTTTTCGAATTATTAAACAGATACGACGCATCGATCTTTTTCGATACGGCGTATCTTCTGAATCAAAAATCTTGTATTTTGAAACGTAACGAAAATACGGCGCATTAACCTTTGTTAATACGACGCATTTAATTTTAATAAGTATATCGATTTTTGATAAATAAATTGATACGGCGCATTCTAAATTTCTAAGCGGCGTATCTATTTTCTGAATAAAGTCTGATTTAATTTTAACGATTATAAGATACGGCGTATCCAACTTTTTGGATACGGCGCATCATCTGCAGAAATCCGTAACTTTAATTTTTCATATTCCATTTTCGTTGTTGATTTTCTGATATATTACTTTCTTGAACAAATCCTACTGATGCTTTCGTGATTATCTCAGAAGGAAAATGGTCGGATTCGGAGAACTGATTGACTTCGACTTTGAAGCCAATTTTATGAATGAAATATTAGTGCAAGATAAATCACTCGAACGTTACGATGGGGACTACATTGAACTTAATGACCTTGATGGACCATTAGAATCCAATGACCTGTTCATGGATGATGCGGAATCTGAGTTAGAAGAAGGAGAAATTCTGGATAGTCCAAAAGTCAACGTTATTATTACTAGGAATTACGATGAATTTGAGGGATATGATGGTTCTTGGGATTACGGTAGAAGGATCCACGCCAATTGTGCTTACAATTTGCAATTCCCATGCATGATTGGGTACAAGTGTATTGACGCCAATTTCTTTCCTATTTTGCCGATCAATGTCATGTCAAGAAGCTTTTACAATTCTATTATGAGAAAGAAAGTGGAGTACAAGGGAAAGAATGTAGTTAGAGCCTTCATTAATATCCCGGTCTTCGTTGGATGTTTTACTATTATTACTGAGTTCGCCGTTGTTGAAGACATGAATGCCTATTGTGACAGTGATATGGGCGACGTGATTGTTGGAAAACCATTTTGTAGGGAGATCACTATTAATGCAAAACGATTTGAAGGAAAGATCACCTTTCAATGTGGAAGCGACGTTATCACTTATATGATGCCCCGAACTCACCCTGGATTTAAACATGCTACTAATAGGTTCTGCTACAAATTTTCTCCATTCCTTTTTATTGGTGATGATGACATGAAGAGAGGGATTGAGTACCCATATCAAATGATGGAAGGATTCTACAATGGAGTGTTGAAGTTGGGACCTGAATATATACGTGACGAATTTGTTGCTGAATGGATCCTACGTGGCAATGTGGGAATAAATGATCGAAAATAAAGAGCTGAACGTGAGTCTAACTTGAAGACTCTGGAATAAAGACAAGTGCTGGCCGGGAGACAACCCGGAATTTTTTTTTTTATTATTCTGTTCTGTGTCGAGTCAGTCAGGCCCGCAGCAGATACGGCGCATCTCAATTCTAAGATGCGACGCATCTCCTGCAATGGTCATATCTTACTTTATTTTTCTGCATTTTTTATTTTCGACTTTAAAACTTTTTATCAGTTTATTTTAATGCGGCGCATCCCTGGTTAAGGATGCGGCGCATCTTCTATTCTGATCCGTAATTATTCCAGGCTCGATACGGCGTATCTTCTTCCATAAGATACGGCGCATCGACTGACCTGATGATTTTCATTTTTATTTTTATGTTTTATTTTTCCTAACTACTAATGTATTATGCAAGTTTGAACCTTTCTTAACTTAGGTGTGTTTAAAGTCTTGGTGGTATTTTAGATTCCTGCATTTCCTGTGGATACATTGATTATGAAGCTTAAACGTTCTAATCCACAAGAAAGATGATTTTTGCTCTTATACAAATAATGGAGTATCATACCGAGCAAATCTCAGGGGAGTTTTTCTGTTCTAATTCTTTTATTTTCCAGTTTTTAACCTTTTATACAAACAACGAGGACGTTGTTTAACTTAAGTGGGGGGATTGGATAATTAGAACACTTAACCCTTACTTGTCCTAAACTTTTCAAAATATGCTTAAAATGTGCTTAATATATCAAAATTTAAAATTTTTTAGCATGTTTTTGTTTAAGATCTAAGTTGCATAGCTGCACACATGACGTTATTTTCAAAAATTGTGATTTTTCAAAATTCACAAATCTATGAGTGTGCCGGTGACTTGTAAACTTTAGAACTTGGCTTGTATACTATTCGAGACCACCATAATAAGTATTATTTTTTTAATTGGAATGACTTGTTGGTAAAATTCTAGGATTACACCCAAAAAGCCTATATATGTTATGTGTTATTAGCTAACTACACTGGTTAGTTAACCCCCGTATAAACCCTTTTGTTACTCTCACTTTTAGAGTAAGATACCCCTAGAAAAAACACTCAGAGCCATTCCTTTCGTTTCTTACACCAATGTTTAAAATGTTTCGTTACACCCTTACACCTTAGCCTACCCTGTAGATTAAAATCCGTGGTTGGTTAATTGCTTTAGGCAAAGTGTGTTTCCTTACATTACCTGTGTTCGCGTGCGTAATTCATTATCTTTGGTTAGGTCGGGAAATTGCACAATGCAATTGGAGTGAAAGTAAATATTGTATATCTTTGAGTTTATTTTTTTTTCGTGTGTTTACTACTTTCACTATTACCGTTATTTCTGAAGTTATGAAAAGTATGGAAAAATTATCCAGAATTATCATTATAGTAATGTGGTGAAATTTTACACACCTATATTTAAATATTAAAAAAAAAAAAAAAATAGAAAAGAAAAAGAAAAAAAAGAAGAGTTGGATGTTTGTTTTAACCAACTTATGTAAAGTTTTGTATTAAGTGGTCGATATCACCACTAGTTGTTGTATATTATATCTATGGATTGAATGGGAGTTGGCAGTTATGGGAACACCAACTAAGGTTTATTCTTCGATTAAGATCTTGTTGAGTATAATTCGTGTCTACCTAAAGCGTGTGTTTCAAGTGTTAAAGCGTGAGTTATTCTATGATATGAGTCTTATTCATGGGATGGTTGGGATAGTGATTAACAACACTTAGGATTTTAATTAATCTGTTTTGTTTATTTTTAATTTTTACACCAATTTATATCCCAAATATTATCCATACCCTATATTATTCTTTATCCAAACCTTTGATTTATTGAGATTAGGGATTTGAGCAATCTTAAGTATCGTAGTCGTGGATTCGGCTATGTATTTATGATTTTGTCGCCCTTTTTGATATAATATTATTGGTGAAGATTACTTGATCCTATCTTTAGCCTGTCCGAGTTAAGGATTTGAGCAATTGCAAGTATCGTGTTCGTGGATTCGATCATGTATTTGTGATTTTGTCTCCTTTTCTGGAATTTGAGATCGATAGAGATTAAGGAGAATGATTAACCCTTAACCCTCAAAACCCTTTTTACCGCTTTAGACTTCTTATTCCTTGGCTTTAGTGGGGAGATGTGTATACTTGCCAAGCTTATGATAGAATATTCGTCACGACTGGACAGTTAAACGATTAGATTTGATTTTATCATGTTATTTTATTTTACTTCTAATTCGTTAAGTGTTTGGTTGTGTAATTATGACAAAAATGAATACATGCTTAAATATAAAAATAAATCCTAATATCTTTTAGGATACATTTTCATAAGATTAATTCTAAGGTTTACTTGGGGACAAGTAAAGTTCAAGTGGGGGGATATTTGATGAACTCAAATAAGTACATTTTATTACTATCATTTATCCTATTAATTTGACTTGTTTTATTATATTATGTATGAGAATTGATACTTAATCGTTTACTTTTGTAATTCTCAGTTAAAAACAAGCATTTGGTGAAACTTGGCGATTTTGGACTAATTATGGAGCAAAACAAGCAAGAAGTTAAGAGTCTACTGAAATGTACAAGATCAAGACTATTCTGCTCCAGATGCGCCGCATTATACTTCTTACATACGGCGCATCGCTATCAAGATTTCACAAGATATTATCCAAGACGGCAAAGGACATGCGCCGCATCCAAGAATGAAGATACGCCGCATCTTCTGGCGGTGTACGAATATTCCTGAATATATTAATCTTGGACCCCACGCGAAGTTAAGTCAATGCGCCGCATCTACTTACTAGATGCGCCGCATCTTACTCTCAGACAGAAACTATAAATACCCCAAAGACCAGACGAATTAAAGGGTCCCAGAGTTCGACAGTTTTAGAAGACCGAAGACCACAGAAACCTAAGGCCGAATTCAGACGATTAGGCAGCACAAGACACACCCGAACGAAGATACTAGAGCTGTAAGAAGGTCCTGCATGTATTTAATTCATTAAGTAGTTTTGTTTTATTGTGTTAGTAAACTTTAATTCATCAGGATTGGTGGCTTGTGTAATGTGAGGAGAAAGATTGCACTCCCTTAAAACTGCTTTCCCATCAATTAAAGTTTATATGTTGATGTCTTTGGTTACTACTTATTAGTGCATTGATAACCTCTGTGTTTATTAGTGGCCTGCGCATTTGATTACGGAAGAGAATGTGGCTCCCACGGTTGTTACTAAATTGATCACTTAGGAATGACTTTTAGACATAAGTAATCATTAAGGGATTTCTCGCCGATAAGATTAGGACCAACGAGAAAGGGTTAACTATATACACTTCATATAAAACTATCAATAAAACAAGTGACAATCTACTTAATCATGAGGACAGGTCTTCTTATTGTCTCGAGTATTTATCTGTGTACGTGCATGCCTATCGCTGATTCGTGCTCATTAGTTTAGTTTATTATTTAATTGCAACCAAAACGTGCCAGTCTCTCAGGCTGAACCCCCTTACGTTAGATTAGGTTGTATAGCTAACTTAGAATATTAAAATACTGATTAGAATAACTAGATAATACGTTCCACTCTTAGTGATCGACACTCTACTTACCATTATATTCATACTGACCGGGTACACTGCTTGTTAAGTGTGTGTGTTATTGATAAGTCGGCTAAATATAAATTTAAAACTTGAGTAGGCATTAATACTGCTAAACCGCAACGACACATCGCACGCATCAGCACCTTATGCTCAGGAGTACGTTATACTACTTACTTAAGCTCTAAATAAATGTTTTATGTGTTGATTGTCTTTGCTAACGTGTTAATTTCACTTTACTAGGGACCATTGGGTGCAGTTTGTTATATGCCCAAAACAACGCACGGGGTACATCCTGGATTCAAAAAATAAGAGGCAAGCAAAGACGGAGCGCACTTACTGGTTAACAAGCCATTTGCAAGAGTAATTCTTTTTTTCCGTAACTGTCAAAAGATTTTCATTTGTTTTTACAATACTAATACATGGTTAATCTACTTTTCAGTGTTGTTGGTAGCTACACATGGAAAATAGCTAAGGTAACTTATCTCACTTTATAAAATTAATTTTACTAGCAAGGGGTTAAATACTACTAGATCATTAGCTTTATATAGAAGTACAAGTAAATGATAAGCTATTGCACAAATTAGCGTCAGTTGCATATTGAGGATGTGTCAAGTCCCGCCAATCTGTCACTTTAGACCATAGAAGAATAGCATTAGCACACCAATTTTGACAGGTTATCATGAGTAGGCAGCCTTGTAAGGAGAACCGACAAACAAAAATGTTATTTTCAAACGGGATCAGGTTGTTCCATGTAAACATGGAGCACAAGTTATGTAGTAGTCGAGCATCTAGTTTAACCCTCAGAGACTTAAGTATGGAATTACCAGGGGTGTTAAGGTCCTATGCTCTGTATTGCGTATCGAGATAGAATGTGTAGTTTCCAGTAGTTTAAAAGGAATGTAGCTGCTGGTACTTTACGCATTCGACATATAATTTACGTTTATGTAGAGATACTTTTTGTGCTAGAGAGTAACCGTAATTAGAGAAACAACCCAGGGTAACAGAAATTTAGGAAATAATAATCTAATAACTGAAAAAAGTAACATTGGCAATCCCATGTGACGTTCAAGTCCAGAATTGCAGCTCATTACTTGTTTTATTGATTGCATCAATGTACTCGTCACATGGTTGTCTTTGGTACTATTTACCATACTTAGAAAAGGTTTAACTTTTACATACGATGAGATAATCAAGCATAATGCAGAAATTTTTAGTCAATAAAGTTTTTTAAGTATGTGTATGTATAGCAAAAAGTTACCCCTTAGTTATTGATATGTTCATGTTTCTGAGTAGCTAATGAATTAAGTGCAATACTTTTGCTTTAAGAATTCGACATGTTATTCTTTGAAATTAGACAGGGTCAGTTAATTGATGTGTAAATGTTTGGTTGGCTATACATTGTCAGTTATTCACATTGGACGTGCATTAAACTTATATAAAAAAGTCACTTCATAGGTGTTAGTTAGATAACAGATTCACATATCTCAGCTCGTATAGTGATCTCCATCTACTCAAACATACTTTTGCCATCACAAAGTCTTAGTACCTTTAAGATATAACAAAGAAATTGCTTGATAATTACAATTAGTTTCAAGCACTTGTATGTGATATATCTTAAACCTTGACCTAGTGACATGACAACTCTTATTCTTGCTGGTTGCTACTTGCAGCAAGTTCTTGCTAAGGAAACAAACAACTGAACAAGTAGTGATATTCTTCATTATATTATACAATGTTTTGATTGCTTATTCTCATCATATTAAATTGTAGTGCAATCAACAACAACGCGACTCGGATGCCGGTTATTATGTCATGAGATGGATGTACGACTTTGTGAACACTCATCAGCTTCACTTCCCTTCAACAGTATGTATCCATGAGCTCTTTTTTGACTCTCTCTTTCTATATTGTTTATATATAATATTTAAGTATTTTTTATATCTGTTAACATATAGATCCCATGGACGTGTCGACGCCAGCTTGCTGAAAAAGATATTGATTGAACCGTGGAGCAGTGGCATACAATGTGTCCTATTTGATTATGGATGAAGTGCTTATTAGATACACATTATCAGCTCTCATGTGGTTTTTCTAAGTTAGAGGCTGTTTGGATTTATCTTTAGTTTAAACGATGTTTGGATTTATGTTTAAATTAGACTATGTACGGATTTCTATTTAAATTAGCAGCTTACTTCCTGGATTTTGCTTATTAAAGTATTGGGTAATTGGATTTGCTTATTACTGTGAAATAGCTGCTTAATAGGTGACAAAACAGGTGGTTCCAGGTTGTGTTTTCCCAATAATAGATATTTAGACCGGTTGAAAACCGGTCTAAAAACTGCTAGTTCCAAAACAACAATGGATATTTAGACCGGTTGAATAGTCTTTTAGGCCGGTTAATACACCGGTCTAAAACTGCAAATTCCAAACCTTCTTTGCCCAATAATACATATTAAACCGGTGGAAAAGTCTTTTAAACCGGTTATAGCACCCGTCTATATGTCCCTTTTAGACCGGTGGTCCACCCGGTCTAAATGTCAAATAACCTTTTGGACATCCCCCATTTAAACCCCCTTGTAACCGGTTTAAAAATGCTTTATAACCGGTCTAAAAGCCAATTTTTGTGGTAGTGGGGTTAGAATCATAATCATCTTTCCAACACTCGTATTAGCTCTTGCTCCTGATTCCAACTACACTCTTGTATGCCATGGACCCTGTTGTTTCATTTAATACCTCTTCCACTTCATTATCACTATCCTCGTCACCCATACCAGCCCCATTAGACATTTGCTCCTCATGTGCCAATTGCACCTCATTCATAAGTGTAACATCACTAGGCATACATGGAAAGATCTGAAGAGGCTCTACATCAGCCTTGTGCCCCTCATCCACAACAGTGTCAGCCCTCATGGAACTACCCCCATTTGCACCTAAAATATCATCATTTTCAACCGATCTAAGAGCATCAAAAGGGTTCGAACAACTTGCCTTATTACTAGGTGTTTCAGTATTGTTCTTCGTACCACTTGTAGTAGCACCATTCTTCTTAGAAACAGGTTTATATACCTGTTTGTTTGACTTAAATTCAAATTTAGAACCCATATTAAAACCACTAACATGTTCCATTCCACCAACTCCAGTGTGGAAAACTAGAAGGGGGGGTTGAATAGTTTTACCGTTTAAAATTAATTTGCTTTGTTACTCTATGTTAATTCAAGGGAAACAAGCACAAACAAATATTCACACAATATATATGAAAAGTAAAGAGAAGAAAGATCAAACCACACAACACAGATGTTTATAGTGGTTCGGCTACAAGGACTCTCTTCCATGCCCTACTCCACTCCTCGAGCCTCTAACTCGAGAGTTATTCTTCACTAAGAAACAAACTCTCTTCTAGGTGGAGAAAACCTTTACACGTCGCTTACTTCCTTTTTCGGTACTAAGCTAAACACCGGGTTCTATTTCAAGGCAGAACCAACCTAACGTCGCCTATACAATTACCGACACTAAGCTAGATGTCGAGTTCTTTACAAGGGTTCAACCACTCTCGTTTGGTTCTTTCACAAGGGTACAACCACTCCCTACACTCTTTGTGTTTTGAGGACTAAAACACTAACCACACTCACTGAGATAAATGATACAAATAATGATGTGTGAACTACAACTATATCACACAGTAACTATGCTAAAGGTTTTACACGTCTGTGTTGAACCTTGATGCTTAATCTCCTTTGCTACAAAAGGAAAGATCAATGAAATGAATGAATGATAAATGTTAGATGATATGTAAATGAATGAGTATGAATGTTAGGCTATATGAGTGATGGCGTGTTCAAATGACCAGCTTGCTATTTATAGGCAAGCTGGTGAATAGCCGGCGGATCCGGCGGATCCCATAAAAGGGATCCGTCTTTGATGTTGTTTGGTTCCGCCAAATGACAGCTAAGAGATTTTTCAAATCTCTCCAAATCTTCTACAATCTTTCCATATCTTTGTGTTGTCATATCAAGATATTCCAAAGTCAACTATCTTGCTTGTAGATCTAACAAAGATATCACATAATCTATGTATGATGCATGCCATGATGTCATTGTATCATTTTAAAAATAAAGTTTCCTTTTAAGGAAATAAACTAGTAGATGTGTAAAATGTAATTCTAAGTAATCTTGTGAAATGTAAAATGTATTTTAAAGAGACTTTAGCTAGTATTTATAATTTGCTAAAATATATACTTTGTAATTGTCATTAATAAAACTAAGTAAAGATCGTAAAATATAAATAACATTTTTAGGACGATATTTGTATTAACATCCAGCATTACCTCGATTCAACTTCGCACCACCAGAATGTACCTCCCCACGATTCATAGGATTAACAGGAGCTATTTTATGGCAACGTTCAGATTCATGTCCAAAAATCTTGCAATTAGTACATCGTAGAGGAGTCCATTCTTTTTGGGTAAAGGGTTTTCAAGGTAAATGTATTACTCCTAAAAAATGCTTAAGTACAATGAAAATGGGTGAAATCCCGCATCTCTGCCTGTTACATAGGCGGTAAAGCTAACATAACAAGCAAACGTACTTCTAAGAATGAAGTAAAGACTATAACTAGATTACATTTGACTCAAACGACTCCAGAACATAACCTACGACTTCTTTCGACCACGAATCTTGATATCCCAAGCTTCACAGAAAGCCAATTGATCTTCGGATAAATCATGAGCATTTTACTCAACATCATCATCATATGGATCATCATCCTTCATTTCCTTCCAGCGTTCGTAAAAACTTTTAGTCCCGTATCCACTCCCACTTGCCATGAAAGTCCCAGTTTTGTCATATACATTCTCCACATCACCCTCACTATCCTCTACAACACACAAACTCGAAGAAGCCGGTTGTGTAATTGTTACCACTGGTTTCGCACTAATAGGGGGAGTATTCTCATTAATTTGTTGCACCTAATTATGTCCCAAGTCAAGTGATGTAGCCACATTAGTTGTAGTTCTTGACTAAAAAATAGGCACATTCGCATCATTCTTTCCTTCGTCCAAACTGTTAAGCACGTCAAAAGTGTTAGATGTATTTACCACATTTGCATCCTTGTTTTGTTGTCTAGATGTAGACGTATCGTGTAGGACCTTAGATATATCAACTTTATCACTATATAAGAGGCACAAAGATGGTGGTGACTTGATATGTCAGGTGTATAAGAACTAGAGAGATAAAGAAAGAGAGAACGTATATTAAAACATACACTACACACTCAAGCACCCCTCACAAATGAGGTATATGGTGCTATTTATACATAAGATGATGGCACCCTAATGGGCTTGGCCATAGGCTTCGTTTGGATTGGATTGGACATAGATTCTAACTTAACTAAATGGACTAGCTTATCATGACTATTAATCTATTACTTAAATCCAATCCACAAGCCTTTTGACTAACTATTACCATTTCTAAACACGTTTACAAAGTTCATAGATATAGAATGACCATCACTTTTCTTTAATGCTAACAATCTCCCCCAAAGGGTTGGTCATTCAAATGATTCTCCACGTGATTAGGTCTTCGGTCTTCTTTGTCTTGAACTTTGTGTGTCATTGTATAATAGTCTAGTTTCTTTGTTCCTTTATGCTTTGTGATATTTGATTAATGACTATTAATCATTCTTGCCTTTGATCAACATCTTCTTATGATTTGTTGTGTCGTCTTCTCCATCATACTCATACTTCTTGATAATACTTTGAACTTCATACTTATGTCTTCCTCACTTGATACTTGGAATTGTTCTTGACTTTCTTGATTAGCTCTTGACTTTGACGTAACTCATTATCTTAAACTTGATCTTTTTGTCTTGAACATTCTTCACTTGAGCTTGTTGAGGATGAACTTCATAAGTATGAGTATGATGAGATGTAGATGTTGAAATATATGATGATGGTGATTGGCCTTTCCTCCAAGGGGACTTTCATCAGTACATGCATAAAAATTTTAGTTGAAATCACCAATCGATCATTGTGGACTTTTCTTAGAGATCAGACCACTACGATTGTTTTACTGATGGATGTCTTTATTCCATTCACCATGGTCGGGCACATCATCCGTCCTAAGCCCGTTGAGGGACAGTTATCAATATTATGGATAAATCCAAGCAGAGACCCACGTCTTAAGGACTCAATTCGTGAAAGGAATCTCCTTGGCGGGATTTCTAGCACTTACAGGCTTAGAACTCGAGAGAATTAACAGCATAGTGTGAAAACCCTCTCAAATCCTTACAAAGGCTGTTACTGAATTGGATACCCTCAAGAAGGCTTACAAAAGATATACCGAAGTATACCCACAATTCAGGTGAGCCGCTGAAGTATACCGGAGTATCACTCAATGAATGTAGACCGTTTGAAACAAGTAACCATCATGATAGATAAGGCAAGATCCATAGATCTTATAAAGACTCTTATGCAACTTGTGTCCTTTTTGGCAAACACAAGTGTATGCAATTGGAAGTGTATCCTAAGAGATCTTTTAATGAATCTCACGGCTCTAGACTCGATTATGTGAGTTTTGGTTTTAGTCGTCGGAGGCATGGAGCAGAGTGCCACCTTTTCAATATCAACACATCTCGGAGTGAGAGGTCGATAGATTATGCAAGGTTCTCCGTGAGAAATGAAACAAATATCTCTTAAGAGATACCTGAGTGGCTAGGAGGGGTTGTGCAGCTCGTCACTGGGTCCATGCTGTCTTGTCTTCAATACCGGTATCATCTTTGTGATAACCGATAGCAGATGTATTGACTCGGTTTCTGCCCTAAGTTTTCATGGAGGGCTATTTCTTTTCACCCTTTCATTAACTTTTCTTTTTAATTCATCAACCCATTCTTTCTCTTTTCTCATTTACTCCTTTTTTAAATCATACCTTAGGACTTCTAATTCTAATCTATTGGAATTGTCCTTGGGTAGATCCCTTCGTTCTGGCGGATCATAGGACGTATTTCCTAACCTTAGTCTCCTTATAACTCCATGACTATCCTATGTTGCCATAAACAAATCATTTGAAAAATCTCTCAAAGTGTTTATGATTATAAAACATATTTAGTTAACACTTTGAGAGTTTTGCATTTTTCAGAAATACTCCCCCTTCACATGTGCTTATAAGTTATAAATAGAAATTTACACATGTTGGATGGAGTTTGCACTTTTGAATTGATTGAATCTAAGTGAACATGACCAATTCGAGACACGCTTACAACACTAGTTAGACTAGCTTGAAATTATTACCCGTCCTGTTCAAGTTCAAAGAAAGTCTCTCAAGACGGTACATTCTACTTAGACAAGTCCTATTCGAGACACGCTTACATCACTGGTTAGACCAGCTTGAAATTATTATCCATCGAGGACAAGTCTTTTCGAATACTGACAATTAAGCTTCATCAATTCGTTGGTTATATTTGAGTCGAGCTTATTTTGAGATTCCGTCATAATCACTTTTTAATCTCATTTCTCCCCCTCAAAAATAACATATCCATGGTATAATTGATATCGTTTGATTAAAATATATGTTTTTGGATAGCTGATGGGGAGAAACAGAATCACGGAACATATTTGGAATATTTTCATCTTTTCGTGCAAAATATCCATTTCTTTATTTGATAGCATGAACTTCTTGGAACATCTTTTTTATTACCCCCCCCCCCTCAAAAATAGAGTATTTTTGATAAATTAAAACCTTTAAGAATTTGAGGGAGTAATATTTTGAGCAATATTTTGAAAATTTTTGATAAAACCTTTTGAAAAATTTTGAATAAATTTTGCTCAAAATTAAAAAGACATTGATAAGCTTTTTGTCTGACGTATTCTTTTTCATTTAGGATTGTCACAACGAAATGTACAACAGGGTCCTTTCTTTGAAATTCATGGGTTATACACTGTTATGTATGCCTAAGCCATCATGTTTAAGCACGGGTCCTGAACTGATGTGCCCAGAAGCCATTATATTGAAGGACGAGTCCTAAACTGAGTATTTGGAAGTCATTATAAGATCAGATTAGATGAAAACCTTTGGAACCCATTTAAGCACGGCGCCAACGGGTTTACCATATTTTGAAATCCATTTGTAAGTTGTGTCAATCCGATACAAAGAAGTTGAATTCCAACGAGGACTGAGAACCGGTGTTTCATTTAGAAATAACACTCATGGAATCAACGGTGATTTAAAACTCTTTTTCTTGTGAAAATTGTTTGAGAAACCTGGTGTCTCTCTTGGAGTTTTAAAACTTGAAGAAGAAGGTTTCCATCCAATGTTGAAACCTGGTGTTTCATTTAAAAAATTCATTTTTGAGATGAATAAGAACCTTCCAGAATTTGGAACTTTCAAAGCAGAGCCATTCTTTTGTTTTTGCGGAAGCATTTTAGAGTTTGAATATTTCAAAGTTTTCGAACAACTTTGCTTTGGTTTCCACACTTGCTTTACCGGTGTAAAATGAGAGGGTGGAGTTTGAAAACCTTGATTCTCTTCTTTTGAAGTAATTGACCTTGAAAACTTTTGATGAGTAATTGTTTCAGAAAAATTCAGTCTCTTTGAACACTTCCTTCCTTTTTGTAAATAATAGGTCGTGAACTGAGAAACTTTTTTCGAAAATGGTTTTGAAGATTCACCTGTGTAAACCTTCTCCGAAACACTTACTTTTGGTGTTGACTTGTTTGAAACATGAGATATGCCTTTTGATCGATTAAGAGCGTCAAACTTTGCTTTTAAGACATTGTATGACGTTCTCAAATCATTGTATTCTTTTTGAATCGTAAGATGATCTTGTGATGCCAGTGTTTCATGTAATGAAACATTTTGATATTCAAAATGTGCAAAATATTTTTCATATTTGTCCGTTTCGATTGAAAGATTGGTTTTGGCATCATCAAAATCTTTGGCTTGTTGTGCTAAGATCTTTTCCAAATCAAAAACTTTCTTTTGAAGCACACAATTTTCTTTTCCAAAATGATGATTTGTTGCGATCTGAGAGTCAAATTTGTTTGAAATTTGATTCTGAACTCTTGATCGTTTGATTGAATCAAACAAGTTTTTGTAAGTCTGTTTCAAATGCTCAATTTCATTTTGTAATGATGCCACATCATATTCCAATTCAATATTTTTTGTATCAAGTTCGTCAAAATCAAACTTGATTTTGGCATCCTCACAATTTTCTTCAAAAATCTTTTCTTTTCCTTTAAGCACCGTTGTCAAAGAGTTTTCAGAAGACATTTTCTTTTCCTGCAGTTTGAGTTGGAAAGAAATACTTTGTGCTTTGAGTGTTGTTAAATCTTTCTCAAACTGAGCAGTTCTTTTTGACAATTCTTCTTTGACTTCAGTTTCTTCTTTTGAAAGCTCTGTGATTTTCTTTTTGAGACAAAGATTTTCCGAATTCAAAGAAGATGTTTGTTCAAAATTCACATTCTCATACTCATGGCTGACAGACACTGAATTGAATGACTCCATTTGATTTGTGAAAAATTCCTTTTGAAATTTCATCAAATTCGTCTTCAAGAGAATGGATGTACTTTAAATCTTCTTTCATTTCGGTGACAAGATTCTTTTCAAAGTGATCAAAATTTAAGTTGATATCTTTCACACGAGGTTCAATCTCATCTTTTAAAATCTTACGGACTTCTATTTGTATGCATGAATCCGATGAAAGAAGATTAGATAAACCATTATTGGTGTATTGTTGCTTAACAGAAATGACTTTTAACGTTTCCTCAATGTGATTTTTAAGATTGCTTAACTGTTTCCTTGCTTTATTTTGCCATAACTTAGCATCATAAATAGCAAGTTGAGCTTCTTTGAAATATCTTTTCACATTTGTGTCTTTTCTTTTCAAAGGTTCTTTTGGTATATCTGTCAATTGTGTACAACCATACACAAAGCCGTGGTACGAGAATGGGCTTTTTCTTTGTTTTACTTTTAAACGTTTTTCCTCTTTAGATTTTTCTTCATCTTCTGAATTGAACAGAACATCAGTCGACAAACCTTTTCCCAGTTTTTCAGCATCATATAAACTAGGTGGCAACTTTTGCACTTTGTTTAAAAAACAAGGTTCTTCATTTTTCAAATCATGTTTCAAATTATTTTCCAAATGTTCAGTATTTTCAAAACCAAGTCCGGATTTTCCTTGATTAACGTCCTCATCTTTAGGAAGCATCATTTGAAAAGTTTGAACAGTTTGTCCTATTTTTCGAAGTTTTGCTTCAAGATCGTTTGCTTGTTTCAAGAACTCTTGATTTTCATTCTCAAGTTTTGTTTTAACAATCTCAAGATTTAAAGTGGTTTTCTGAAGCTTTGAATTTTCACTTTTTAAATCAGAGATCTCTTTTAAAAGTGCTTCAATCTTTCTGTTGTTAAGTACCATTTGTTCATCCAGTTTTTGAATGGAACGTTTTTCATGAAAAACAGCTTCTCTATAACCAACTTCAAGTTCTTATTTTTGTTTTAAAAGTGGTTTGACAGATTCTTCGTTCTTTTCATACTTTCGAGCTTGAGATTTAAGATTTGAGTTTTCAATTTCAAGTTCATCTTTTCTTTTTGTTACATTTTCAAAACCTTTTTCCATTTCCTTAAATCTCTCAAGCTCTTTGGTCAATAAGACATTTGCTTGCTTAGCTTCGCGACTGTCCTCTTTGCACTTATCAAGTTCATGTTTGAAATTATTGATTAATGAAGCAAATAAGGCACGATCTTGTTCATAAGTAGATCCATCCTGGGCAAGCTCACCTCCATTAGGATCCATATCTGGAGTTGTAGGAGTGATATTACTATCAAACCATTCCACCACATATGTGTCGCTTATGGACTCAGGATGCGCAGGATGTGTTTTATCATGAGCAAACACATTATCGAACACAACAACATTATCATTATCGTTTGAATGTTGTACCGTAGCCAATATCTCTGTGTCAAATGAAGGTCTGATATGATCATCCTTGGTATCCCAAACAGCTTCATTCCTTTGTGTACCATTAACATCCGAATCATACCTTGGACTGCTGCTTTCAGCCTGTTTTTCTAAAGATGTATCACTTTCCATGAAAACCAAACGAGCATCTGATGCTTCACCCTCATTGACTGTTTCCTCTTCTGTTTGTTCGTCTTTGTATGTCTCTCTTTCATTCACCTCGGTTTCCTGTAATAACATTTCCCTTTCAATTAGCTCTCTTTCTTTTAACTGCATATCTTTTTCAATCTGCTCTCTTTCCCGTTGCTGCTTCTCAATTTTATTTAACTCAGCTTCCTCTGCATCAAGTATCTTTTCGAGTTCACCCATGTTATTGATGCATGTAGTTCTGAAGGTCATATAGCTAACCCAAAATCTTTGGTAAAACGCATCGATAAACTCTGACTGGTTCAATAACCAAAGGTTAAGTATACTCTGAAGTTGAGTTTTGATCACTTTAAGAGCTTCCTTGCAGTTACGCGTATGAAGTTCTTCTCCATTAAGTAGCTTTTTAAGTTGATTCAGGCTTTGGATGAGTTTTTCTTTGAAATGATGAAATTGGACTCTGATGAGGTATTCAAATGCCTGATCGAACCTTGGTTCATATCCTGATGTATTTATGACCTTCTCAACCTATGACTTGAACATTTTAAACGCTTTCTTTGAATCTCTCTCTTTCATTTGAATTTTCTTTTCCATTTAATTCTGATGTGTGATAAAGTTGATCTTGGATCAGTTCAACGAAATAGGAGTTGAGTTTGGTGAAAGTAAAGTTCCTTTTTGTTGTAGTGAAAATTTGGTCTTACAACTTAAAAACGTTGATAACTTCGTTCCTGAGCGTTTTTGGGCCTAAAATGTTGGGTTGAATAAACTTTAGTTTAGTTTATTCAACGTGTCGTTCTCCTTGGTCTCACGGTCGTTTTGATAGGTATTTCGCTGAAAACGGAGTTACGGTTCAAAAGTTATGGTCATTTGAAGTTTTTCGTAAAAAGTCAACTTTAAGATGAAAAAAGTGAACCAAAATCCCACTATTCGAAACTTTCCCTATTCAAAACTTTCATTATTCGAAATTGTCTGCCTATTCGAAATTTTCGGCTAATTTGAAACTTTCTTCTTATTCGAAACTGTCACTATTCGAAATTTTGACTATTCGAAATTTTGAGCCTTCTTCGAAATTTTTGCTATTAGAAATTTTCAGCTATTCGAAATTTTGCAAGTTTTTAATTAGTACAAATTAGAAGTTTTTTCACAAGTCGAAGTGTTTTTCTCGCTTATACAAGAAAGAAGAACATTGAGTAATACACGAATCCTGAAGAAACTGCCGTGTATGCTTATTCGAAATTTTAGGGTTTTGACTATTAGAAACTTTAGGGTTTAACCATTCGAAATTTTGTCAGACCAAACTATTCGAAAGTTTAGGGTTTAACAATTCGAAATTTTCCCAGATTTTTCAAAACACTAAAAATCGACCAAGAAATGTTTCTAACCAAGATTTTCTTGTACAACTAAGCTTAAAAAGACTAAAACTTAAAGAAAGTAGCATACTTTAACACTTTTAAGACCAAATAAGCTTATTCGAAATTTGCAAGAACATGAAAAGTACGAATCCAAAACTTCAAAATTAAGCCAAAAGCTTGAAACTTTCTTGTGACAAAAGGTTTATAACACTAGTTTGTAATAAAAAAAAGTGCTAAAACCACAAAAAAACAAGAAAAGTAAGCAACTTTTAAGAAAAATACGAGTAGAAAGCAAGAAAAATGTGACGAAACAAACTCATAATAACTCCTAAATCATTGTTAGGCGATTGATACCACTTGTAGGACCTTAGATATATCAACTTTATTACAATATAAGAGGCACAAAGATGGTGGTGACTTGATATGTGAGGCGTATAAGAACTAGATATATAAAGAAAGAGAGAACTTATATTAAAACACACACTACACACTCAATCACCCCTCACAAATGAGGTATATGGTGCTATTTATACATAAGATGATGGCACCCTAATGGGCTTGGCCATGGGCTTCGTTCGGATTGGATTGGACTTAGATTCTAACTTAAATAAATGGACTAGCTTATCATGACTAGAACAAAAAGTGGAATTGGTTACACCAAATATGTGTGACGATATACATATAGTCACACATGGTTTTTTTCGTGTGTGTGACTAAAGGTGGTGTGACCATAGGGTACCTACGGTCACATGTTTTGGTTCTTTTTAGTCTCACTTACAAAAGAGTAACCAAAACGTTAAAATGTGTGACTAAATAGGTACAATTTTAGTTGGATTAATCAGCTTTGTGTGACCAAAAACTCTTATAGTCACACGAAGCATTTTCTTTTTGTATATTTAGTCACATACAATTAACCATAAAGTGGCCAAAAGTGTTAATAAGTGTGACCATATGGTGTTGAAAGTGAAGAAATGTATGGTTTGTGTGACTATAGATCATCCAATTGCCACATAAATTTGGTTTTTGTGTGGCCTTTTGTACCATTTAGTCACACAAATCATGTTTCTTTTGGGTATTTAGTCACATACAATTAATCATAAAGTGGCCAAAAATGTGAATAAGTGTGACCATATGTTCTTTAAAGTAAAGAAATGTGTGGTTTGTGTGACTATTGATCATCCAATGGCCACATGAATTGTATGTTTGTGTGCCCTTTTGTTACATTTAGTCACACAAAGCATTTTTCTTTTGGGTATTTAGTCACATACAATAAATCATAAAGTGGCCAAAAGTGTGAATAAGTGTGACCATATGGTGTTTAAAGTGAAGAAATGTGTGTTTTGTGTGACTATTGATCATCCAATGGCCACATGAATTTTATTTTTGTGTGGCCTTTTGTTACATTTAGTCACACAAAGCATTTTTCTTCTGGGTATTTAGTCACATACAATTAAGCATAAAGTGACCAAAAGTATTAATAAGTGTGACCATATGTTGTTTAAAGTGAATAAATTTGTATCTTGTGTGACTATTGATCATCCAATTGTCACATGAATTTTTTTTTTTGTGGCCTTTTGTAATATTTAGTCACACAACAAATTAAACAAACAGTGACCAAAAATGTTATTAAGTGTAACTATATACATCTTTTAGTCACATTTAAGAAATCAATATATATCAAAACAAATTCAAATATATATCAAAACAAATTCAAATACAATAGTATCTAATAGCACTACTAACTATATGAACCAACAGTACTAGCTTATAACTAACAGAACTAATACACCTGCTCATACTATAATATCTAGCAGTATTAAAAATACACTAGCTCGTGTATGTTGTTTCTTGCCTTGAATAATTTCAAAACTTCACTATCCGAAGACTCGATCAGGATTCTCTTGGACTTCTGCCTATATGTTCCAATTTCCAAATGTATTCAAAATGACCATTACTGCATGATAATTCCAGCGAAGACAAGAATGGTCATATTCAGACTTGACAAACTCCTGAAGCCGATTAATTTTATATTTCCTACGCCATTGTTTCCAGGACCAGCCACAAGGGTAAGCCAGTAACGAAAGTATACTGTGGACTGATCCTTCCCACCAATCGTAAGCAGCAACTGAGTTTACCTCATCAATAAATCTATTAAATGAATCTTCATATATGCATCTCAAATAGGGTTTGCACATCACATATACAGGAACAAGAATCACAGATTTTCCCAAATTGAGGGAGGTCAATGAGTAGTCTTCTTACACAATATCAATGATGACATCAGGAGGGGAGTAGGGAAGATGCCAGGGTTCTCTAAACGTATTGGGGCCCATAAAGTACATTCTGTAGACATGGCTCTGAGTCTCATCACCTCTTGTTCCTCGAACCTAAAGAAATTGTGAATGAAGTAGGTCAATAGCTTACATCAATAGACACACGTACCCATACAAGAAACAGTGTAAGCATGAAAAAGTGTTTGGGTAAGCTCCATTTCTAAGTTAAAAAATAGGATCCGCTAAGGTATTGTTAGTGTGCCTGTAGTTGGACCCACAAGTTAAAAAAGGTAATTTTCTGTCAATCATGCTTTTCGGATTAGAAGCAAATCTAGCAAAGCCTTTGAATCATTCAAAACGAAATCATACTATGTGGACCTACAGGAGGCTTGAGGGATAAGGCTTCCAACTGTGCTTTACTGATTGTGTGGGATTCAAGATTTTAAAACGAATAGTTCTAAGTTTTGGTGGAGTCCAGTAATGAATAGTAATTATGGAAACCTGGTCACATATAACTTGTAGGGCCTATATGTTATACGATGTCATGGGGCTACAACAAGCACATAGATGAATAGTAATCTGGATGCATCGATCATGAAGAGATTTTAATTATTATACCTGAGACAAGGAGAGAAGAGAAGGCATATGGTGGTGATTACTGTGCTCAACTGAATCTACTTTTTCATACGAGAAGGCTTGACCAACAAGTTTAACTCTAAGCGTGCTTAAAAGTAGACCAAGAAGAACGACAATGCATGACATCATGAGAGCAAAAGGCCAGGGTCCTCCAAATGTATATATTAGCTCTTCAAGCGGCGTATAACAGTTTGGCATTCTGTACTTGTCTGACCTGCATTTGTAGGGGCAAAATGACTCGGACACTCCACCTGCATGGTTCTCACTTGTAAATATGATTATTTGTGTGTGTGTGTGTGTGTTTTAAGATTTATGGGCAATGTACAATTACCTCGAACGTGTATGAAATATGCACGTCTGGGAAGTTGTTCAAGGGAACAAGGAGTGCAAAGATCATAATCAGAGCCTTCAACATCTTTAAAAGTGCCAACTGGACATTCCTCGCAGAACGTACCATAAAGCCCTTTAGGGCACTCCTTTCCGGTTATTGTACCATTCTCTCCAGGAAGAGCCTCTCCATCCCCTTCGCCACCACTATAATAATCAGTTAAGAAACAAACTAGAGTTATTATATGATGTTCTATGAGCTATGTTTAAATGTGTAATGAAGTTCTCAAATAGCAAACCCACCATGTGCTGATGGTACTATTTATGAGTGCAAGAGGAACATATTCATTTCCTGCACCAATTTTGGACCAGTGGAAATGAACTCTTCCACCTCCTCCCCCGCCACCACCAATAGGGACACCACGGCCCCCAGCAACGGACAAAGAGGAATTATCAAACAAGGAAATCGCTTGTATAAAAAGAAGAATTGTTCCACCAGAACCGCCCCCTAACCCTCCAATCAAAGTACCATTACTGTTTGTTGTAGCATTCTCATAGCTTTGACCATCAGCCCTTACGGATCCATATATGTCAAGCTTCGTAATAGGCCATACAATAGCTCCCATCACTGTCAGATATCAACAGAATAAAATTAGTTAATATTTAAATCTTAATGATGTCATAAATTCTTTAAAATAAGCTTACCAATCATTCCTCCTCCAGAAACGTGTCCAACAGACTCGTTAGGACCAAGGGCTCCACTTCCCAATTCACAGGGAAGATCAGGTCTACCATATGTGCTACCACCTTCACTCAACCTTCCATGGTACAATCCAGAACCCCCTCTGCCCCCATGCCCAGCACCACCACCAGCTCCATTTGAATAATTTCCCAAACCAAAACCATTTTGACAGCCTGTAGAATACTCAGTTGAAACCAAAGAATATGCGATTAACAAAGAATATGGGATTTAACAGTTGAAACCAAACTTAGTTAAAGTGGTAATTCCGACCCACCTAAAAATGGATCGTTTTAGCCCTTGTATATCATCTCCAAGTAAAAGTCTAAAGCTTAACTAAAATGGTAAAGATTTGAGCGGGTCAAATGGGTCAAAAGTCACCCAAAGTTTCTTTCAAATGCTTAAAAACATTCTAAGTAATAATAGATGACTATTTGTAGCAATATAGTTTATAGATCTTATTAAAAATATCATTATTTATTAAACACTAAAAATCGACACAAAAAGTGTTGGTGGCCCCCCAACGCCTTTGGACACGTATTAGAAATTACAGGTTTGACCAGTTACGTGACTGCCAGACACGCCCAATGCCACCTCTAAACTTGACTAGAAAATAAAATGGTGAGCGTAAGTCTTGGTTACTAGAAACAATACCTAATTCGGAAGCAGTTATAATGCCATGTGTGTCCACAATGACGCTCATCGCCCTGTGGATCTGAATGATACTCCCCTTAATCATTCCGTTCACAACTATATCTTCAACACGACAAATCTGCCAAACGTTCAAATGTAAGTCACAAAATTAGCACAAAGTTCATCCAGTTAAATAGTAAAAGCTTGCAATCTATAATATGTTGATTTGTTAATGCATATCCCAGAAATTTTAAAGTGATTCTTACCTGTAGTGAAAACGAAAGCGTGTCGTTATAATGACAATCATCAGGTGGATAGATCAAATCTCTTGGGCATGTTGGATTCTCACAATGGGATTTAGTTACGCTGCCATAGAGGGTATTAGATAGGTTGATACACAGATGGTGTTACCAGCACCTTAGTAAGCGAAAAAGAAAAAGAAACAAAAAAAAAAAAGCTACATCTTTATACTCACATGGTTCTGCTCTGATCATCATCTTTCGGGGCTTCAAGCAAAGAACCTGGCCCAATCTGCGAATAATAGGTAGTTATACAAGAAATTCTCCAAGCAGACTTCAAGTAAAAAGCATATGAACATAAAAGAACCTGGTAAACAAACATATATATTTTCAGAGAAGACCTTACAGTTATGTTATAGAATAGTGAGAGGGAGTCTTTGTGCTCTGATTGGGTCTGACCCGACACGATTGATTATACGGTTCAACCCGTACCCCATATGGGTTTTGCACACCCGATCTGAGAACAAAACCCACGAATAACACACGATTAATTTGATCAAAACCACACGGATTTTTTTATAAAATTCGTTTTTACACATGTTTTATTCCAAGAATAACTTGTAACAATGATTTATGAATCGGTTTAAAAAAACTAAATAATAATAAATTTGATTAGTAGTTCGACATACCCAAACGAAACGAGAGTAAGAGAGACGAGACGGAGATGGGGAGATGGTGGTGGTGGCGGTGGCATGAGGCGGCGGCGCTAAATGGTGGTGGCCGAAATCTGGCCGAAGGTGACGGAGCGGCGCCAGAAGTGGGAGAGAGGGGAGAAGGCGTTATTACTTATTAGAGTTTGTTAAAAGAAAATGAGGAGAGCCGGTTTTGATTTTGGGGGAAAAAGGGGATCTTGAGCGGGAGATTGAAATTTTGGGGAAAATTTATTTTGGTTCAAGTAAAATAGGTAAGGATAGGGAGGGATCTTGAGCGGGAGATTGAAACATGTATGGAATTGTAAAGTTAAGGTCACACTTAATCATGTATGCGTGGCCTTGGTAACATTTAGTCACACAAAGCATGTTTTTGGGAGTAAATTTAGTCACATACAACTAACTATCAAGTGACCAAAAGTGTTAATAAGTGTGACCATATGCTGTTTAAAGTGAAGGAATGTGTATTTTGTGTGACTATTGATCATCCAATTGCCACATGAATTTGGTTTTTGTGTGGCCGTTGGTAACATTTAGTCACACAAAGCATGTTTTTGGGAGTGTATTTAGTCACATAAAACTAACCCTAAAGTGGCCAAAAGTGTTAATAAGTGTGACCATATGCTGTTTAAAGTGAAAGAATGTGTATTTTGTGTGACTATTGATCATCCAAATTCCACATGAATTTGGTTTTTGTGTGGCCTTTACTAACATTTAGTCACACAAAGCATGTTTTTGGGAGTGTATTTAGTCACATACAACTAACCATCAAGTGACCAAAAGTGTTAATAAGTGTGACCATATGCTGTTTAAAGTGAAGGAATGTGTAGTTTGTGTGACTATTGATCATCCACTTGCCACATGAATTTGGTTTTTGTGTGGCCTTTGGTAACATTTAGTCACACAAAGCATGTTTTTGGGAGTGTATTTAGTCACATACAACTAACCATCAAGTGACCAAAAGTGTTAATAAGTGTGACAATATGCTATTTAAAGTGAAGGAATGTATATTTTGTGTGACTATTGATCATCCACTTGCCACATGAATTTGGTTTTTGTGTGGCCTTTACTAACATTTAGTCACACAAAGCATGTTTTTGGGAGTGTATTTAGTCACATACAACTAACCATCAAGTGACCAAAAGTGTTAATAAGTGTGACCATATGCTATTTAAAGTGAAGGAATGTTTATTTTGTGTGACTATTGATCATCCACTTGCCACATTAATTTGGTTTTTGTGTGGCCTTTGTTAACATTTAGTCACACAAATCATGTTTTGGCTACACTTAAATAATGTGTGACAAACTGTTTAGTGTGACTATATGTACTGGATTTTGGCTACACTTAAATAATGTGTGACAAACTGTTTTGTGTGACCGTATATGGCATTTGGTCATACTATTAGAAGCAAATGTGACTATAAGTTTAGTGTGACCATATATGGCATCAAGGTTACTTGTATTTGTCACACGTTCCAAATGCATATGTGACTAAATGATCTGGAACAAAATCACCAGTTACGTTTAGTCACATAAGGGTCGATTGTGTGACAATAGAGTTCTTATGGTCACACATTCGAAATGCTCATGTGTGACTAATTCGTAAATGCTGTCAATTTACCTACCTTCAGCCACACAAATATTTGAATATGTGGCTGTTCCAAATCGACCATGTGTGACCATAGGTCGTTTTTGTACTAGTGTATCATGACTAATAATCTATTAGCTTAAGTCCAATCCACGAGCCTTTTGACTAACTATTACATTTTCTAAACACGTTTACAAAGTTCATAGATATAGAATGACCATCACTTTTCATTAATGCTAACAATCTTCCCCTAAGGGGTGGTCATTCAAATGACGCTCCACGTGATTAGGTCTTCGGTCTGCTTTGTCTTGAACGTTCTTCACTTAAGCTTGTTGAGGATGAACTTCGTAAATATGAGTATGATGAGATGTAGATGGTAAATATATGATGAGTATGATGAGATGAGATGTAGATGTTGAAATATATAAGGGGAGAAATGAGATTAAAAAGTGATCCAAACGGAATCTAAAAATAAGCTCGACTCAGTTATAACCAACGAATTACAAAGCTTAATTGTCAGTGGTCGAAAAGACTTTTCCTGGACGGGTAACAATTTTAAGCTGGTCTAACCAGTGATGTAAACGTGTCTTGAATAGGACTTGTCTAAGTAGAATGTACCGTCTCGAGAGACTTTGTTAGGAATTATTAAAATAATATTTAGTTCGTTCCTGCTGGTAGTAGTATGGTTCCTGCTGGCAGGTATGTAGTTCCTGCTGGTATTGGTTCTTGCTGGTAGTTATTATTCGTTTCTGCTGTTAGTTTTGTTCCTGCGGGTAGTAGTAATAGTTAAACCCGTATTATTAGATAGTATGGATATGCATGAGATATATTAGGAATAGATATTGCATATCTTTTACACGTTTTAAGTGAATGCCGAATTAGGGTTTCTTGTAGTATAAAAGAAACATGACGGCTATGAGTTTCATAGGGTTTTGATATAACAACATTATTAGTGAATAAAAGATCCATAGAGGATCAAAGTTTTATTAGTTATACTCTTCTTCAACTCTTGTGTTTAGTTTCCGCATAAACATAAGTTTCATTGTTAGAGATTCTCTTAGAGTGTTTGTGATTACATAAGCATTCTACCGGCTCAAAGATCTATTAAGGAGGTCGATCCATCAAGTGGTATCAGAGCCTAGTGAGGGTCTTTGTCGAAGAAGAAAACTTATCCATACAAATCTCTTATAACCCTCATACAATGAGTGCATCCAGAGCAGAGGAAAATGCAAAATTTTCTTATCTCATGAAAGATGAATATGAAATATGGGCCATGGAGATTAAAGGCTTGCTATCTGTTGATTCCATGATGGATTGGACAGATCATGATGAAGCTGATAAGGAAGGTAGTGTCAATCTGACATCCAGTATGATTCATGAAGCTCAGGATGATGAGGAAGAATTTGCTTTGATGGGTATCACATCTCAGGTACAAAATTGTCCTTTTGCCTGTCATGAAATGTATGCTGAACTTAAGAAAGAGTTTGATGATGTAGAGTCTCAGTATAAAGACTACTATGTTCAGGTTCAAGCTTATAGTAGTTCACTTAAAACATTAGAAAAACAAAAGGTGTGGTATCAAGATAATTAGCTGGCATATGAAGAAAAGATTAGGGTGTTAGAAAAGGATTTGGTAAATACTACTAATCTGTTGAAACATACTGAAAGAGAAAATGCTAAGCTAATTTTAGAAAAACAGGATTTGCAGACTAAGTTAGATTGTGAAGTGGCTAGGTGCAATAAATGGCAAGAATATGCTAAAAACCTAGTTAAGTTGAACAACATCACTCAGTCTGTAAGGTGTAAGAGAGGGTTGGGGTATAATGTTGGGCCAGATGATGTATATGACCCTAATGAGCCAAGCACATTTGAACCTACCCCTAAGGAGGTTAACTACCAAATTCCTGTTAAGTATGTTAAAGAAGGAGGAATGAATGCTGTCTCTCCACCTATAAGAGGAATATTTAAGCCCACCTCTACCCACACTGACATAGACTTGGATGAATCACACATGACATATGGCAAAAAGTCAAATGACTTACCTGATTCTGATTGTAATATTAATGACTTTTTCTCTTGCTCTAACAGTGACAAGTCCTCTGAATCTAAGTCCACAGACTATACCTCATGTGATTCAAGTGAAAAGTCTGCAACACCCAAGTCCCATTACTTCTACTCAATAGTAGCTTCTGATAAACCTATATCAAAGACAGCTTCTTTTGAAGACAATTCATTATGTTCTGTTAAAAACAATTTTGGATTTAATAATCTTTTTTGTAATAAAAGAGGTCATGTGAAGAACAAGTCTTTTAGGAAGAAATCTTGTTTTGTGTGTGGTAGTTATTCTCACCTCATTAAGGACTGTGATTTCCATGAGAATAAAATGGGTGTTTGTACCAGACAAAAGCTGACTAAACCTATGTGGAATGATGTTGATAAGATTCCCCCATTTGTGCCTAAAGCAACTGCATTTCCTGCTGGTAATGCAAAATGACCAGCACCTGTTGCTGCTGGTAGGCATTTTAGACCTGCAGCTATTCCTGCTGGTAAGCCAGCTCCAGCTGGTAAACCTATTCCTGCTAGTTGGAAAAGGAATGCTGCTAGAACATTTAACAGACCTACAAGCTCTTTCTTTCAAAATGATTATAGGCCTGCTTATCATGACCCAATGCTTGTGGGGGGAATGTCTTACTCTTCATGGTTTACTTGGCAGGCTCAAGTCAGTAATGACTTGGGTAGCCCTATGTAGCTTATGTTTTTGTAAATTATCTTCTTTACTGGTATTAAGGGGAGGCGTAAGCCTAAGGGGAGGCTTAATGATGTATTGTGTGTTTTATCTAACAATTTTAAGTTTGATTAGTGTTCACTAACTTTGCCTTGAAGATGTTATATATTTGTATATACTTTGTATATTGTGTCTTCTAATCCTTTTTCAGGTATTAATTTCAAGCACACATAATCAGTAAATCAAGGAAAGTAAAACATTTATTCATTATAAAAAGTGTGATTACAGATTCATCATCAGAAGTCTATTATGAACACCTACATCAACACCCAGACCACTACTCCATCTTCCTCTTCCCTTTCCCTTTGTAGTCCGGCATGGTTTTGTGGATTCCTCTGCCCTGGATTGCCTCCCACACCTTAGGACTAGGAAGTCCTAGCACTTGTGTACTTGGCTTTGGACGAGGCAAAGGGATCATACTCATTGATGACACAACCCTTTCAAACTCAATTGTTAGTACATCTGATAGTACAACAAGATCATCATCATCATCAGATGAGTCAGAAGTGGAGGATGAATTGTCCACATATGGTGGGGGAGTAGGGAGATCATCGGAGGGGGTTCCTTCAACCTTTTTGTTTCTTGAGGATGAGGCATTCTGTGGAAAGTAATTGTCTCATCCTGATGAATGGGAAGATGAATCGGAAGAGATGTCTATAATGTCTGGTTTAGAATTCATGTTTGTGTATGGAGGAATGCTTAGGGTTTATATAAAATACGATGTATTGGGGATGAAAATTCAAGGCCTTTTATAGACAATGGAGAATTAAGGCTATTGAATGATGGGTTGGTGTTTGGTATCAATTCTTGGCAGGATTGTGTTTAATTTTGGTGGCGTTTGAGGAATTGACCGGATCCAGTGCATAACATTGACTTTTGGTCAAAAGCACTTTGTTCCTGCTGGTTGACCATCCGTTCCAGCTGGTTGACCAGTGGTTGCTGCTGGTATCATTGTAATTGGGATAGAATCAAAGTCAATTTGGTCAAAGATACGTATGCGAGATCCTTATCATTTAAATTTTCCAAATTGGGTAACATCTTTAATGACCTAATTGTTTTCAAATTGTGCCCAATTTCACAACTCTCTTCTCGTTAATCAATCAAACCCATTTCTCCTCATGCCATTTTCAAGCTCATTTGTTGATTCTTCCCAATGGCATTACAATACAAAGACGACCATAACAAGGTGGCATATTTGGAATCATCCAAACGAAGTGAAGGGTATGATGAGATACTTACCTTCTTGCGTGGGTCCTCTATTCAGTTTTCCTTAACACATTGTCCGCTGGTGGTTTATGACTCATTAGTCAGGCAGTTTTGGGGTACGGCCACTAAAAGTACTCTTGAAGGTAGACCAGAGGAAATAGTGGCTACCATTGATTGGCATGAGTACATTGTCACTGAGGCCTCCATTCATACTCATCTTCAGCTAAATGATGAGGAAGGGTTGTATAACTTCACAGAACAAGAAATTATAGATGGTATGGCTGCAATCGGCTATCCGGTTACTGGTACTTTCACTTTCTATAAGAATAGGCTCTCTCCTCAATGGAGATTTCTTATTCACACCCTTTTGCAATGTATTAGTCCCAAGTCAGGGGGTTGGGATAAATTCTCAAGCCCTCTTGCTTCTGGTCTTATTTTTCTATCTGATGGCAGCTTGTATAACTGGTCTAAATTTATTTTTGATGGGATGGTTGGGAACCTTGGGAATGCTAAGCACAAAATTCTTATGTACCCTAGGTTCTTACAGATGATATTAGATGTTCATACCACTAACCCCACACCAAGGATCATGGTTAGGCTGACTGGTAAACTATTTGCTACCATGAAATTTAGATTTGAGGGGGAACATCAGCCTCTATTGCCGGCTATGTTGACAAGAGACCATGATTCTACTGGTACAACTGATGCTGGTGGTGGTAATTCACCACCTGCACCTGATGCTGCTGGTACTGGTGCATCCATTCCAGCTGGTGATGGGACTTCTAATGCTGCTGGTGCATGTGCATCAGTTGCTGCTGATGCCCAACAACCTCCATCTTCTAGGCCAGATACCCCTATTGCCCCTAGTAGTGAGCAAGCAACCACCAATGTTGAACCTAATGTTGACCAAGCCACCCCTGTTGAACAAAATATTGACCATCCAAACTCTCCAAGGCAACCCTCTCCTAGTCCTACTAGGCAGCCTTTAGATGATGATACCAACATTGGTGGAGATTTTTATGATTCTCCACCCAGATCCAATGAGGCTCCAACAACACAAGTAATCCTGCTGGTGGGGCTAAGGATCCGGATACTCTCACCACTTTACTTCTCAGGTATATCCAAAAGGCGGATGCTTTGGAGGGAGACCTAAAGGATTCCAAGCAGAAAGTTGGTACTTTGGAGGCAGAGCTCAAGGATACCACGAAGACCCTTGGTGGTGCCATACTTTCACTCATTGACAGGGTAAAGGTTTTGGAAGCCAAACTCCGGCACAAAAGAAGTCGGGTTGCAATCTCAGACTCAGAGGAAGATGAAGCTGGGCAGTATGATACTTTTAATCTAGATGCCCTCCATGTGTTGGCCAATGCCTCCTTATCTAGTGTCAACACAGAGGGAGATAATGCTTCGGTCTCTACGGATATTCCTGCTAGTAATGATGTTCCTGCTGATCCTAAACCTCTTGGTGATCCTGCTGGTAGTTCATCCATTGCTGCTGGTAGTGATACCATTGCCTCTGCTGGTGTTTCTGCTCCCACTCCAGGTGTTACCACTTCTGATACGTCTGTTCCTGTTGTTGCTGTTGCTGATAAGGTTCCTTCTGGTAATGATGTTTTTCCATCTGGTGAGGAAAGTAAGTCTGGTGGTGATAAGTCTGGTCAAGTTAAATTTGTTGGTGAGCAAAGGGAAGGAAAATAAATTATGGTTGAAACTCCTATGCCCAAGAGGACAAAGAGACAAGAAATGGAAGATCAAGCTTCTATCGCTGCTATTGCAAGATTACAAGCAGAAGAACGAGCTGAGATTGAAAAGGAGGAGGAACAGAAAAGGCAAGATGCGCTTTTTGCAAGAAAACTATCAAAAGAATCTGCTAATCTTGTTATGTCCTTGATTAATGAAGAGGATGAGCTGAGAGCAAAGTTTGAGGAACTTAAATCAATTCTAGAGTTTGACTGCAGAAGAGAGAGCACAACACCTAGCACAGTTCATAAATGCTAGGAGCAATGAAGAGCCTTTGGGGGATCTTGTGGCTTTGTTGAGAAGGAGGAGGCAAGCTGATGCCGAAAGGAAAGCAAAGGAGAAAAGAGATAAACCACCTACCCAGGCATAGCAAAGAGAATATATGAGGAATGTTGTCAAGAACCAGTGTACTGCACTTTATACTACTGGGTGGAGCATGGCTCAAGTGAAGAAAATGACAGATGAAGAAATCAAGCAGCACTATGACAGGATTATGAAACAAATTTTGACCAGATCTAAACTTGTATTAGAAGAACCTTTTTCTAAGCGGCTTAAGACTTCTGATTCTGTTGATACTCTCAATCCTGCTGGTTTTGCTACTCCACAGGATTCCATTCCCAAGCATGCTGTTGATGCCTCTGCTCATGAAAAGGTAACATCTACTCATGCTGATGCAACATCTTCCATTCCTACTGAGGATACTCAGGGTATACTATCCATTTCTACTGAAGTTCCACCTTCTCCATCACATCCTGATGTTGTTCCTTCTGGTGCAACTCAAGAAGTTCCTATTCCTGCTGTGACTCCTTCAACAGTCCATTCATCTTCTTCTACTCCAAGAATCAGGAAGAAGAGTAAAGCTAAGAAGCCTGCTTCTAGGCCTCTTACAGCAATGGATGATCAGGAGTTACTTCAGTTTGATTCAGAGAGTGAATCTGAAGAAGATTCTTCTCATTCTTGGTCTGCTGTTATTGGTTGGGAAGTTTGTTCTATACCTCAAGGGGAAATTCATGTCTTGTACACACTTGATGGGCGAACCAAATATTTTACCTTTCTTCGGGAGATTTTGCATATGGTGGACAAGCAAGACTTGATACGACTCTATGGTATGGTGGTTAAGCATTATGAAACCCATAAGGCTACTGGGATTGGTCTTATTCTCTGGGGTGATGTGAAAGTATTGATGGATTCTCTTGAAGGAGGGGATGCTTATTATGTTTGGGCTAATCAACAGTCTTGGAGGGTGCATAGTTGGAGGTTGTATACTCCTTCCAATGTTCATGTCTTGGAGACTATCACTGGACAGGTGTTCTGCATGTTTGTGGATGTTCCATATCCGTTATCAGTGGAGCTTATGGAAAGGATGCTCAAGCATAAGTTGAAGATTGGCAAGACTGTGGTGGGTAATGACTTGACCACAGCTGAGCAATTGGTTAGGCTCATCAGAAATCAACTTGCTGCTGCCAAAGTCTCTTCTGCTTGATCATGGTACTTTTTAGACTTATTGTTGTACATTTTTCATCTTTTTCATTTTCTTTCTTTATTTTCTTTATGTTTAGTTTATTTTCTTTTATTAGTTAAAAAAAAAAAAAAAAATTAGAGTTGTCTACTAACTTGTATGCAGGTACAGTTTTGGTTTCTTACCACACAACAAATGGTAATCAACTCACCATGTCTTTCAGACAACAAAGAGTTGACTCACCATGAGGGTACGACTCTGGTGTGATCATCAAATCCGTTGACCGCTGTAATAGTTTGCTCAAAACTATAGGGTATTCAGCTCACCCATGTTTCATTACTGAGAGTTGAAATGGTTCTTAATTCGCCATGGATGTTACCCTTTGGGGATCCAAAGAATTGGCTAGCCCACAAGTGTATGGCTTGTGGTAAAGGCAGTGGAAACCATATTTGGTACTCAATTCACCAAGGTGTTCTATGCAACCTAAGAATTGACTAGTCCTGAGCAAACGGCTACAGGTAAAGACAAAGCAAATTCGTTGATCCCAGTTGAGCTTCACGATATTAATTACTTTAGATAAATCTAAGGTAATCGGTATAGAAACTGATTTTGAGTTGTATATCAAATATTATGCGGAAACTAATACTTGATCTTAAGAAGAATAAACACAAACGAATTCTCAAACAACACTTCAATATATTAATACGATTGCTCTGAATAGCAATAGGGTTACAAGAAACCTTGAAGTGTAAAACAATACGTATGCTAAGATTATCAATCAATCGATCTCTAACTCTAACCCTAGAACCTCCTTTTATAGTGTAAGGAGTCCTAGTCGGTTTACAAGACTTCCTATACAAGAAAAATATTCATACGTATCTTTTCTATACTTATCTTAACATACTTTACATAATTAATAAGCAGCAGAGTAAACCATCTAGCAGCAGAGTCCTCGTGAGCTAGCAGCAGAGTTACAATGTGCCTATTATACCAAAACAGCAGAGTTACCAAAATAGCAGAGTTCTTGTGCTAATCAGCAGAGTTACATAACTATCCAGCAGAGTTGTAATTCTCGAATCAGCAGCATTTCAAACCCAACACAAATCCGTTGATAGTTGATGGTTTACTAAAAATCATATGGTTATCAATGTACCATGGTCTTACACACCAAAACATTGGCTACTCCAGTAGTTAATGGCTATTGGTAAAGAGACATCAAATCTATTAATTTTCAATGATTCACCTCTCACAGGAGTTAACACACCTGGAAGTGATAAGAATAGTATGAAATTTAAAAGTTTTGATGTACAAATAGTCGTTGTTGCAGTACAGATCAAGTGAATTGTATATCAAATGGTGACAAGATTATGATACTGTGGTTTCCTGTTGCTGCTGTTACTTAGAAGTTGCTACTGGAAACTTTTTCTTAATGGTGATTTCTTGTTGCTGCTGGTTCTATTCAGTTGCAGCTGGTTGCTTATTGTTGCTGCTGAAGATCAAGTTCAATCCTCATGTTATGGATGTCAAAGATCTATCAAGAAACTTGAAGTTAACCAAGTCAAATTCAAGTTTAGGGGAGGATTGTTAGGAATTATTAAAATAATATTTAGTTCGTTCCTGCTGGTAGTAGTATGGTTCTTGCTGGCAGGTATGTAGTTCCTGCTGGTATTGGTTCCTGCTGGTAGTTATTATTCGTTTCTGCTGTTAGTTTTGTTCCTGCGGGTAGTAGTAATAGTTAAACCCGTATTATTAGATAGTATGGATATGCATGAGATATATTAGGAATAGATATTGCATATCTTTTACACGTTTTTAGTGAATGCCAAATTAGGCTTTCTTGTTGTATAAAAGAAACAAGACGGCTATGAGTTTCAAAGGGTTTTGATATAACAACATTATTAGTGAATAAAAGATCTATAGAGGATCAAAGTTTTATTAGTTATACTCTTCTTCAACTCTGGTGTTTAGTTTCCGCATAAACATAAGTTTCATTGTTAGAGATTCTCTTAGAGTGTTTGTGATTACATAAGCATTCTATCGGCTCAAAGATCTATCAAGGAGGTCGATCCATCAGACTTTCTTTGAACTTGACCAGGATGGATAATAATTTCAAGCTAGTCTAACTAGTGATATAAGCGTGTCTCAAATCGGTCATGTTCACTGAAAATCGATCAATTCAAAAGTGCAAACTCTACCCAACATGTGTAAATATATCTTAAATCTTATGAGCACATGTGAAGGGGGAGTATTTCAGAAAACGCAAAACTCTCGAAGTGTAAAAAAAAAAATGTGTTTTATAATCACAAACACTTTGAGAGATTTTCACAAAAGGTTTTATGGCATTTGATCAATAAACTTAGGATAGTCATGGAGTAATAAGGTGGTTATGGTTAGGTTTATGTCCAATGATCCGCCAGAGCCGGAGGGATCTACCCAAGGACAATTCCAATAGATTAGAATTAGAAGTCCTTATGTATGATTGAAAAAAGAAGAGTGAATAAGAAAGTAGAAAGAAGAGGTTGAAGAATCAAAAAGAAAAGTTAATGAAAGGGTGAAAAGAAATAGCCCTCCATGAAAAACTTAGGGCAGAAACTGGGTCAATACATTTTCTATCGGTTATCACAAAGATGATACCGGTATTGATGACAAGACGTAATGGACCCAGTGATGCACTGCACAACCCCTCCTAGCCACTCAGGTATCTCTTAAAAGATATTTGTTTCATTTCACACGGAGAACCTTGCATAATCTATCGGCCTCTCACTTCGAGATGTGTTGATATTGAAGAAGGTGGCAGTCTGCTCCATGCCTCCGACTACTAAAACCAAAACGTCAAAATTGAGTCTAGAGCTATGAGATTCGTTAAAAGATCTCTTAGGACACATTTTTCCATAAATACACCTATGTTCGCCAAAAAGAGCACAAGGTGTATAAGAGTCTTTTATGAGATCTTCGGATCTTGCCACATATATTTCATGATGGTTACTTGTTTCAAACGGTCTACAGTCATGGAGTGATACTTCAGTATACTTTAGCGGCTCACCTTAATTGTTGGTATACTTCGGTATATCTGTGTAAGCCTTCTTGAGGGTATCCAATTCAGGAACAACCTTTGTAAGGATTAGAGAGAGTCTTTACACTATGCTGTTGATTATCTCGAAGTCTGAGCCTGTAAGTGCTGAAAATCCCGCTAAGGAGATTCCTTTCACGAATTGAGTCCTAAAAATGTAGGTCGGTACTTAGATTTTATTCAAAGTACTGATAACTGTCCTTAATGGGATTCGGTGGCTGATGTGCCCGAACAAGGTGAATGGAATCAAGATATTCATCAGTAAAACAATCGTAGTGATCTATTCTCTAAGAAAAGTTCACCATGATCGATTGGTATTTTTCAACTAACATTATCTATGCAGGTACTGACGAAAGTCCCTTTGGAGAAAGACCGTACACCATCATATGATTCATCAACAATCTTCAACTCCTCATGCTCATTCTAATATCCTCATCAAAGATCAAGTCAAAATGCGCAAGACAAAGTTTCACTTCAAAGTCAAGTATCAAGATGTCAAAGATCAAGTTCAAAAAGCAATGAGGAATACATTAGTATGAAGATCAAAGCTTCACAAGAAGTATGAGCATGTTCGAGAAGACGCAAAGACAAGACAATTGAAGATTTTGATCTAAGGCAAGATAAAGACAAGAGATTATACTAAAGATCACAAAGCATGATTAGAACAAAGGAACTAGCAAAACTATTACACAACAAGACTCAAAGTTCAAGACTACAAGCTTCAAAGATCAAAGATCAAGGTCACAAAAGAGAGATCTCAATGATCATCCCTTAGGGGGAGATTGTTAGCATTAGAAGTGTTGATCATTTATTTAATCAAAGAGAGATCTCAATGATCGCCCCTTAGGGGGAGATTGTTAGGATTAAAAGTGACGATCATTATTGAGTCAACAAGTATTGTAATAGTTAGTTATATATAGTCGTGTAATATGAAGTGATAGTGTTAGTCCAAGTAGTTAATGTAAAGCCAAAAGGCTCAGACCATTAAGGGTCCATGAGAAGGCCCATCTAGGCCTAGTGTAAGAAGTATATAAACCCCTCCTAAGCTTGTTAGGAGGGTGTGGGAGTTCATTCAATACAAGCTTATTTTACACATAGTCCTCTCCACATCTCTCTACCCCTTTCTCTCTATATATTCTATCTCTCTCTCTCTAGCTCGACACATACATACTTCTCTCAAGTCATCATTTTTGCCTCTTATATAGTGATAAAGTTGTTATCTTTAAGGTCCTAGATGTCATTTGAGTTAGCCTTTGATGTAGATGGCTCATTTTTTATTTCTGTGTTTAGCTACAGGCCGATATGCCATCTTTTTGGTTACATGTACATGGTCAAACTTTTTAGAATTAGAACCTCTTCGTTTAACTTCCTTAAACCCATAATTTTTGTCACGATCACTGTAACGTTAGGCATTTGAACAATGATATTCCTTGAAATTTCAACATCCGTATGACTAAAAATCTTGCATGAACCACATCTAAGGGGTCCATTCATATTCCCACTCGAATGGAAAAACAATTGTACCCTGGTTTTTCTAGCAACGGGACAGCAACAACTAACCGATCTTTCAATACATTGTCCACATTTAGTTTGATCAGTATCCTAGCATAGCTGTTCCTACCCCACAATTCCTCACACATTGTAGTTGTATAAGAGTCAAGAAGCATAGGAGTACCCAATTTCGAAGCAATTATACTTAAACCATCACTGGTAAAAGCGGCCATAGGGACTTCATGAAACTTAACCCACACATGTATCTTCCTCAAATCTTCTTTTGATAAACAAACACAAGTCGGCCATGTTTTGAGAATAATGGATACCGTTCGAATAATCCAAGGACCATTGATAGCGTGTTAAACTGTCTAGTTTTAAATTTATATTTTTCCGACTACTTCTAGACTAACACTAACTGGCAATATACCCGATTCAGAACAAATGACTTGGTGTTTATGGAAGCTGTCAAAGCAAACAATATCGTACGCATGTTCTAAGTTCTTAAAAATTACACTTAGGTCTATCAAAACCCTAACTAATATGATCAATGCTTGGGATCGATTAGAAATATGAAGCACCATTAGTTGATAAAAGGGATCGAGTAGAGCTATGAGTGTCATACAAATACCCAATCAAGTCTTCCAGTATAAAACATAGAGAGGTCTATACTACTGGTCTTTTTGTTAAATTAATGTTTCTTAAATAAACATTGATTCAAAATTGTTTCGATATAGAAGCTAGCTAGGGATTTCCTCAAGAGCTCGCATTCTTGTACATATTTAGTTATACAAAGCAAGGCCTTTACTAGTTTGAGATGCTATAGACAGTGGCTACATATGAGGTGCCATTGAGTAATCTAGTTTGATCATCAAAAGCATTGTTGTGGGATTATTATTTATTGAAAGTATTTCTGGGAGTTCTTCCACTACAACAATCAGTAGGATGGGCGAGAACACTTTTGGCAGGCACGCCTCTGTCCCTGCCGAAATTCGTTAAACAAAAAAACCCATGCTGAGCTGTCACACCAAATGGTGACCGAGTTGGAGAAATTCAACGCAATCTTTTAGCGGGGACATGTCCCTTCCAAAAGGTTACAAAATTTGACCGAATTTTATTATTCTCCCTCGCTGGCTAATTGTTCCCCCATTTTTTTCCCTCCAAAGATTTCGACCTTATGGCGGGGACATGTCCCCTCCGAAAGTGGGATATTTAAATTTTTTCTATTTTATTTATAAATGATTTAAATAAGTTTAAAATCATTTAAATTTATTAAAAAATATTTAAATTAATTAAAAATGATTTAAACTAATTATAAATGATTTTAAAGCCTACGAATTACAAATCGATAAACGTTCAAACATTAAATCGCACGAATTACGTCGTTACAAATTAATCGATAAAAGTTTAGACATTAATTAAAGCATACATAATTACATTACAAAACGATAAACGTCCAACATTAAACGTACGAATTACATTACAGATCGATAAAAGTTCAAACATTAAACGTACGAATTACATTACAGATCGATAAAAGTTCAAAAATTAAAGCGTACGAATTACTTAACATGAATGCATATCTATAACAACTCGACTCATTCGTTTAACATGTTATGCATATCCATAACAACTCGACTCATCCGTTTAACATGTTATGCATATCCATAACAACTCGACTCATCCGTTTAACATGATGCATATCCATAACAACTTGAATCATCCGTTTAACATGTTATGCATATCCATAACAACTCGACTCATCCATTTAACATGTTATGCATATCCATAACAACTCGACTCATCCATTTAACATGTTATGCATATCCATAACAACTCAACTCATCCGTTTAACATGTTATGCATATCCATAACAACTCGACTCATCCGTTTAACATATTATGCATATCCATAACAACTCGACTCATCCGTTTAACATGTGATGTATATCCATAACAACTCGACTCAACCGATTAACATCTTATGTATATCCATACCATCTTGATTCATCCGTTTAACATCTTATGTATGTTGATAGCGTCTCGACTCATCCGATTAACATATTATGTATACCCATAGCATCTCAACTCATCCAATTAACATCTTATGTATATCCATAGCATCATGACTCATCCAATCAACATCTTATGTACATTGATAGCATCTCGACTCATCCGATTAGCATCTTATGTATATTGGTAGCATCTCGACTCATTTGTTTGATCTCATGTATAACAATATCATCTCAACTCATTCGTTTAACATCTCATGTATAACCATATCATCTCAACTCATTCATTTAAGATCTTATGTATATTGACTGCATATCGACTCATCCGATTAACATCCTATGTATATCTGTAGCATCTCGACTTATTCGTTTAATATCTCATGTATAACCATATCATCTTAACTCATTCGTTTAACATCTCATCTATAACCATAGCATCTCGACTCATTCGTCTAACATCTTATTGATGCGTGGTTTTGCGACCTTACAACAGGTTTTACCTCTCGAGGGATCTCAAGAGGCTTGCAATCCCCACCAGGCAGTGTACCTGACCGATGTAGTATAGTGAAGTGGCAAGTACCGGGGGATTGATCGTTCTCTAGGGGAATAGTGTCGTTAGGATTGAAAAACTACTCTAATAGGTCTAAGGGTGAGGGAAGATTCTTTTTGTATTTTTATAGTTTTTATAAAAGCAAGTAAAATCTCGGGTTTTAAGGAATGGGCGGAATTAGTTGCTAGTCAACTAACCCAAATAACTACAAATGCAAATAAAATAAAATAACTGAAAATGAAAAGGTTGTGTAACTTATATGGGGAAAATGTGTTTACTTAGATTTCCTTACTCCCTAACTATCTTTTACCGGTTGATTAGTGTGTATTAATTGCGTGGATGAGGGTGTATTCCTTAATACCAATCGTGGGGTGGCGTACGTACTTCCCCAACTCTACAAGCTCCTACTTCACTCCTATGTCGAGCCGGCTAAGAAGCTCCTAACATGGGATCACTAGAATTCGCTCATGCATTAAATACAACCATAAAAACCTAGTACGCATTGGTTCATGTTTCTTAAGATGTTCAAGCAAGTTACCGTATAGGAGGTTAGCCAGTTTTCTTAAGCCTAACATCGATAAACAATCAATCCAATACAATTAATAACACACTAACAACTAATAATCAATAGTTAGGTTTCATTAGATCTAAGCAAACACAAGATAAATCTAGCCTAGCATGTTAATCAAAAGACAAGAACAAGATATAATCAAACAACACATAGACATATTGATTGATTAAGTGATTACTTATCTTCAATTAAACATGGGAGATCCAAGGGTATAAAAATCCCTTAAAAATGGCAGAAATTCGTCTTAGGGTTTCTCCTCACAAAGTTGCACACTAATGACTAAAAATTGCAAAACTATATATAGAGTTTAGGGGTTGACGGCGTCACGTTGTAGGAGGTGACGCCGTCACCTCGCCGCGGCTAGGGTTCCCGAATGGTCTTCCTGACGCCGTCCCTTTTTAATCCTCCAAAAATCCGCTCTGGCCTATCAAGGGTTGACGCCGTCAGACTTGTGCTTGACGCCGTCTCTCTTTAACTTAAACCGTGACGACCTTGATCACCTTAAAGGGTGACGCCGTCAGATTTTCATTGTAAAACTCTCTGGCGCGTCACGTGTATTTTGTCATGTCCACCTCTTTTGCCAAGCCGTGACGCCGTCAAGAGCAATCCTTGACGCGTCACGTGTACTTTTCCAGCAGCTTTGGAGACTTTGTCGTTTTCTTCACTTTTATGCTCCAAAAACGTCCAAAATGCTTCCTTTTCCAGATTTCTTCTCCAAAGTACCTAAAATGACAAAAGGAACGATTTAGGGCAATATTTGATCAAATAAATACGATTTAGGGCTTAAATGACCCCCTAAAAGCGGTATACTTTTCGCTTCATCAAATACCCTTACACTTGTGATTTGCTTGTCCTCAAGCAAATGCGCTTTTATTCTAATCAAAATACAAGTTAGGGGTCATTTAACGCTAATATAAAAGTAATTACAACAAATAGTCGTTCCACTTTAATTATAATAAGCACGGAGATTACACACTAGCACCTCACAAGTCGTGTTTAGATACTCACATCTCTCAGGTGTCATAAAAGTATATCTCATAAATGAAAATGGATAATATCTCTCACTACCTGTCATAGCAAATAGATTACCATAGGCTTGGGAAAGGATCGAAAACCTTCTCCACTAGGCGTAAGCACCTAAGATAAACTATCAAAGAGGGCTTTTAAACGGGTTATAACGTTAGGTGTAGGGATATGATAAACACGGTTTTGTTGGATAAGGGATATTTTACTGGTGGCGAGTTAAAGATCTTGATTAATTACATGTACAATATGGCGTTGCTAAGCCAAGACTAGACTCGACTTAAGCTAATGAAAGAAATAACAAAAAGATAAAATAAACATAAAATGAAACGGGATGGTAGTCCGTATGTTTTTTCTACTTTTCTTTTTCTCAATTTTTTTTGTATTTTTCTTTATTTTTTCGATTTTTTTTTCATACACTCTTGCCCTACCATCCAAAATAATATATCATAGGGGCGTTGCATTCCCCTTACACTTGAACTTTTACATAACTTTACAAATAACTATTCTAATGACTCGAATTAAGATAATCGAAACACTTGGAGTGCTTTTAAAATATTTAGCACATATGGGGGTAATAATGTTGTTCTTCCCCATTACTCCATTACACTAGTACTTTACCCATGAGTCCCAATCGTCCCAAAACAATATGTACAAGGATATGACTCGACTTAGCAACCATGTAATCAATTAGATAATTAACTTGGGGTTTAAACAAATGTTGTCACAATAATGCACTAAAAATGAGTGCATACAAGGTAGGCTAAGGCGATTTGGGTGTACATTTAAGTGGGGTGTAAACAAATTCTTACTTTAAGTAAAATGCTTAAAGTTAGAAATGAAAAGATAGGCTCTGAGGGGTGTACTAGGGGTATCGTGTACTAAAAATGAGTACAACGCAAAGGGTGTGGGAGAATTACTTGACCAATGTAGCCAATGTAATTATAACAAAAACACAGGTGTAAAACAATGGGTTAATCCTAATGCCTCTTATCATGTAGTAAATCTAACTACACGAATGTAGTCTCACTTGTGGCCTCGGAATGGTCCTAACGCAAGTTCTAGAATCTAAGTGCTACCGGTACACACATCATAGCATAAATGCTTTTCCTACCAATTCTAGGGGCGAACCTCACATATTTGGGGGTGGAAAATTTTTTAGTGGTACGGTTTTGTGCTAGTCATATAATTCCTATCCATGAGACGCTCATTAAGATCAAAGTTTCACTCCTATATGTTGTAAAAAATTTTAAATTTGGCACTAAAATTGCCCTAACAGGTATTTCTCTCAGTTTTATTACACATTTACTATCAAACAAACAAAAATCAAGTGCAATTGTATTCTCTAAAGTATCGTACTTTTACCCCGTTGACCCCCCCCCCCCCCCTTACACTTAAGATGAACATTGTCCCCAATGTTCAAATAACAAGATGTAAAAGTAAATAAGGTAAACGAATGAAATCAAATACTCCCCTGATTCGCTCGGTAGATAAAGAGGTAACATGGTTAGATCTTCTTCCAAGAGAATGTAGAAGCTTCAAGACTAAAGCATCGGCAAAAGCTTGATTCCACAAATATTTCCTTGTCCAAAATAACCTGTTAAACCTGAGAAAACAAACACGAAAACCTGCATAACATCGGCGGGATAAATTCTATATAAGGATATAATGCTTGTGGAATGATAATTTTGCAGATTCCTGGAGTTTATAAGTTAGAGATTTAATAAAAACTTTTTATGAAAACAAAACTTTCAAAAATTTCAGAAAATTAAAACCTGACGCCGTCAGGTTGTAATGCCTGACGCCGTCAGAAATGATCTGACAGAATTCTCATGTTAAGTTTCCGAAAAATTTCTTGAAAAACCAATACGTTACTTCCTGGAAATCCTGCAAAATATCATTATGACTCGATACAAGCATTTGACTCAAACAAATATTAATATGTATGTTAATTTAATATTGTTATGATTCATGTTCATTTGTTCTAATAAACCGATTTGGATTTCCCTTACACTTAACTTTTGCAAAATACCTTTATATGTAGTTAAGACGAAGTTAAAAACAAGATAAAGCATTTTCACAATTTAGTTTTGAACATGAATCAATAATAATAAAAATTAAACATACATACGGAAACAAATAAAATCAAACAAACAAATAAATAAACACACAAAGCAAATAAAGCTTGGGTTGCCTCCCAAGAAGCGCTTTTCTTTATTAACGAGTCTTGTAGCTAGACTCAAAGTCACGTACATTACGTGATTCCATCATTCATAATGACGTATCCCTGATAGATATAATCCTTGTTATCAGGGTGGTGGTGTCTCAATCGCTTGACATTTGCAGTCACTTCACCTCCTCCCTTGCTGGTCAAGCTTACTACCCCATCTTGGTGTAGATTTTTAATTGTGAATGGTCCGTACCACCAGGGGCTTGGTTCATCGGTAGGTGCTTTTGTTTCTGAATGCCTTAGGAGCACTGAGTCTCCTTTTGTAAATTCAACGGGGTTATTGGTCTGCTCATTAGCCTCAATATACTCGTTATTTCCACCCTTACATTTTCTAATCTCATTTTCATTGTAATTCTTAATCCTTGCCTCCCATGCAAGGATTTTCTCTCGAACATTACCACGGATTATATTGGGGTTCACCTCCATCTTCTTTTGTAGAGCAACATCTCGTATATGTCGTGGGATCGTTGGAAAGTTTATTGTTTTCTTCCCCTTCTTCATTTGGATGGTACTATTTTCGTAATCGATTTGTGCCCTAGTGGTAACGAGAAAGGGTGCCCCAAGGATTATTGGCATATTCATATCATTTCTTTCAATAATCATGAAGTCGACCGGATACAGGAATCCGGCAACGTTGACCAACACGTCTTCTGCAATTCCTAACGGGTACTCATAAGAATGTTTTGCAAAGGAGAGTTTAGTACGGGTGATGGATGGCAGTTCGTCGGTTAACTGGACATAAACGGATAAAGGCATCAAATTTACGTCGGAACCTTGGTCAGCTACCGCATCCAAATACTTGAGTTTTCCAATGCTGCATGGTATTTCGAAGACCCCGTAGAATTCCTGCTTTTCCACTAACTTTTGTCTTATGAGGCTCTCATATAATTGCCCTCCGGGTAATGTATCAGATTCATCATCCGGTTCCATCCTCTTGGACTCCTTGTTGGGTAGATGAGTACGTCGATAGTTTCTCACCCAATCGTTTATGGTCTCCTTGTTTATTTCGTGCTTCAAGTAATGCCTCACTTGTTGTGACTTTGGCGGTTCTACCAATTGGCGCTCCTCAGAGGGCGCCTCCTTTCCCTTGTCGGAATCGCATTTGTAGGCATTGGTGTTTCCGTCATTAAGTGGGACGAGGTCAATTTTGTTAACTTCCATAGTTATCAACTTCCCTCTTCCATCATTTTCGCCCTCTTTGACGACGGAGATGGCATTAACACATTTAGTGTTGGGAACTTCAACGTCTTTTCGCACTAACACATTTTCAGGAGCTTTTGTTTTTGTGTATTCTTTCAAAAGGCCCATCATCTCAGCCATCTTCTCTTCCATCTCCTCCTTTTGTTTGTAGATAGCTTCCTCAAATTTTGCCAACCGTTCGGAGTGTTTTGATATGTATTCTCTCATTCGAGCTTCGAATGTTGGACTAAGTTCCTGAGGTGGTGAGTTGGGTTGAGCGTGCTTATGGAAGGATTTAGTATTTTCCCTCCGGGGTGATTCGGACAATGGTATTTGCTTAATGCTTGAGACCGAGTTAACTGTTGCTTTTTGTGGACTTAAGGGTCTCTTTTGCTTTTCCATAAGATATGCAACCCTCTTCTCAAGTTCACTAACGCTTTCCTCAGTGATTTGATTGGCTTTATCGGGCGATGAATATGTCTTGACCACCGAGCGTACGTCGTGGGAAACTTGCCACAATTCATCATCGTCGGATGCGAGCTCATCAATGATTTCCCATGATTCCTCGGCGCTTTTGTCACGCAATCTTCCTCCGGCGGCTCGATCGATGGCACGCTTGGTGTGGTAATCAACATGGTCATAGAAGATTTGAATTTGAAGCCAGAGATTTATGCCATGATGAGGGACTTTTTGGAGTAAGTCCTTGAATCGAATCCATGCCCCATATAGGGTTTCGCCTCGACGTTGTTCGAACATCAAGATATCCTTCCTTAACTTGGTAGTTCTTCCTGGTGGGAAAAACTGAGCAAGGAAACGGGTGGTGAGATCATCCCAAGAGGTGATGGATCCTGCGGGTAGACGCTCTAGCCATTGACTAGCTTGGTCCCGCAGAGAGAATTGAAAGAGACGCAGTCGGGTCGTCTCTCGAGTGGCAACATCAAGGTCTATGGAATCAACAATTTTGAGAAAGTCCTTGAGATGTTGATTAGGATCTTCGGAACGAAGTCCATGGAATGCGCATCCGCTTTGCACCAACCGGATGGTGTCGGATCGCAAGGGAGTGACATTGGCTCCTTGAGTGAGCTCAATGGTGTTTCGATAGCCATGGTGGCTAGAACGAGAGTAGTCTCCTAAGGTACGGGCTCTAGGAGGTGGGTGTTGTTGTGGTGGTGGGTTGTTGGGATCAAGGATATTACCACCTTCCATGATGTCGGATGGTAATGGTTACGAACAAAGAAACGAAGAAAAAAAAGATAGACTAAAGAAAACCTAGAAAAATAAAATAAAAATCTCACTAGAAAGGAATCTAGTGAGTAGACCTAATAAAATAAAAATTCAACCTAAACAATAACTATTCCCCGGCAGCGGCGCCAAAAACTTGATGCGTGGTTTTGCGACCTTACAACAGGTTTTACCTCTCGAGGGATCTCAAGAGGCTTGCAATCCCCACCAGGCAGTGTACCTGACCGATGTAGTATAGTGAAGTGGCAAGTACCGGGGGATTGATCGTTCTCTAGGGGAATAGTGTCGTTAGGATTGAAAAACTACTCTAATAGGTCTAAGGGTGAGGGAAGATTCTTTTTGTATTTTTATAGTTTTTATAAAAGCAAGTAAAATCTCGGGTTTTAAGGAATGGGCGGAATTAGTTGCTAGTCAACTAACCCAAATAACTACAAATGCAAATAAAATAAAATAACTGAAAATGAAAAGGTTGTGTAACTTATATGGGGAGAAATGTGTTTACTTAGATTTCCTTACTCCCTAACTATCTTTTACCGGTTGATTAGTGTGTATTAATTGCGTGGATGACGGGTGTATTCCTTAATACCAATCGTGGGGTGGCGTACGTACTTCCCCAACTCTACAAGCTCCTACTTCACTCCTATGTCGAGCCGGCTAAGAAGCTCCTAACATGGGATCACTAGAATTCGCTCATGCATTAAATACAGCCATAAAAACCTAGTACGCATTAGTTCATGTTTCTTAAGAAGTTCAAGCAAGTTACCGTATAGGAGGTTAGCCAGTTTTCTTAAGCCTAACATCGATAAACAATCATCCAATACAATTAATAACACACTAACAACTAATAATCAATAGTTAGGTTTCATTAGATATAAGCAAACACAAGATAAATCTAGCCTAGCATGTTAATCAAAAGACAAGAACAAGATATAATCAAACAACACATAGACATATTGATTGATTAAGTGATTACTTATCTTCAATTAAACATGGGAGATCCAAGGGTATAAAAACCCTTAAAAATGGCAGAAATTCGTCTTAGGGTTTCTCCTCACAAAGTTGCACACTAATGACTAAAAATTGCAAAACTATATATAGAGTTTAGGGGCTGACGGCGTCACGTTGTAGGAGGTGACGCCGTCACCTCGCCGCGGCTAGGGTTCCCGGATGGTCTTCCTGACGCCGTCCCTTTTTAATCCTCCAAAAATCTGCTCTGGCCTATCAAGGGTTGACGCCGTCAGACTTGTGCTTGACGCCGTCTCTCTTTAACTTAAACCGTGACGACCTTGATCACCTTAAAGGGTGACGCCGTCAGATTTTCATTGTAAAACTCTCTGGCGCGTCACGTGTATTTTGTCATGTCCACCTCTTTTGCCAAGCCGTGACGCCGTCAAGAGCAATCCTTGACGCCGTCACGTTTACTTTTCCAGCAGCTTTGGAGACTTTGTCGTTTTCTTCACTTTTATGCTCCAAAAACGTCCAAAATGCTTCCTTTTCCAGATTTCTTCTCCAAAGTACCTAAAATGACAAAAGGAACGATTTAGGGCAATATTTGATCAAATAAATATGATTTAGGGCTTAAATGACCCCCTAAAAGCGGAACACTTTTCGCTTCATCACTTATGTATATTAATAGCATATCGACTCATCCGATTAACATCTTATGTATATGCATAGCATCTCGACTCATCTGATTAACATCTTATGTATATCCATAGCATCTTGCCTCATCCGATTAACATCTTACGTATATCGATAGCATCTTGACTCATCCGATTAACATCTTATGTATATCCATAGCATCTTGGCTCATTCGTTTAACATCTTATGTATATTGATAGCATCTCGACTCATCCGACTAACATCTTATGTATATCCTTAGTATCTCGACTCATCCGATTAACATCTTATGTATATCCATAGCATCTTGAATCATCCGATTAACATCTTATAAATATCCATAGCATGTCGACTCATTCGTTTAACATCTTATGTATATTGATAGCATCTCGACTCATCCGATTAACATCTTATGTATATCCATTGCATCTTGACTCATACGATTAACATCTTATGTATATCCATAGCATCTCTGTGGAAAACTAGAAGAGGGGAGGGGGTTGAATATTTTTACCGGTTTTTAGATCTTCTTAAAAAACTTAACTATTGAAAAACTTTGATTTGAATCTTATGTGTAATCAGTCAACACCAATATGAACAATTAAACTAAACTATTTAATGTAAATAATAAAAGTAAAGGAAAAAGATGGAAAGATCAAACCGGGACAAAGAGATTTATAGTGGTTCGGTCATGAAGCTCTTCTTCGCCCTACTTCACTCCCCGAGTACCACACTGAAGAGTTTTAAGCACAATGTCAACAAACCTCCCTTCAGGCGAAGGAAACCGTACAACATCACTTATCCTATTTTCCTACACTAAGTTAAATGTCAAGTGCTAATCTTAGCTAGCACCAATCTACCACGATCTACCCGGTCCATTCTACTTCACACAATTAACACACTAGACTCAATCTACCCGATCTACCCTTGATCAACACACTAGCTCACAAGCTACAAGAGATATTCAATATCTCAATAAGATCACAATGATCTTCTCTCACAAACTCTCAAAAGAAAAATAGACTTGATGTATACAAAGATACAATCAAGTGAGTAACAAATGTTACAAGTGCTCTAACAACAACTACAACACTTTGTATCTTCTTGGATAACTTGTGTTCTTCTCTTGCACTAGAAGAGGAATGAAGGTGATCACTTGGTAGGATGATTGGATCACTCTTTAAACAAAAGAAAACTAAACTAAATGATCTAGAAGAGAATATGTGATAAGAGTATTGAACTCAGAAAGTTGTGTGTGAAAAAGGATGCCTAAAAACAGTGAAGAGGCTCGTATTTATAGACAGAAAAATTATAGCCGTTACAGGTACACGGTACCACTAAATCACCCACAGTACGACTAAATTTAGTGGTACCGTAGTACCGTGCTAGACAAAAATGCTCCTTTTTTGTCTTTAGTTGTGAAAACTTATTTGGGGAAGTTTGGAGCTGATTTTAGGGGGGAAAATGCTCCTTTTATTTGAACTTATTTTTTCAAAAAAAATTTCTTAATTAATCAAAAATACCTTGTAAAGTATATTTTTGAAAAAAAAAATGTTTTGTCACATTAAAAATGTGAAGTTTTAAACACAAATTCACTTCTTTGATCATTTGTCAAGTTGTAAATTTGTTTGTGCATACCTAGAGTGATTTGCGTAGAAATGGGATCTTTCGACTAAAAACTTTTTTACGTTAATTTTAACGTAACATGATTTCATATTTTGTCATCCTCAAAACGTGAAGTTATCGAAAGATATAAATAACGTTTTTAGAACATTATTTGCATCAACAATCTCGACTCATCCGATTAACATCTTAGGTATATCTATAGCATCTCGACTCATTCGTTTAACATCTCATGAATAACCATATTATCTCGACTCATTCGTATAAATGATTTAAATTATTATAATGGTTTAGAAATATTTAAATTAAATTTTAAATGATTTAAATGTGATTTAACATATAAACAATTTTAAATGATTTAAAAACAATTTTAAATGATTTAAATTAAGAATAAATGATTTAACTTAGTTAGAAATGATGTAAATAATTTTTAAAAGTTTAAAATTAATTAAAGATGGTTTAGAAAATATTTTAATTAAATTTAAATGATTTAATAGTGATTTAACTTAATTAAAATGATATACAAGAGTTTTTTATGTTTTTTATTTTTTTTATAATATACCTTTTGGCGGGGACATGTCCCCGCTAAAAGTTTTCACCAATTTTTTAAATTTTCCCTCTTCACATTTACTTTATCCCGCCAAAGGTTTTGGCTAAAACAAAAAAACTTTTAGCGGGGACTTGTCCCTGCCAAATGTACTCCCCGAATTATCATCTTACTAACTTAGATCTGAGTTCTCACTTTGTGAAAAAAAAAAGAACAAAAAAAACAAAAAAAAAAAAAAAAAAACAAAAAAACAAACAAAAAAAAAACCCCCCACACACACACATTCACACACTTCATCTTCATCCTCATCTCAAATACCACACTTCACCACCGTCTCTACCACACCACCAACTCCACCACACCACCACTATACCACCACCACCACCACCACGTCCCCCGTTCACTCACACCAGTGTGCACCTCTTCCCTTCTTTCTTTCTCTTATCTTATATAAAAACGCATTAAGGTTGGTGTTTTTAATTTTTGTAATTTTTTTTTAATGTTAGTTAAATTTAGATTATGTTTATGTTTAATTTGGGGTTTGTTTTTTTGTTTGTGTTTGGTTAGCACCACAACCGGAGCCGGACCACCACCACGCGCATCAACTGGTACAAAAACACACTAAGGTTGGTGTTTATTATTATTTTTTTTTATTTTAGGTTATGTTCGTGTTTAATTTGATTTTTTTTTTGTTTGCACTACAGCCGGAGCCGGACCATATGTAACCACCACCATCAGAAATATTACTGTGTTTATTGATATGTGTTATAATATGGCGAGCTTTTGTTGACTTGGTCACTTTGCATAAATTGTAAACAATCTGTGTAATAATATGGCGAGCTTTTGTTGAGTTGGTCACTTTCCACCAAAATTATTTTGTTAGAATTTGTGTTATAATATATGTTATAATTTTTTTTCAGTTTCATATTAATCTTTGAAATAGAGATGTAATGACCGGTTTAAGTAGGTGACAAGTTTATCTTTCTTTTTCTATATAGGTTGATGCATCATCATTTTATTGTCATCGGTTGACACGGAACTTAGTTTGTGTTTGATTAGCTTGTGTTGATCCCAAACACTTGAGCTTGTATAACAGTGAACAATGAAACAGTAAACTGTGTTATATTACCAAGAATAATTCACCAAAACACTTCAACATTATTAGCTCAATAATACGAGTACTCTTGCTTAGTAATAAGGTTTACAACCTTGAAGCTTTACAAAAATGTATTGTAGAGAAGTATCTAAGATATTAACCTAGGACCTCCTTTTATAGGGACAAGGAGTCCTTTACAAGATAACTATCAATATACAATATTCGTATCTTTCTAAACATATAAGATATACACTAAATATCTTCTATACATATCACATTACGTGTCTTCATCTCTGGCAGTACCTTCTTCATCAGCAGTCTTCAGCAATACTCACTTTCTACCAGCAGTACTAATATTATAACTAGCAGTACTAACTCAGTTAGTACTATTAGTTATATTCTTCAGCAGTTCCAACTATTTAGCTTGGCAGTACAAAGTGCTTGATCATTTAATTCCCAACAATCCTCCCCTAAACTTGTGATTTACCTCCAAATCATCAAGTTTCTGAAATAAACCTTTGTCTTTGAGAGGATTCTTCCAAAAATTCACCTTATAAAGACTTCATCCTACATAAATATCTTTCTTAGCAGTTCCTTTGCCATTTCAGTATCTTCATCTACCAAGAGTTTTGCACTTAGCATCAAAGTGAGTGTTCCAACTGATAAGGGATAGTCCTTTTCTACTAGCATGTAGATATCAGTTCCATCCTTTGTGGACACATGGTGAACTGCACATGAGCTGTACAGAGTCCATGTTAGCCCTTGATTACCAGTCTGAAACTTCCATATCCTATCACCTTCATTAGGCTTAAAGATCCTCTTCAGCTCTACCCATAACATCTTGTCTTTATCATCTGTAGGATCTGTTGAACTGAATCTTTCTTTGACTATATCCCATAGCTTCACCAAGTTATCTCTACCAAATACTTTGAGCAATGTTGGTAGACCTCTGAATGATTTCCAACTCTGATGATCTTCCAAAGCTTTCCTATGTCATCAGTATAAATTTCCCAGTCAATGATTGGATACTTGTCATGTAGAGCTTCTACATTCATGCCTTCTTCAGGAACAATAATCATCATCTATTGTAGTTGTTCATCAGTTAACTCCTCTTCTTCTTCCTCTTCTGCTATATAGGTATGTCTTCATCAATCTTTTGTCTTTTAGAAGACTCTGACTCCAAAGAAATTCCAGCCCACTTGTTACTTCTTGTTTCTTCTTCAGTGCCCATAGAGATGAAATCTTGTACCTTTTAGTAAGTCTTGAAGTATAATTCTTCAATTTCATCAAATGGTCTGCCTTTTAGTTGACTGGCAGTCCAATGATCTTGGTTCTTCAATTACTCCTTCATGTATCTCATCATATGTGCTTGAGTTGGAGGTTTTCTTGCAGCTGCCATCTTTTTACTCTGATTCTTCTTTATCATCTCAATCAATTCGTTGAGAGCATTTTCCCTTTCTTCATCTGGAATAGCTGCTCTGTCTTATTCATACAATTGCTGAGCTAAGAGTGCATCAGCTTGTTCTTGAGCTAACCTCTCCTCTTCTTCACCTTTGAGCTTCTGTTCAACCAGAAACCTAGCAATCCTTTGTTCTTCATCTAGCTTAGCTTGTTCTTCTTCATGCATCCTTTTTGCCATTTGTTCATCAAAGCTCATCTGAAGTTGTATACTTTTCTTGACCTTCTTTGGTGGTTCAGATTCCTACATAATGCCTTTCCCTTTGTCTGCACTTCTTCTTGTATACAAAGCAACACTGGCAGTACTAACTTGTTGAGTTGTACTAACATCCTCTTGAGTTGTAGGGGCAGACTGCCTCCCCTGAGTCTCAGTATTCTTCCTCCCTTGTTTGGAAGAATCACCCAAATCACCATCATCATCATCATCATCATCTTCATCTGAACTTGAGGACTCCACAATAGTTGTTTTTCTCTTAGCCTTAAGGGACCTGACTCTGTGCTGCAATTTCTTCACCTTCTTGATGAGTTTTGTGTAGGCAGCACCATAGAGTTTCTTTGTCTCTTTCAACTCTGCCTCCAAGCCAATAACCCTGTTTGTTAGGTGTATTCAAATATCCATCAATTCATAAAGTGTCACTCTGCCCTCATCACTTCCAATTGTGTGACCTCTTGGGAGAGGTGAATCGTGGGGAATTTCCCTCATAGTATCCATGTGGCTGGGGAGTCCATCACCTGAACCAAGTTCAAGAGAACCTGATACAGTAGATGTTGCCATGGGTTGGGTCTTACTCATGTTACCACTGATCTGCCCAGCTTCTAAGCCAAAAATAGTAGTGGTAGCCCTCACCATTCTGTCAAGGACAGCCTTATCTGCTACATTGATTTGAGAAGGAGATCTGGGCTGAGGGACCACAGATTCCTGTCTATTCCTTCTCCTATAGGTTTTTGTGATAGGTGGTTGTGAAGAAGATGGAGCACTTATGGGTGTGTGTTGGGACTCAACTGGGATTGTTGATCCTTCACCCAGAAGATTTTGATTTTGAACAAACATAGTATCAAATAGTGGTACATCTATCCCATTATACCCCCTAGAAGCTATTCTTATGTTACTAAAAGTTTTGGAGTAAGGCTAGGAGTTTTGTAAACAGTTTTGTAAGACAGAAGTAGGTTTTTGTTATTTTTCAAAAATATTTGAATAAACCATGGATAGATTAAAAAATTGAATTTACTATCCACATTTTTTACCATACCATCAAAAATTAGTTTAGAAAAATTAAAAGTCCTGTTTGTGGCGAAGTAAATGAGAAAAGTTGCAATATTGCTACTAAATTGCTCCCAAGAGGTTTTCTTAGAACTCAAACAATGTAAGATGGTATGTATGAAAAATCTCCATTGAGGGGCAAAGTGTCCTTTTTGAAAAGTGAGTTTATCAGAACTGGACACATACCCCATCCTGGATAGAGTTTCAAAAATCTCAGTGTTTGGCAAGTAACTAATACCATCATCATCTGTTAGTTTGAGATGTCTCCTAACAGATGACTCAGTAAGAATTATGGTTTTGCCATCCACTATTGCATTTAACTCTTTGTCTGCATTATCAAGTGTATTGGCACTCGCAGTCTGCCAAAACTGTTTGATTTGAGAGACAGAAATAGTAGAATTCACAGTAAGAGCATACCTGATGTGGCTTGAATTAAGGAAATCTACTATCTGATGAAATTCATCACTGCCCTCTGTTTTCTCCAAGAATGCAACCATGTTGTGCTTGTCGCAAAATTCCAAAGTAGCCATAATGAGAAAGAAAAGTTTATTAGAATGTTGGGTTATGGTCGTTAATGAGTGAAAGTGAGTTTGGTAAAGCTAATTGAGATTTAAAAGATAATGCTTAGGGTTTCGATTTGACCGACTTAATAAATATTTTCCTTATCGTGAAGAAATATTTTAATTAAAGACAAGAAAAGTATTATCCACTTTTCAGAAACCTATAAGCAAAGTAAGTGCCAAAAAAAATCTCAATGGCTATATTTAAAAAACGGTTATGACCAAACAGTACAAACGGCTACCCAACAATACTAAGTTTTACTCTTGCAGTACAAACTTTTGCCTAGCCGTATAAACTTTTTTGCAAATTTTTTTCAGCAGTTTTAACTCAAATTTTCGTTCAAAACAATACTACACTCATACATTTAGAAGGAATTAAGTGTAAAGGAAGACACTTAATCAACTTCGGTTGCATTTAACCTCTGGTTGTGTGAGAACCAATAATTTTTCAGTACAAAATATTGTGCGCCTGTGATCAGATAGACTCATTAAAAGAGCCTTCTTCACAGGGTTTCCAGCTCGTGGCAGGTGTTACCTCTAATACAAATGTATTAGATTCAATTTTTGTTGGGTCTAAAGATCTACTGTTCATGAAATACACTAAGTGTTACTCTGGTGATTAACTCTGCTGATTAGTTAAGTAACTCTGCTGATTAGTTTATTACTCTGCTGTTTGATGTTATCGGCTGATTGGAATAATAAGCTAAGTATAACTCTGCTACTAGCCACGAAGACTCTGCTGCTAGGAAGATTATGCTGCTGCTTATTGGATATGTATAGTATGTTAAGGATATGTATAGAAAAGATACGTGAAGATATTTTTCGTGTGTAGAAAGTTTTGTAACCGACTAGACTCCTTAGTCTATAAAAGGAGGGTCTAGGGTTAGGTTTTAGGAATGTATCATTATTGTTTTACACTTCAAGGTTTCTTGTAACCCTATTGCTATCGACCAATCGTATTAATATATTGAAGTGTTGTTTGAGAATTCGTTTGTGTTTAATTCTTCTTAAGATCAAATATTAGTTTCCGCATAATATTTGATATACAACTCAAGATCAGTTTCTATAACGATTGCTTTAGGTTTATATCTAAAGTAATTAATAATATCGTGAAGCTCAACTGGGATCAACAAGTGGTATCAGAGCTTGTGATCTAGAAACTGGTACCAAGAAGAATTATTGAATACAAGATTTGTTAATCATCAAAGTAAGCAATGGAATCCGATTCTACACACATGGTTACTGCATCAAGAGTTCCGATGCTCAAGACTGGAGAATACGAGATCTGGAATATGAGAATTCAACAATACATAAGAATGGTTGATTACTCACTTTGGGAAGTTGTTCTACATGGTGACAGTTAGCCAGCCAAGACTGCTACTGGATCAGTCTTGACTCTCAAGACAAGTGAGGAGAAAGCACATAGAAGATTGGAGGTCAAGGCTCACAGTATTCTCATGATGGGAATACCTAATGATTATCAACTAAGTTTTAATCATATTGAGTCTGCCAAGGATTTATGGGAAGCAATTGAACTTCGATTTGGTGGGAATGAAGCTACCAAGAAATCAAGAAAGAACCTACTGAAGCACCAGTTTGAAACTTTTACTGCTTTGAGTTCTGAGAATATTGAGGGAACTTATGATCGACTTCATAAGCTGACCAGTCAGATGGCTCTATTGAAGATTGATGTATCTCAAGAAGATATCAATCTAAAATTTCTGAGAAGTCTATCTTCTGAATGGAACACTCACACAGTGATTTGGAGGCACAAGGAAGATTTTGAGAAGATGACATTGGATGATCTGTATAACAACTTGAAAGTATATGAATCTGAAGTCAAGGGATTGTCAAGTTCATCTTCTACCACAAACAATCTTGCTTTTGTTTCCTCAAGCAACAAGAATTCTGGTAGTCATCAAGAACAGCACTCTGCTGCTGGTACTTTCATTCCTGTTGCTGGTTCACATGTCTCTGCTGCTAACTCTACAAATACCAACACCATCAGTGATGCTGCTATTTGTGCTTATTTAGCTGAACTTACTACAAGTACTTCAGTTATGCCTCAAGATTTGGATGAACTTGATCCTGATGATGTTGAAGAGATTGATATGCAATGGCAGTTTGCAATGCTAACTATGAAGGCAAGAAGGTTTCTTAAAAGAACTGGTAAAGAAATGAAGTTCAGAAGAAACAAGAATGTGGGATTTGACAAATCAAAGGCTGAATGTTTTAACTGTCATAAGAAGGGACACTTTGCAAGAGAGTGCAGAGCACCAAAAAGAAACAATGAGAATGTCAAGAAGTCTACTGATGAAGAGCCAAATCCTACTACTGCTATGGTGTCATGTGATGGGTTAGGAGAGTATGAGTGGAGTAATCATGTTGAAGATGGTCCTAACTATGCATTGGTAGCTGAAGAAGAACCTCAAGTACAACATTTTGCTCTTATGGCCTACTCTTCCTCTGGATCAGACTCTGAGGTATCCAATGAATCATCTTGTTCTTTTAAATCATGTTCTGATACAATAGAAATACTTAAGTCTAGCAATGGAAATCTTAAAATGGAAAATGAAAAACTTAAGTTGGACAATCTTAGTTATAAATATGGTTTAAAGAATTTAGAAGAGAAGCTTGAATTTTATAAAAAGGCTGAAATTGAATATCTTGATAAGATCACTAGTCTAGAAATTGAGCTTATTAAGAAAGATTGTGAGATTAAGGTTCTTATGGGGAAAGTAGAAGAGGCTGAACAGGCTAAAGATTCAGCTATAAGTGAGACTGAAAAACATATTGTTAGGGTGGAAAAACAACAATTTGCCACTGACATTCTCAGTAAACCAATAGGAAGAAACTTTGCAGACTCAGGAAGTGGTCTAGGATATAAAGCTGTTGCTCCACTTAAGAAACTAAGTGCCAATGCCCCTCCTACTAGAACATTGTCTTTCATACCTGAGTCTGAGGCCAAATCTGTAGGTGAAACTAGTGAAACTAAAATAGAGTCACCTAAGGTTGAGAAAAAGTGGTCTGATGCACCCCTTATTGAAGATTGGGAGTCTGACAGTGATGATGAAGTTGTGGAATCTGATTCAACCCCTAAGAACAAAAAGGAAGAAATTCCTGCTGTTGTTGAATCAAAAGTACCTAAAGCTAAAAAGGTTGAGTTTGTTAAGCCTAAGCTAGGTAAAGGTATCTCTAGGAAGATGGCTGAGTATGAAAACACACCTAGAGTATATCCTAAGAGAACCAATGACTTGCCTAGAGGAAACCAGAGAAATTGGAACAACCTAGTTTCACAAAGATTAGGTACTGATTTTCAATTACTTAAAAATGCATGTTATAGTTGTGGTAGTTTTGAACATCTGCAAGATGAGTGCTACTACTATCAAAAACTAGTTTGGAACCAATACACAAGGGTGAACCATATAAATTTTGCTAGAAAGACTCACCCTCATCCCAAAAGAAACATGGTTCCCAAGGAAGTTTTGATGAGAGATGGTGCTTCTAGATTTATCTCACCTATTGCACCAAAAGGGCCCATAAAGAAGGACATAGTTGATACTGCTGCTAAGGCAGACTCTGCTGTTTTGCTAAAAGTGGTTACTGATACTGTTGTGGGCAATCATTTTTATGCTGTTATGGCCTCAGTTTGCAGGGTCTGGAAACCTAAAGTTAAAGTTTTGGATCATGTTCTCAGACACAGCAGTGCACCAATGCAGTTGAAGAAATTTGACTACTTTGATGCACAAGGCAGATCCAAGTCAGTAATGGCTTGGGTCCCAAAGAGAAACTAATTCTCTTACTTTTTGTGCAGGGTAATCTACAAAAGGAGCTAAAGGATAAATGCATTTTTGATAGTGGATGCTCTTCACATATGACTGGAGACCAAAGCAATTTGGAAAATTTTGAAGCTTTAGATGGTGGATATGTTGCCTTTGGGAATGATCCTAAAGGAGGTAAAATTGTTGGAAAAGGCATCATCAGAACTGGCAAATTGGATTTTGAGAAAGTGTATTTAGTGAATGGACTAAAGTTCAATCTTTTTAGTGTCTCACAAATGTGTGACAGAAAGAATTTTGTTCTTTTTACAGACACTGAGTGTCTTGTCTTATCTCCCGACTATAAGATACCTGATGATAAATTAGTACTTCTTAAAGTCCCTAGAAATGACAACATATACAGTGTGGACATAAAGAACATTATTCCCAAAAGAGATTTAACTTGTCTGTTTGCCAAAGCCACTATTGATGAATCCAAACGTTGGCATAGAAGGCTTGGCCATTTGAACTACAAGGCTATCAACAAGTTGGTGAAAGGGAACTTGGTCAGAGGATTACCTTCAAAGGTCTTTGAAAACCCTGAAGTATGTGTTGCTTGTCAGATGGGAAAGCAACATAGAGCATCTTGTAAGTCCAAATTGGTGAATTCTATTACTGAACCCTTGTTTATGTTACATATGGACCTATTTGGACCTACTTATGTGAAAAGTTTGAACAAAAAGATGTATGGCTTAGTGGTCACTGATGATTAGCTACTAAGGATGAGACTCCTGGCATTCTTAAGGCTTTTATTACAAGGATAGAAAACCTATTTAATCACAAGGTTAAGATCATCAGATGTGACAATGGAACTGAATTTAAGAACCAAGTGATGAATCAGTTCTGTGAGGAAAAGGGTATAACTAGACAATTTAGTGTGGCTAGAACTCCTCAGCAAAATGGTGTTGCTGAGAGGAGAAATAGAACATTAATTGAGGCTGCTAGGACCATGTTGTCAGAGTCTAAGTTACCCACTATCTTTTGGGCTGAAGCAGTCAACACTGCTTGCTATGTGCAAAATAGAAGTAAGATAGTTAAGCCTCACAACAAGACCCCTTATGAGTTATTGCATGGTAGGAAACCACTGATAGATTTCTTTAGACCATTTGGGTGTCCTGTCACTATCTTAAACACCATTGACCACTTAGGCAAGTTTAGTGAGAAAGCAGACATAGGTTTCTTTGTTGGATACTCCACTGAAAGTAAGGCTTTTAGGGTCTTCAATCAAAGGACTGGGCATGTGGTGGAAAATTTACATGTTAAAATTAGAGAAACCACACCTAATGTTGATGGAAAAGGTCCTGAATGGATGTTTGATATTGATTCTTTAACCAAAAGTATGAATTATCAACCAGTAATTGCAGGTACTACTAACATGTCTGCAGGTACACAAACTAACCCCAATGCAGGTACACAAGCAAAGAAGGATGGATCTGCAGAGGATTTTTTTTTTATTGAAAAGTGGAAGTTTGATCAGTTCTTCACTCCAACAGATAAAGAGGGAAAGAGTTCAGATGATGATGTTGTTCATAAGGAAGTACCAAAGGTTAATGCAGAAGGTGATGATGAACCTTCTCATGATGACAAGAATGATGATAAGGAAAGAGATGAAGAGTCACAAATTGATGGAATCCAAGGGAATAAACATAGCAGCAGTTCTCTCAACTCTGCTGCCAGGCCAAAACACTCTGCTGACAGGCCAAAACACTCTGCTGTTAGGCCCGAACACTCTGCTGCTGTGCCCAAGGACTCTACTGCTGATAAAGATGGTGATTCTTATGAAGATTCTTCTAATGAGATGCCCGAATTAGAAGAAGTGTATGTGGACACTGATGATGAAATTGTTGATGTTTTTGGTGCTGAAGCTGATTTATCCAATTTGGAGACTGATATACCTGTTAGTCCCACTCCAACAACCAGAATCCACAAGAATCATCCAAAGGAGCAGATTATTGGTGATGTTTACTCTGCTGTACAGACCAGAAGTAAATCAAAAGGTTTGAGTGATCTGCTTGATCAGGGATTATTTGCTCAAACTCTGAAAAAGAGGACTAGCCACAAGGATTTACAAAATTGTATGTTTGCCTGTTTCTTATCTCAAGAAGAACCCAAAACCATTCACAAGGCTATGAAAGATGAAAGTTGGGTTAAAGCTATGCAAGAGGAGTTGCTGCAGTTCAAGCTTCAAAAAGTCTGGACATTGGTGGATTTGCCTAATGGAAACAGAGCAATTGGTACTAAATGGGTGTTCAGATGAAAAAGAGATGAAAGAGGCATTGTTATTAGAAACAAGGCTAGATTGGTGGCTCAAGGATACACTCAGGAAGAAGGAATAGATTATGATGAGGTATTTGCCCCAGTTGCAAGAATTGAGGCTATTAGACTATTCTTGGCATATGCCTCATACAAGAATTTTCCTGTGTATCAAATGGATGTGAAAAGTGCTTTCTTGTATGGAAAGATTCCTGAAGAGGTACATGTGATGCAAACACCTGGTTTTGAAGATCCTAAGTATCCTGATAGGGTTTACAAGGTGAAGAAAGCACTGTATGGACTACATCAAGCTCCTAGAGCTTGGTATGACACCTTATCCATGTATTTGTTGAACAATGGTTTTTGCAGAGGAACCATTGACAAAACATTGTTCATTAAGAAAGACAAAAAGGATATCCTACTTGTTCAGGTTTATGTAGATGATATCATTTTTGGGTCTACAAATAAGGTGTTATGTGAAGGATTTGAAAAGCTTATGCACAGCAGGTTTGAGATGAGTTCTATGGGGGAACTCACTTTATTTTTGGGGCTTCAAGTCAAGCAGAAATCAGATGGGATTTTTATTAGCCAAGACAAGTATGTGGCTGATATGTTAAAGAAATTTGGTTTCAATGATGTGAAGGCTGCTAAGACACCAATAGATAAAAACAAACCTTTGCTCAAGGATGAAGATGGGGAAGAGGTTGATGTACATCTTTATAGATCAATGATTGGTTCATTGATGTATCTGACTGCTTCAAGGCCAGATATCATGTTTTCTGTGTGTGTTTGTGCCAGATTTCAAGTGTCCCCAAAAGTTTCACACTTGGAAGTGGTCAAAAGAATTTTTAGGTACCTAAAGGGTCAACCTAAATTGGGCCTTTGGTATCCTAATAATTCACCCTTTGACTTGATAGCATACTCAGACAGTGACTATGCTGGAGCTAGTTTGGATAGAAAGTCAACCACTGGAGGCTGTCAATACCTTGGTCATAGGCTAATCTCATGGCAATGCAAGAAACAGACTGTGGTGGCTAACTCAACAACTGAGGCAGAGTATGTAGCTGCTTCCAGTTGCTGTGGACAAGTACTCTAGATTCAGAACCAACTCTTGGATTATGGGTACAATTTCATGAACACCAAAATTTATATTGATAATAACAGCACAATGTGTATAATCAAGAATCCTGTTTTTCATTCTAAAACAAAACACATAGAGATAAGACATCATTTTATTAGAGATTGTTATGAGAAAAAGTTAATTCAAGTGGTTAAAATACATACTGACAATAATGTTGCTGATCTACTTACAAAAAGTTTTGATATAAGTAGATTTCAATTTTTAGTTGCTAGTATTGGCATGATAAATCTTTAATCTTTAAACATCTTATCTCTGTATGTTTTTGTAAAATTGTGTAAGGATTTGTGCTGTTGTTAAGTCAAAGTTTGTTATTTCTTGAATTGTCTGCTGCTATGCTACTCTGCTGCTATATTGTTTTATGTGGTTATATGTATTATGGGCAATCTTTGCTTGTGTTTTTGTGGTTTTCTACTAACCTTTTGCAGATATACATGAATACACATCAAGTAAAGCAAGGAAATTTCACAGTTCATTAATCACAAAAGCAAAGTACAAAATAAAGCTTCATTACATCCATAGTTCAAAAGAAGTTCAAAAGAAAACAAGGCCCAAGATTTCACAACCTAAACAAACCTATCCCTAATCAAGCTTTTCCTTTTCCTTTTCCAACCATATCAGGCATGACTTTGCTGCGGGGTCCTCTGCTACCCATGTGTTCAGACACCTTCTTGCAGGGAAGTGCCAGTATTACTGGTCTTGGAGATGGACTTTGTTGTTGACTTGAGGATGAAACTTGTTTCTTCTCCGGCTTCTTTTTTGGAACAGGGAGTTCCTGCTCCACCGTACGTGATCTTGGATGAGGCGGATCGACACTCTTTCAAAAGGCGGCAACAGCTTTCTCCATTTGTCTTGTGAGCTCGACAGTCAAGGGATGATGAGGAGGATCTATTTCCCAAGTACCTTGATAATAAGTCAATGATTTTGGCCATGCTGCTGTTTCTTCATCACAGCTGGAGTCTTCAAAGGAAGATGGAGTAGATGGAAGCGGGTCAGACACTTCTTCTTCAACAATAGCTTTGCCTTTTCGTTGTGCAGAAGATGAAATTGGGGGAAAATAATTTTTCCATCCTAGTGAAGTATCGGAAGAGGAATCAGAGGAAATTTCGATGATCGGTGTTTTTGATGCAGTCATGGTTGTTTGATTTTTGTGTTAGGGTTTGTAAAATTGGGGATTTGATAAGAGATTGAGGGATTTATAGACTTAAATGAGGAGTTGGTATCGTATTTACTCTGATTATGGGATTAAATTTGGAGATTTTGGGAAAGTTGACTTTTAGTCAAACTTTTCATAACTCTGCTGCTGAGTTTGAAAGTAAAGGGGTCAAATTGAAAATTTTGGCACGTCTTAAAACCTAATTTGATCAAAACGGTCTCAAACACCAATTCGATCTCATTACTTTTTAATTGCTCAAAATTACATCTAATTCTCACCCAAAAACACTAATACACCTCATTATATCCAAAACCCCCAAAATCAAAATGGCTCGAAGAAAGTTTCCTGATGAGCACAATCAGATCGCTTTTCTTAGCAAGGTTTCGGCTGCTGAAGGTTTTCATGAAGTCATGGATTTTCTCAGTGCATCTCGCTTAAGGTATGCTTTAACAGTTGATCCTCCTATATTTAAATCTCATATGCACCAGTTTTGGTCAACTGTTAAGCTTGATTCTCTAGACGGGGAGGAAAGGTTGATAGGTAGTGTGGATGGAGAGAGTATTGTAGTTAGTGAAACATCCATTAAGAGAAGCCTTCGTCTATCAGGTGTTTCAACACCCCCTAATCTTACCACAAATGTTATTTTGACTGAGCTTGAGAAAATTGGGTATGAGAGACCTGAGGCTAGTGGAACATTTTTTAAAGGTCGTCTTTGTCCACATTGGAAGTTTCTTTTGCATACTCTTCAACATTGTTTGTTTCCTAAAGTAGGTGGATGGAATGAATTTAGTGCTCCTCAAGCCACGGCCTTAGTTTGTTTGGCCACAGGACAACCGTTTGATTTTTCATCCATGATTTTTGAAGGTATGAAGAAGTATGTCAAAAAGCAGTTTTATTTGTATCCAAGGTTTTTACAACTCATTATAAACCATCAACTAAAAGAACCTTTGGAACATACAAATATTGAGCCAAGTAGCAGAATGGCAATCAAAATGTTTGCTTTTCTGAGGAAAAATGGGAAAGGTTTCTTTGGCAACATCACTCACCTATCTCAATACATTTTGGACATTGTGGCTGCTGTTAATGAGGATGAAGAAGCTGGAACTCCCACAGCTTCCCATCACACATCCTCATCTTCAAGTTTGAATGAATCATCCTCTAATGAACCCCAAAATACCCATTCACCTAGGCTTTCACATGAACAGGGCACTCAGTTACCTCAGACTAGTGCTGGTATGGTAGCAGATAAGGCTGCCATAGGTGATGGAGATGGCATGAAGGAAGGGGCTGACACTACTGTCTCTGGTTTAGTAACTGAGCAGGTCAGTGTCAACATAAGTAAGACCCCAACCTTGGGAACATCTAATGCTGAAGGTTCTCTTAAACTTGATGCACAAGATGGTAACCCCAGCCAACTGGCTAATATAGGGGGCTCAGATGTTCAACCTAGGGTTGAGACTGAGTTTTTGTCCCAAGATTCACCTCTCAGGGAAGTTAACACATCCCGAAGTGATGAGGACAGATATGAAACTACCACTGAATTGATGGATGATACAGTACAAAATGTCAATGCCTATGATTCACCTCTCGGACCAGGTCACACAGGTCGAAGTATTGAGGCTAGTCTTGAACATTCACATATTGAATTGATGGCTACTCCACTTGTACAAAATGTCAATGTCAATGATCCACCTCTCGGGTCAGGTAACACAGACCGAAGTGGTGAGACTATTCTGAAACAACTTAATGAATTGATGGATAAATGTACCAAATTGTCATCAGAGGTTCTTGCTCTTACTGAAGAGTTGCAGGTTATGAAGAATACTCAACACTCTCAAGATGCAATCATTCACAGACTGAAGTTAAGGGTAAAGCATTTGGAGAGTGTTCGATGGAAAAGAGCAAGATTTCCTCACATTCTGAAGTCCAAGAAGAGGAAGATTTCCAAACCATGTTTGGAGGAGGATGCTTCCAAATAGGGGAGGAATGATTAGGAGGATGTAATAGGTTCAGGGGAGGTAATCAAGGATTCAGAGGAGGTTGTAATGGAAACAGATGAAAAGGTTGACTCTGCTGTTAATGCAGAACACTCTGCTGATGGGAGAAAGAATTCTGCTGATGGGCTAAATCACTCTGCTGGTGAACTTGATGAAGACACAATGCCCTTAGCTCAATTGTTGCTTAATCTTGGAACTCAGACTTCTGCACCATCAGAACAAAAAGAACAAACTGTTGTGATAGAAAGGACTGCTGTTTCATAATCTGCTGCTACAAGACCCAAAGCCAAAGGAATAATCATACAAGAACCCACTTTCACACCCACACCTATACTATCATCTATTTCATTAACTGATAAAGGAAAAAGTGAAGAAGTTGGAGAGCCTGCATCTTATCCTATTCATCTTCCATTTGAGTTTTGGTCAAAAGAAGATCAAGATAGGCATGATAAAGAAGCTGCTCAAAGATTGGCTGATGAACAAGCAAAAGAAGATCAGACTGCTTTTGATGAACAAGCAAAAGCAGATCAGATTGCTCTTGATGAGGAGTATGCAAGGAAGGTGGTAGCTAATGAAGAAAGGACTATCTTTGAATTTATGGAAAGATCCAAAACTAAAGATGTTAATCAGGAAGAGTTTAATGCTCAATTACAATATTTCTTGGATTCTTCATTGATTGTAAGAGGTCAAGCTTCACTGATAATGAAAGATGAGCAGTTTGATGAAAAAGAAAAGACAGAGGAGCTGGTAGAATTTATACTAAAAAAGAATAGAGTAGCTAATTGGGAAGAGCTGATTCTGAGAATTAAAGAAGGACAGAAGTATGGGTATAAAACCAAGTTACCTACAAAGAAGGAATTAATTTATGATATGAAGTATTATTTGAAGAATGAAAGAAATTACAGTATGAAAGATTTCAAAGGAAAGTCAGATGCTATAATTATAAAAGAATTTTATGAAACCTATGCTATGTTGAACTCTCCAAGACAAGGTTTCAAAAGAGGTAAGAAGAGAGAACTAGAAGTTATAGAATCTGATAATGTGAAGAAATCAAAGACTGGAGAAGAAGGTCAAATTGATAAGTAGATACTGAACAGATTTTGAGTAGAAAGTGTTTGGAAACATCCTCTTGGTGATTAGCTGGTTTTAAAGGAAACTTGATGATTTTTGGAGAAAAATATCAAGTTTAGGGGAGGATTGTTGGGTCTAAAGATCTGCTGTTCGTGAAATACACTAAGTGTTACTCTGGTGATTAACTCTGCTGATTAGTTAGTAACTCTGCTGATTAGTTTATTACTCTGCTGTTTGATGTTATCTGCTGATTGGAATAATAAGCTAAGTATAACTCTGCTACTAGCCACGAAGACTCTGCGGCTAGGAAGATTATGATGCTGCTTATTGGATATGTATAGTATGTTAAGGATATGTATAGAAAAGATACGTGAAGATATTTTTCATGTATAGAAAGTTTTGTAACCGACTAGACTCCTTAGTCTATAAAAGGAGGGTCTAGGGTTAGGTTTTAGGAATGTATCATTATTGTTTTACACTTCAATGTTTCTTGTAACCCTATTGCTATCGACCAATCGTATTAATATATTGAAGTGTTGTTTGAGAATTCATTTGTGTTTAATTCTTCTTAAGATCAAATATTAGTTTCCGCATAATATTTGATATACAACTCAAGATCAGTTTCTATACCGATTGCTTTAGGTTTATATCTAAAGTAATTAATAAGATCGTGAAGCTCAACTGGGATCAACACTTTTGCTCGCTGTTCTCAATACCAGATGTCCTTAGACTAACACACTATTAAATGATAAAATGGTAAAGAGTTAGTCAGCTCAGTTACTATCTGACTAACTATGACCATCAATTCATGTTCAACAAAACCACCTGATAGGCATAAGCTGATTTCAAGAAAATGATTTTAAAGAACCTCACAACTCATGCGTAAAACCCTTGTCAAGTGGTTCCCAAATCCCCTCTATCATGAATCCATCTTGGAATAACAGCGTTACCAACATTCCACCACTTTAGCTTCTCATACAGCATCAATACCATTCATACTGCTTGCTTAACCTACTAGTGTTAGTCCAAAACCAAGAAAACACAATGCAGAGCATTTTCTATTTAACAATATCAATTTTGACTAACAGTTTTAACTTAGCAGTACTAATTTGCACTAGCAATATTAACTCAACTGTCTAACAGTATTAACATATAACAGTACTAATCCTTTACAAAACTTTACAATGACACTTAGAGATTAAAAATTATGGATTGAGCATTCCAATACTTGCTACCAAGTACTGAAACCTTCCAACATCAAGACCTTTTGTAGGTAAGTCGGCGCAATTGTTATCTGCGTGAATTTTAACAACTTGAATGCAAAACAAGATTTTTAATAATACATATAGTACTGTTATTCTCAATGAAAATCATGGTGTGCATAAAATTATACCCATAGTCTAGCATTTGATTCTGAATCCAGAGTACTTGTCCACAGCAACTAGCAGTAGCCACATATTCAGCCTCCGTTGTAGAATTTGCCACAACAGTTTGATTTTTACACTGCCATGTTATCAACCTGTTTCCTAGGAATTGACAACCACCAGTTGTTGATTTCCTATCTAAACTTGCTCCAGCATAGTTACTATCACTATAAGCCACCAGATCAAATGGAGATTCTCTAGGATACCAAAGACCTAATTTGGGTTGGCCTTTTAGATACCTAAAGATCCTTTTCACAGCATGTAAGTGTGAAACCTTAGATGTGACTTGAAACCTTGCACATGCACATACAAAAAATATAATATCTGGTCTGGATGATGTGAGATACAACAATGATCCAATCATTTAGCTGTATAGATGAACATCAACATCATCACCATCTACATCTTTAAGCAAAGGCTTGTCTGGATCCATTGGGGTGCTAGCTGTCTTGACATCAATATACCCAAATTTCTTTAAGATATCAGTGACATATTTATCCTGACAGAAAAATATACCATCTTCCTTTTGCTTAACTTGCAACCCTAAGAAGAAATTAAGTTCTCCCATGGAACTCATCTGGAACATGTCATGCATCAGCTTCTCAAACTCAATACACATCTCCTTTTTTGTAGAGCCAAAAATAATATGATCAACATAGACCTGAACAAGCAAAATATCCCCTTTTTGCTTCTTGATAAATAAGGTCTTGTCAATCTTTCCTCTGTGAAACCCATTGTCCAATAAGTAATTGGCCAAGGTTTTATACCAGGCTATTGGAGCTTGATGCAAACTATAGAGAGCTTTCACCACCTTGTAGACCTTGTCAGGATGATTAGGATCTTCAGACCCAGGTGGTTGCATAACATAAACCTCTTCATCAATAGTACCATATAGAAAGGCACTCTTCATATCCATCAGGAATACCATAAATCCCATGAAAGAAGCATAAGCCAAAAACAGCCTTATTGCCTCAATCCTTGCACCAGGAGCAAAAACCTCATCATAGTCTATGCCTTCTTCTTGAGTGTAGCCCTGTGCAACCAGCCTTGCTTTGTTCCTAATGACAGTGTGTAACACCCCAACCCGACAAGGGTAGAGATGCCACAACAATGGTGACATATCAGAAACATGCACAAGCATACATCTTCAATAATACAAAGAAGGTACAAAGGTTACAAATGAAATTCTGAAATACACAAGGATACAAAGGAAACAAAAGCTAAATACTAAGTCTGCAAAAGCAACTCCTTCTAACGGTCTCTACTTCAGAATAACTATCAAAGTATTCTAAGTCCAAAAGTCTCTTCACTCATACCCAAAACCCGTTGTCCTGCTTATTACCTGCCGCATACGAAAAGAAAACGTGCGGCTGAGCTTAAAAAGCTCAGTGAACAGATACATATACAAAGCAAAGAATAACGAAACAGAAATATAATATGGGCAATGGGAATGTCATAAGGTATAAACAAAGTATATGGATAATAAGAGAAGAATAGGATAGTCATCCACCACGAGCCCAGAACTCAAAGTCATAAATCTCAAAGTCATAATCTCACAGTCATAATCTCATAATCAGAGGGGATACCTCTTAGGCAACCAGATAATATGAGGGGTGTCCTCATATATCACGATAGTGGAGTAGCTAGCTCCCATAAATGTGAAGGGCATGTATAGCACACAGTACCAATCACCTCAAAGTCATACTCAAAGTCATAGTTAAATCCACTAAACACACAAATCTAGGATTGCAATCCATACGCCCCCAAACTCAAAGTCATCTCAAAATCATAATCTCAAAGTCATAATGGCCATATCATAATATAAGAGGGACGGTGTGAGAAATCACTCACCCACACATGAGTCATGCCAGTGGTGCATCACAGACATGGCCAGGTTACCTTCCTGGCTAGGTAACATAAAATGGCTCGGGTATCAAACTAAGAGTCAGGTCTCAATGTCATATCAAGGTGCATCTCAAGGTCATAATCAGAAGGTATATCTCAAGGTCATATCAAAAGGTTCATGTCAAAAGGATCATGGCAAAGGTTTAAATCATAGCTCAACATCAATGCATAGGTGAAAAGACACCCTTACTAAAAAGGGTAGAGTATCCGTACCTTATACCGCAAACGAAAAACACAATAGAAAATATCAAGGTCGGAAGCAACTCCATCTCCAGCGAATCTACACGAATTCATGACTGACTTATTAAAACTTATTTAATACAGATTACTTATTTTAGTCGGCTTTTCAGTTTTAGAAACTTCCTATTTTTAGTAACCTGTCATATTTAGTAGGTTTCCTAATGTGATGACTTTTACTGTTATAATTGACAATTAAATAACTTTTAGACTCAATATGCTCAACATTATAGTTTAGGATCTATCATGACAATTTTTAATAGTTTAGGGTTTAAGATGTATGATTTATAGTTTTAAGACTCTTATTACTGAAATAGAAAATGAATTCGAATTGGTACGAATGAAGTATACTTTATGCATTCGAATAGCTAGACCAATAATACTCTTGATAACGACTAGGTCGAGACACAAACACGTAGCATTAATCCCGCGAGCCAAAACAAAACCAAAACCCATACCCCTCTCGGCCACAACTGATCCCATGAGCCACCCAAAATAGACTAAAATATTAATGAGCCACATTCTTTTATAAGCTTAGTTCACAGGTTTTATAGCCTATATGTTGACATACCATCACATGTTTTAATATTGGTTTACTTCACCCAACTGATGCACATTCTTGTTTTCACACATATATATTTACACCTTGTTAATCCCATGCACATGCTCATGTGACTCCAACTACTGAACATCAATACTCAATAACAACTCAAACAGACTCTTTCTATTTCATTTTAGACCGACTCAAACTCAACCATCTCGACCCTTCTTGTACAGCACACTCGACTCCAACACAACACCCTAACGACTACATAAAACCACCCTGTTTAGAACTCAACACAACGACCATAAACGACCCAATATTTAACCCTTGTTTTTCAGCCATTCGACCCACTTTCCAGCCTATATGTTCGACACACAACACACATAAAATCACATTATTATGACACTATTTCCACAGCCACACGTCACGCATGAAACTAATACACACGACCCATAATAGACCCATGTTACCCCACATGAAATAACACCATATTAACACACACATGCAAGCACAGACCCCACACACATCAGTCCCTATTTACCAGGTTTTAAGTCGCATTTTTAGTGATCAAAACAACGCCCAAAGACCAGATTTTATGCCTTATATATAGTGACCAAAATAACGTATCGAATAGACCATGAAGTTACGTTTGTTTCAGAAACATTACCAGTCAAAATTACCCTCACATCGATATGTATACTAGCATGAAAACTATCACTATTCTCATGTTTACTTTTCCAGATTTAATGTACATAAAAGTTGATTTTATATTCCCAGTTACAGGCTTATATAGATAGACTCACACTCATGATACAGCTTACTTGATCTTTTTGGGCTCGTTTTCTTTTAAATGAAGGCACACCAGAATCGACACAAACAAATATACACCTAACTAACGACACACAATTCACAGCCAAGCCCCATCCACAAATCTTATACGACTCTTATTAATTTCCTGTTATTACGATCAGTTAAGGGTTTACTTCTTCGTACCATATCCACATTACGTATATGTATTCGAATATCAAGTGATCAACAAAACTCGAAAAACACATTCACATAAAATCATAAAACTCTCGTTAACCATAACGCCTAGGGTCTCTAGTTCGTGCGCCATATAAATGATCATTAGTGACTGATTTTATGGCTTGTTATTGCTGGTGATTAGGTCGATACAGGGCTGCCAAAATGACTCAAAACAACACACATAACCACGACACAAAAGAAACATATAGAGCGCATAACTTATGATTTCATGTGACTTGTACTTCGTTCATGTATTCTTATTAACGAAACCATTTGATCAAGATTACCCATCTTACACGTATACTTATCATATAAATGGAATCAAGAGAACTTAGAGACGGTTTGGATTACCTCTTGGGTCGGACTAAAACAGATTGAAACAAGGACGAGACTGAAATACACTCGAACCAAAACCAACGATCAACAAAGGTTATCACCACGATCACACCAAGTATCCACGAGCGATCACCCGAGCTGTTGTACACCACGATCTGGTCACTGCCTTTCTCCTTCGTACCTCTGATCTCTTGGGGAAAATAGGAGCTGTCGAATGGGTTTATAGATTCTAGGGTTTTTTTTTTGTGTGTTCTTCTTGTAGTTCGGTATTTTGTTAAATAAGAAGAGATTCGATCTTAGCTAAATAATAGTAATACCGTATGATTTGGAGGAGGAATGAGCTGTAAAACCGGCCCATCAATGACAAAATCAAAATCTTGATTTTCTATAATTATTTCCAATTTTATTTATTTGTATATTGCTTTTATTTGTTTTGAAACTAATTAAACAAAGTCATAATATGTAAACTTTTATATTCGGCTCTCACTAGACCCTTTTTATGTGTTCTTAATATATATATATTTTTTTTTGGGTATTACAACTTCTTCCCCTCTAAAATAAAATTTCGTCCTCGAAATTTGAAGTCGCAAAGCTAAGCGAAGTCGTGGCAAGACGCAAAAGATCATCACAAACATTCTCACGCCCGAGGGGGTTCTTTCAAAAAAATCTTCAGACCAGATAGTTTCTCATGACTCATATTAAAACGAGGTGGGTTCGAATTTCTCAGAGGGAGACAAAATGAGTTGATCCTAATCGAAAGGTCCATGCAACATAAAATGGACGATAGGCGAATCTTCTAGAAAGCTCATATGGAATACGAACAAGATTTCAAATCAAATTAACTATTTCAACAATAGAGAGCTCTTCAAAGAGTTCAAGACTTATAACTAAGGTCAACGGAATGCAAAACGAGGGTCCAAAGTCATCCCGATATCTAACGAAAAAAAAACAGAGTATACGCATAGGTAGGATGGACCTAACGTCTCACTAATCACGGATAATCCAACGGAGATCAAATTCTAAACTTCTTATGTACTTCCCAAGATATCCTATGCCCACAACAAGTGCACGTTATATGACGTAAGTATTATCACGTTGGCCAGACGCCATAATACTGGCATCATATAAATATGCCCTCATGATGGTCATACTTTATCTCAAGTCGTAATCAAAACCACCTATCTTAATCCACCTAGTACTTCTACAGTCTCAGAGGTCAACATAAACAATTTCCACAGCTAAGAGAGAAAACAAAGCTATTCACAAGAGTATCAAAATCCCAGATTGTCTAGTAGAAGTGGGGTATGCCGTCACAAGCATCATATCTTCCACAATTCGCCAAAATCTCTCAAAACAAAGTCATCACCGAATCATACGAAAGATAAACACGAACAGAAATGCTTCTAGGGAACTTAAATCATAAGAGGAACCTATTACAAGATAACGAAACTTAAGAGGGTCAACGGAAATGAAAGTTAGTCGCCAAACTTCTGCCTTCATAGAATCAATTATTCAAAGTATAGAGGGTTTGTTTCAATATCCGCTTATTCAACACATCAAATCTCTTAAAGTCCGGTTGATCTGTCTTCGGCTGTCCATCAATCGGGAAGTGAAATCAAAATCGGGAACTTGTGTCTGATTCGTCGAGCCTCCTGCAGTTCTTCTTGTAATGTGATGGGGTATTGTGGATTTCTGGCACGGTCTTTAAATATTCTTCATCATCCAGTCTGCTTTCGCTCTCAATTCATCTTAGTACAACCAAGATGAATAGGGAAGTGAGACTGCATGTCTTCATCAGCTCCAGGTTCGCGATCTTGACTAGAATTTCTTCTTGTGCATCGCCAACGCTTCTGTCTTGAAAGGAATGTCTTCACTCTTCGGGTAGCCTCCGCAGTTATCAACAAATATCAATCTCCCAGAATGTACAAATGATCGTCAAATTTCTAGAAGGTGCAAAGGAATGATTTTCATGCTCTCCCTCGTTTCTGAACGTACTATTAAGTCATACAATGACCACTTGTCCAAGTACTCACGAGAAAACATTATTTATCAAATTCACGAAATAGTCAGAGCTTTAGCTAATACCATTAGCGTTACTAACCGTCATAGTAGTCGTTTACGAGTATGGAAGTGGATTTCAAGAATAAAATCAATTCATCATAAAGAAAAACTTCGCGTTCTGAATTTAAACAAACACATAGTCGTTTTAGGGTGGAGGAATATTGGTTCCTAACAGTATTACGATTCAGCTTCCAGAAATCAATACATATTTCCTGTCATCATTCTTCTTTATTGCGAACAAAACTGAATTACGCCAAGAGAATGCACTTGAGCAAACTTACTTTACACTCCGGTGGAAAACTTGGTGGTTCAATCAGAAATCGTGTTTCAGAAAATTCAGGGTGCCAAATGACGTTCAATACAAGGTTCCCGTTCAGAAGACTCAAGGTTCCAAATAGCTCTCAAGTTGAGGTTCATTTAATGGTGTACGAAATGGGTTCTAGGAAAACTTCATAACCGCGAAACTTACACACGAGTCTCCAGAGTAATGGCGATAGCAAAGGGTTTAACGATCGGTAGTCGTAGTAGGGAGTTCAAAATTATTTCAAACGCCAAGGATGAGACATAGAAAGGTAGTTGTAAATATTTGAATGATCAATCAACCAATTCCTTGCCAGAGTAAGATTAAAGTTAACTATCCCAAGATAGACGGATCACAAATCAAATCTTTATTATTTAAAAGTGAGGAAAACCTTCTTATACTTGTGGTTACGCACCATAAGACTTCTCATAGGGACAGAGATGGTGAAACGAAATTAATTAGTGTCGGAAGATTCATAGATACTTATCAAAAGTAAAAGACAATTAAGAAGATACATCAAGTACGTCATTGCCATGGGGATTCTCAGAATGATCGAAGAGGCATCAAAATGATTAACGAAAGGATCAGAGGTCAGAGTCAAAATCTGAAGATAAGGATCAATTAGTGTCAGGCAATTACTATGCAATTCTCAAAGCCTTCCAAAATTAATCAGCTTCAAATTTTCAGGTGGTGCAAGGTGTGAGCTTTCAATTTCCAAAAGTGATATCAACAGGATCAAACCAAAAGCAAGGCACGAATCAGAGTGATGCGGAAGCAATGATACTTAAACAAATGCCTTATAGTCTACCCATTCCTCACTGGTCAAAACTTAAGTTCCTATAAGGAAATCCTAAAGCAATTTTTCAGAGGTTTTCCTATGAGCGCCTACAGGGGAAACTTAGTGGTCCTAACTTACACAGGCCAAGGGTAAATGTATTATGAATCGCAACCTGGCTCTGATACCATAATTGTAACACCCCAACCCGACAAGGGTAGAGATGCCACAACAATGGTGACATATCAAAAACATGCACAAGCATACATCTTCAATAATACAAAGAAGGTACAAAGGTTACAAATGAAATTCTGAAATAAACAAGGATACAAAGGAAACAAAAGCTAAATACTAAGTCTGCAAAAGCAACTCCTTCTAACGGTCTCTACTTCAGAATAACTATCAAAGTCTTCTAAGTCCAAAAGTCTCTTCACTCATACCCAAAACCCGTTGTCCTGCTTATTACCTGCCGCACACGAAAAGAAAACGTGCGGCTGAGCTTAAAAAGCTCAGTGAACAGATACATATACAAAGCAAAGAATAACGAAACAGAAATATAATATGGGCAATGGGAATGTCATAAGGTATAAACAAAGTATATGGATAATAAGAGAAGAATAGGATAGTCATCCACCACGAGCCCAGAACTCAAAGTCATAAATCTCAAAGTCATAATCTCACAGTCATAATCTCATAATCAGAGGGGATACCTCTTAGGCAACCAGATAATATGAGGGGTGTCCTCATATATCACGATAGTGGAGTAGCTAGCTCCCATAAATGTGAAGGGCATGTATAGCACACAGTACCAATCACCTCAAAGTCATACTCAAAGTCATAGTTAAATCCACTAAACACACAAATCTAGGATTGCAATCCATACGCCCCCAAACTCAAAGTCATCTCAAAATCATAATCTCAAAGTCATAATGGCCATATCATAATATAAGAGGGACGGTGTGAGAAATCACTCACCCACACATGAGTCATGCCAGTGGTGCATCACAGACATGGCCAGGTTACCTTCCTGGCTAGGTAACATAAAATGGCTCGGGTATCAAACTAAGAGTCAGGTCTCAATGTCATATCAAGGTGCATCTCAAGGTCATAATCAGAAGGTATATCTCAAGGTCATATCAAAAGGTTCATGTCAAAAGGATCATGGCAAAGGTTTAAATCATAGCTCAACATCAATGCATAGGTGAAAAGACACCCTTACTAAAAAGGGTAGAGTATCCGTACCTTATACCGCAAACGGAAAACACAATAGAAAATATCAAGGTCGGAAGCAACTCCATCTCCAGCGAATCTACACGAATTCATGACTGACTTATTAAAACTTATTTAATACAGATTACTTATTTTAGTCGGCTTTTCAATTTTAGAAACTTCCTATTTTTAGTAACCTGTCATATTTAGTAGGTTTCCTAATGTGATGACTTTTACTGTTATAATTGACAATTAAATAACTTTTAGACTCAATATGCTCAACATTATAGTTTAGGATCTATTATGACAATTTTTAATAGTTTAGGGTTTAAGATGTATGATTTATAGTTTTAAGACTCTTATTACTGAAATAGAAAATGAATTCGAATTGGTACGAATGAAGTATACTTTATGCATTCGAATAGCTAGACCAATAATACTCTTGATAACGACTAGGTCGAGACACAAACACGTAGCATTAATCCCGCGAGCCAAAACTAAACCAAAACCCATACCCCTCTCGGCCACAACTGATCCCATGAGCCACCCAAAATAGACTAAAATATTAATGAGCCACATTCTTTTATAAGCTTAGTTCACAGGTTTTATAGCCTATATGTTGACATACCATCACATGTTTTAATATTGGTTTACTTCACCCAACTGATGCACATTCTTGTTTTCACACATATATATTTACACCTTGTTAATCCCATGCACATGCTCACGTGACTCCAACTACTGAACATCAATACTCAATAACAACTCAAACAGACTCTTTCTATTTCATTTTAGACCGACTCAAACTCAACCATCTCGACCCTTCTTGTACAGCACACTCGACTCCAACACAACACCCTAACGACTACATAAAACCACCCTGTTTAGAACTCGACACAACGACCATAAACGACCCAATATTTAACCCTTGTTTTTCAGCCATTCGACCCACTTTCCAGCCTATATGTTCGACACACAACACACATAAAATCACATTATTATGACACTATTTCCACAGCCACACGTCACGCATGAAACTAATACACACGACCCATAATAGACCCATGTTACCCCACATGAAATAACACCATATTAACACACACATGCAAGCACAGACCCCACACACATCAGTCCCTATTTACCAGGTTTTAAGTCGCATTTTTAGTGATCAAAACAACGCCCAAAGACCAGATTTTATGCCTTATATATAGTGACCAAAATAACGTATCGAATAGACCATGAAGTTACGTTTGTTTCAGAAACATTACCAGTCAAAATTACCCTCACATCGATATGTATACTAGCATGAAAACTATCACTATTCTCATGTTTACTTTTCCAGATTTAATGTACATAAAAGTTGATTTTATATTCCCAGTTACAGGCTTATATAGATAGACTCACACTCACGATACAGCTTACTTGATCTTTTTGGGCTCGTTTACTTTTAAATGAAGGCACACCAGAATCGACACAAACAAATATACACCTAACTAACGACACACAATTCACAGCCAAGCCCCATCCACAAATCTTATACGACTCTTATTAATTTCCTGTTATTACGATCAGTTAAGGGTTTACTTCTACGTACCATATCCACATTACGTATATGTATTCGAATATCAAGTGATCAACAAAACTCGACAAACACATTCACATAAAATCATAAAACTCTCGTTAACCATAACGCCTAGGGTCTCTAGTTCGTGCGCCATATAAATGATCATTAGTGACTGATTTTATGGCTTGTTATTGCTGGTGATTAGGTCGATACAGGGCTGCCAAAATGACTCAAAACAACACACATAACCACGACACAAAAGAAACATATAGAGCGCATAACTTATGATTTCATGTGACTTGTACTTCGTTCATGTATTCTTATTAACGAAACCATTTGATCAAGATTACCCATCTTACACGTATACTTATCATATAAATGGAATCAAGAGAACTTAGAGACGGTTTGGATTACCTCTTGGGTCGGACTAAAACAGATTGAAACAAGGACGAGACTGAAATACACTCGAACCAAAACCAACGATCAACAAAGGTTATCACCACGATCACACCAAGTATCCACGAGCGATCACCCGAGCTGTTGTACACCACGATCTGGTCACTGCCTTTCTCCTTCGTACCTCTGATCTCTTGGGGAAAACTAGGAGCTGTCGAATGGGTTTATAGATTCTAGGGTTTTTTTTGTGTGTATTCTTCTTGTAGTTCGGTATTTTGTTAAATAAGAAGAGATTCGATCTTAGCTAAATAATAGTAATACCGTATGATTTGGAGGAGGAATGAGCTGTAAAACCGGCCCATCAATGACAAAATCAAAATCTTGATTTTCTATAATTATTTCCAATTTTATTTATTTGTATATTGCTTTTATTTGTTTTGAAACTAATTAAACAAAGTCATAATATGTAAACTTTTATATTCGGCTCTCACTAGACCCTTTTTATGTGTTCTTAATATATATTTTTTTTTTTGGGTATTACTAATGACAGTGCCTCTCTTATCCTTCTTGTTTTTGAACACCCATTTTGTACCAATTACCTACTTTCCCTTAAGCAAATCTACTAGAACCCAAACCTTTTGAAGCTTAAACTATAAAAGCTCATCTTGCATTGCTTCTACCCAGGATGGGTCACCTAGAGCTTTAGCAATTTTCTTGGGTTCATCCTGAGATAGGAAACAAGCAAACAAACAAGTATAAAGGTCTTCATATATTTTTCCTTCATAAACAGTGCAAATAAAGCCTTGTTCATTTGAATCCTTTGTCATTGTCATTCTTCTTGTCTTTACACCAGACTGTACATCACCAATTATAAGATCAAGTGAATGATCTATGTGAATTCTTGTATTTGGAGTTATAGGAGCTTGATAGGTGTTAGGAATGTTATTCAGATCCACTTCATCATCAGAAGAATCAGCATCAGTAGTAACTGTTGGGCTAGCAGTATGAACATTTGGCCCAGCAGTACTATCTTTTGGCTTAGCAGTAATAACATTACTAGTACTGTCATCAGGATTCTCTTGTTCTTCCACTCCACTTTCTTTGTTTCCATCTTCAGAACCCTTCTTTTCAGCATCATTAGAAGGTTCATCATCCTTTGAAGATGAATTTAATACAGAACCATCCTTCCACAGTGGCATAAACATGTAGTCTTGACAAGATCCTTTCTCCATACTAGATTGTCCTGCATCAAAACTATCTTCTATACCTGCAAAATTATTAAAGTTTGTACATACAATAACTGGTACATAATCCATTGACTCTGTTAGCACATCAATATCAAACAACCACTTAGGAACTTCTCCTGCAACACTAGGCTTATTCTCCAAAAATTCCACATGCAAGTTTTTTTTCAACTTTCCTGGTTCTAATGTTGTATACCCTAAAAGCCTTACTATTCATAGAGTACCTGTAATACCCAAAAATGTTAAAACATGTTAAAAGACCAAAATGCCCCTATAATCTTAAACTTTGATTAATAAGCTTATAAAGTACCTAATGAATTCCAAACTTCGGGAGATGATTAAGATACGAAGTAAAACTATTTCCACGACCACATTTGACATTTTGTGAAGTACCAAAAATTAGTTCTACACACTATTGGACCGAAAATTATATTATGCATATTGTTTATATTATTTAAACTTTATAAATAAAACTAAAACATTTAAAAGCTAAGTAAATTAAGGAAATAATACAAATTGATTTGGGTTATGATTTATCCATGAATTGCCAGCCCATTCCCCCCCCCTATCTCGGTACAATTCCATTTTATTATAACTGATGAAGCGAAAAGTGTACCGCTTTTAGGGGGTCATTTAAGCCCTAAATCGTATTTATTTGATCAAATATTGCCCTAAATCATTCCTTTTGTCATTTTAGGTACTTTGGAGAAGAAATCTAGAAAAGGAAGCATTTTGGACATTTTTGGAGCATAAAAGTGAAGAAAACGACAAAGTCTCAAAATCGGCTGGAAAAGTACCTTTGACGGCGTCAAGACTTGCTCTTGACGGCGTCATGGCTTGGCAAAAGAGGTGGATATGAAAAATACACATGATAAGCCAGGGAGTTTTACAAAGGAAATCTGACGGCGTCACCCTTTGAAGTGATCAAGGTCGTCACTGTTTAAGCTAAAGAGAGACGGAGTCAAGCTTTATTCTGATGGCGTCAAGCCTTGATAAGCCAGAGAGGATTTTGGAAGACTAAAGAGGGACGGCGTCAGGAAGGCCATCCGAGAACCCTAGACACGGCGAGGTGACGGCGTCAAGATCTATAACGTGACGCCGTTAGCCACTAAGTTCTATATATAGTTTTGCAATTTTTTGTCATTAGTGTGCAACTTTGTGAGGAGAAACCCTAAGACGAATTTCTGCCATTTTTAAGGGTTTTCATACCCTTGGATCTCCCATGTTTAATTGAAGATAAGTATTCATTTAATCAATCAATATGTCTATGTGTTGTTTGATTATATCTTGTTCTTGTCTTTTGATTAACATGCTAGGCTAGATTTATCTTGTGTTTGCTTAGATCTAATGAAACCTAACTATTGATTATCGGTTATTAGTGTGTTATTAATTGTATTGGATGATTTTTTTTCGATGTTAGGCTTAAAAAAACTGGCTAACTTTTTATACGGTAACTTGCTTGAACGTCTTAAGAAACATGAACCAATGCGTACTAAGGTTTTTATGGTTATATTTAATGCATGAGTGAATTCTAGTGATCCCATGTTAGGAGCTTCTTAGCCGGCTCGACATAGGAGTGAAGTAGGAGCTTATAGAGTTGGGGAAGTACGTACGCCACCCCACGATTGGTATTAAGGAATACACCCGTCATCCACGCAATTAATACACACTAATCAACCGGTAAAAGATAGTTAGGGAGTAAGGAAATCTAAGTAAACACATTTCTCTCCACATAAGTTTCACAACCTTTTCATTTTCAGTTATTTTATTTTATTTGCATTTGTAGTAAATTGGGTTAGTTGACTAGCAACTAATTCCGCCCACTCCTTCAAACCCGAGATTTTACTTGCTTTCATAAAATATAAAAATACAAAAAATAATCTTCCTTCACCCTTAGACCTAATTAGAGTAGTTTTTCATACCTAACGAACACTATTCCCTGTGGAGAACGATCAATCCCCCGTACTTACCACTACACTATACTACATCGGTCAGGTACACTGCATGGTGGGGTTGTATGCCTCTTGAGATCCCTCGAGAGGTAAAACCTGTTGTAAGGTCGCAAAATGATGCGCGTGATGTGTCGTTGCGGTTTAGCAGTTTTAATGCCTACTCAAGTTTTAAATTTATATTTAGCCGACTTATCAATAACACACACACTTAACGAGCAGTGTACCCGGTCAGTATGAAGATAATGGTAAGTAGAGTGTCGATCACTAAGAGTGGAACGTATTATCTAGTTATTCTAATCAGTATTTTAATATCCTAACGCAAGGGGGTTTCAGCCTGAGAGACCGGCACAGTTTTGTTTGCAATTAAATAATAAAATAAACAAATAGGCACGAATCAGCAAGTAGCACACACGTACACAGATAGATACTCGAGACAATAAGAGGGCTGTCCTTATGATTAAGTAGATTGTCACTTGTTTTATTGATAGCTTTATATGAAGTGTATGTAATTAACCCTTTCTCGTTGGTCCTATTCTCATCGGCGAGTAAACCCTTAATGATTACTTATGTCTAAAAGTTATTCCTAAGTGATCAATTTAGAAACAACCGTGGGAGCCACATCTTGTCCCGCAGTCGGATGCCCGCAAGCCACTAATAAACACAGAGGTTATCAATGCACTAATAAGTAGTAACCAAAGACATCAACATATAAACTTTAATTGATGGGAAAGCAAGTATTAAAGGGAGTGCAATCTTTCGTTGTCACATTACACAAGCCACCAATCCTGATGAATTAAAGTTTGCTAACACAATAAAACAAAACTACTTAATGAATTAAATACATGCAGCACCTTCTTACAGCTCTTGTATCTTCGATTTGGGTGTGTCTTGTGCTGCCTCCTTGACTGAATTCGTCCTTTTGCTCTGCTGTCCGAACTTCGGTTTTAGGGTTTCGAACTCTTTAATTCGTGTTGGTCCACAAATTGTATATGGATCACTAAGTAGTTTTGAATACCTAGTAGATGGTTAGGATAAATCCGAACCAATCTAAGTGAGAAACCCTAAGAGATTGTTAATGTTAATGCGGAATCTTAACAAGAACAATTTAGAACACAAGCAGGGATATCACTAACTTCGTATATTGATATTTACTATTATCAATTCGTACAACTCACACACCTTTACTAACAACCTTTAGGGATCCTTTTATAACACAAGGAAACCCTAGACGACACAGAAGATATACACAAATCTTCTATAAAGATACATACACGTAATGTATCTTTTCCTAATATAACTCTAACAAACTTTCCTATCTTCACGACCAGACCAGACTTAATAAGTCAACCAGACTTAACATATAACTACCAGACTTAATCATTACATAACCAGACCTAAAACACAAACAGACCTAACTCAGTAATCGACCAGACCTAAGTAGTAAACTACCAGACTTAAGTAGTCTGTTCTTGATATGCATCATAATTCCCAACAATCCTCCCCTAACTTGATCTTCATGCTTCATGAACTTCAAGTTCTTCTGATTTAGCCTTCTGAGGATTGAATCTTGAACACTTTGAAATGTATTTAGGTCTTGTTCCTTTCTAGCAGCTTGAATCTTGATAAGCTCTTCTGATATGGACTTGACAGCAACAATGACTATATGTACATCAATTCATATTAAGTTTCATAGCTATTCTCATCACTTCCAGGTGTGTTAACACCTGTGAGAGGTGAATCATTGAAATTTAATGGATTTGATGTCTCTTTACCAATAGCCATTACTACTGGAGTAGCCAAATGTTTTGGTGTGTAAGACCATGGTACACTGATAACCATATGATTTTAAGCAAATCATCAGCTTATCAACGGATTTGTTAAGTCTTTACCAGGAGCCGTTTGCTTCTGGACTAGTCAATTCTTTGATGGAAAAGCACCTCATCATGGTGAATTGATTACCATTTATGGTTTTCCACAGCCTTTACCACAAGCCATAACCTTGTGGGCTAGCCAACTCTTCACTTATCTTAGATATGGTGAGTTAAATACCATACAATTTTTGGCAAATTGTCAGCCATAAACGGATTTGAGCAATCTTTACTTGTTAGCCATTTGCTCAGGATTAGCCAGTCCTTGTGTTGATGAGACAAGGTGGACTGATAACCTTTTGATGTGTTAGTGCAAAGCACCTCCACCAAGTGAGAAGTTCCAATAGTCTCACTCAACAACTTGTGAAAATTCTTTCAAACACTCTTAGGCTACATCCTTCAAAGACTGCTTCTTAATTAAATCCAATAACATCTCATATCCTTCATCCTTTTTACTAGCATACAACTTTTTGTTCATCATTTCCTTGCAGACACTTGATGATAAAGGATATTCCACCTCTGCAAGCATATAAATATCAGCATTCTTTAATGACACACAATGTACCTTGCAGGTATGAAAGTATCTCCAGCTGACAATGTTCTGTTCTTCAGGAAGTTTCCACACTATATCAGACTCAGTTGGTGGCTCAAACATCACCTTCAAATTTCCCCAAAAGACTCTTTCAAACTCATCTTCAGGTGGTTGATCTCCATGTTTAATGTTAACCAACTGATACAGTTCTTGAAGATCCTTCCTATTCACATCAATCAAAATGCCAGCAAAATTCATATAAACAATGTCAGAATTATCTTCCCTTATTATTTGATATGCAGCCCTTCCACCAGTCATGATAAGTTGATACTTGACAACCTTAGTAGGTTCCTTAGTGCTTTCAATAGTCCCCATTGTGGCTCCTTCAGATGAAGGTTCTTCATCTAATTCTTCTTCAACAACAACTTTCTTGGATTTACTCTTCCTTTCCAAACCTTTTCTTCTTTGAAACACAATAGGCTTAATCATTTCATCTTGCACTTCTTCTGTTGACTTACCAGCTTCAGGTTGTGGATCAAACACTTTATCAGGTTCAATGACTAGTTCAGTCTCTTTAGCCTTTCTACCTTGAAAGCAAAATTTCTGCACATCATCATAATCAGTAGCTTTGTAACCTTGATCTCTCTCAAATGCCTTGAGATATGCTACTTGAATTTCTTCATATGACTTCTTTTTCATCTGATCCAAAGAAAGATGCATTTGATTCTTAAGATACATCTTCATATCATGCTTCTTTTCTGCCATAGACATCTTCTTAGGAATCTTAGATTTCTTTTGAAGTTTGAACTTTTCCAAGAATCCACCCAATGTATCATCATTACTTCTTGCATTAATGAAGTCAGCTAACTGTTTGGCTCGTTCATCAGCAGTTAAGCCTTCAATAGTTAGCAACTCTTCATACTTTGCTCTCACTTCATCATCAACATTGAGTAATTTTGTAAAATCATCAGATTCTTCAGCCAACTGTCTTGCATAGACTGCATCTAACATCTTTTGTCTTTCTTCATCAGCAATATCTTGAGCCTTAATCCTCTCAATTTCAGCCTCAGATGCAAGTTCTTCTCTTGTTTTTCTCTTAGACTTCTTTGGCAATGAAGTTTCTTCCATGACCTGCTTTCCCTTTCTTAGTGCAGATTTTTGTTCTTCATTACCAGAACTAAGTTCATTACCAGACTTTTCTTCTTTACCAGACTCATCACCAGACTCATTACCAGACTTTTCATCAGAAATAGTTCCAAACTTCTCAATCTCTTCCTCAGCAGACAAAATTAACTTTCTTCTCTTCCTATCTTGTTTAATTTTGCCCATTGATTGAGCCAAAGTCTCTGCAACTTCCAGTGTCTCTGGACTAATTGTAGTGGTGACATTATCTTGAACAAGTGATTCTTGAACTGGTGTTTGAAGAATATTTTCTTGTTCATGCTCCAAATTCCTCCCCTGTTTGGAAGAATTTTCAGCTTCATCATCCTCATCATCAAAAGAGACACCCTTTTTCTTCATTGCTACTCCCATTTTCTTTACTTTCTTCACCAAAGTCACATAAGCTTTCCTTAGTGCCTCATTAGTCTTTTCCAAAATGTCAATCTTCTTTTGTAGTTGAGGAACAATGACAAGGAGATCTTCTACAGTAATGGGATTTTGTGCCTCCTCCCTTTCAGGACTTGGAACATGTGGTTGTGGAGGTGAAGATTGTTGGATGGGTGTAGATGATCTTTCAACTGATGGTGAGGGACCTGGTTGAGGTGATGCAATTGGAGACGACCTAGGTGTAGCAGACCTAGATGAGACTTGGTCTTGAGCTTCATCAGGGTTCACTTGTGCAGCTTCAGAAGTACCTGCATTGTTAGTACCAAGCATAGCAGCAAGCAAAGGTTTGTCTGTCCCTTGAAAACTCCTTTTTAGATTTGCAAAAAGTTTGGAAGTAAAAGCCACACTGATGTAAGGCACTTTATCCCTAGTTTCAAAATTTAAGATCATTTGCAAAAATCTTGGATACATTAAAAATTTTGGGTTCTTAGCATTTTTCACCATTCCTTCAAAAATTAATTTTGAAAAGTTAAATTTCCTTCCAGATGATAAACAGACCAATGCAGAAGCAATTTTGCTTCCAAATTGATCCCATCCACCACTTTTGGGACTTAAACTCTGAAGTAAATGATGTACTAAAAACCTCCACTGAGGTGAAAAATGACTTTTCCAAAAGGTAAAACTTCCATCTGTGGGATACCCAATGCTATTCAAACCCTCAAAAATATCCTCATTAGACAAATCAAATTCTCCTAAAGCATCATCCAATTTGAGACTGTCCCTAATGGATGCTTCAGAAATGGTAAAACCATTTTTGTCTATGACAACTTTTAAGCATGGTGTCCCATCATCAAGAGTCTCAGAGGTAACCGACCTCCAGAACTGCTTGACAAGGGACTGATAAATAGTAGGATTATGAGTTAAAGAATAACAAATATAAGAACCTTTTAGAAAATCCACAATCTGCTCAAAACCTGCACTTTGATCGGGCTTCTTCAAGAACCCGACTTGATTATGTTTGTCCACAAACTTGAGATTAGCCATGGATGAGTTAATGAGTTAGGTCTGGTTGACAAGAGAGGTAGGGTTTTGAAAAAATGTTTGCGTAGAAACAGAGTCGTGAGTAATAAAGATTATTTAAATTTGGAAGCAAATAAAGAATAAAAGAAGATAAATAATATCAAATTTTAAGCTTATATACTTCATAAATATCTTGTTTTAACCGAAAATAGTGCAACGGTAATATATTAGTAAAATCTTTAGTTACTCTGACCAGATCTAACGGTCATAAAATTAACACTACCCGACCTAAAAAGTCAACCAGGCCGAATCATACACTTACCAGACCTAACCAAGAGAGTGAACTTACATACTTACGATAGCGAATGCAAAGCTTTGTAACACCTCATTCCACTCTTCTCTGCAAGAATTATTTGAAAGAACAAGAAACAGGAGACAAAAACCAAATTTTGCAAGACACAAGAGCTACCAGATTTAACACTTAAGGTTACCCGATTTAAAAACATTTAAACCTTGTACATTTGCCTCCCCTTAAATGTACATTACCTCCCCTTAAGTGTAAATTCCCTTTTTTTTTTTTTTTTTTTTTTTTTTTTTTTTTTTTTTTTTTTTTTAATTCACTAGTAAATACTTAACCAAAATAAACACAAAGGTCAACTTTCCAAAAACACAATTAATAACTCTTTCCCTGCAAGTATTAACTTATACACCAACCAAGCATTAAAAGACATTAAACCTTGATTTTCCCTATAAAACCACCCATAGTTTTATCACAAATACCATCACAAACAGGAAGAAAACCTTACAAGCATAATGGATCCATCCAACTTAAACACCATAAAGATTTCATCCGATTCCTGGGATCCAAATGATTCATCCTCTGATACATCCTCAGGAGGATGGGATGGATACTTCCCACCAGGGTATTCATCAATCACCAGAAGCAAGACATTGAGAGAAGCAACTCTGAGACAATGGCTAGCTGCTTATGACCTGTCTGAGAAGGAACCAGACAATGAAACACCAAAGACTTCAAAGCCAACTCCTCCTTCTGATGTAGAGGATAAAGGTGCCAAGGAAGAAGACCCCTTCAAGAATGATGAAGAGACCTATCCTTCGAAGACTGTGCCTTCCCTGAGTAGTGGTTCTGTGCCCCGTCCTCCACCAAGCAGTGTGATTCTTGCACTTCCATGCCCAAAAGCATGGAATCAATTTGGTGGAAGAGGAGCCAAGAAGACCATTCCTGATTTCATGGGTAAAGGGAAGCAGAAGGTGTAGGTGGTGATGATTAGCTAGTTTGGGAAAAATCTTTTGTTTTAAGAAGCTTTGTAATTTGCATCCTAGAATGCAATTTCTTGTTATTAAATAAAAAGCTCTTTGGTTCTGATGTCTTAATTTTCCACATATAAATAACTTGCAAATAGAAAAGAGCTAACAACTGCAAAACAAAGTTAAGTACAAAATACCAAACACACATACTATAGAGAACAAAATAAATACTGAAAATAAGAATAACCAAGGAGAATAGCAAGATAAGAAACAAACAAGTATACAAACTATACAAAGTTAAGAAAGAAGATCAGTTTTTCTTAACAACCCAAGCCTGAGTGGGCTTGTGTCCATCCTGTGGAGCAACATACTTATAGGTCTTGTATGAACTTGCTCCAGTGAAACCATGTTTGGACTTATAGGTAAATTCATTTTTAAATGGATTCCAAGTCCAGCAATCAGAGAAATTGTCAGTAGAATCCCCATTTGTTTGTCTCCTTACAGGTGAATGAGCTTTGTAAAAATTATTTCTTTGAAACTTTTCATTTACCTGAGGTTTTTGAAAAGGTTGCTTGGGTCTTACAAAACCAGAGTTCACATTAGGTCTCACAGAGTTAACATAACCAGTATTCACTTTAGGCCTCATAAAATTAACATTTTGCCTATTCACATTAAAGTTTCTGTAGCCAGACCCAAAATTTGGTCTACCAGAACTAACAAAGGAGTTAGGTCTGGTAGTGTTATTTAGTTGAACTGGTCTGGGGACAAACTGGTTAGCATGATTAACTCTATTAGCATTGTTCCAAACTGGTTTATTTGAACCATTAACCTTATTTACATTCATTCTCTTTTGCTCAGCCTCTCTTTTCATTCTCTTTTCATGGAAGTCACAATCTCTTATTAAATGACTCAAACTTCCACACACAAAACATCTTTTAGGAGCATAATTGTAACTACTCCTACTTTCTCTGTGAACACTATTGCTTCTAGGTGACTCATTCAATTTAACAGATTCCCTAGGAGTTTTTATGTGATTGACACAACTAGGTTTAACTGTTTCAGCCTTTTGTTCAGTCACTAAAGGTTTAGTAACAACAGGTTCACACTTCTTAACAACCTTAGGTTCAGGATTCTCTTTTTCCTCATTGTTTGACTCAGACTTAGAGTGATCAGAGGAATTATCAATAGATCCTTCAGAGTCATTGGATTGACAAGAAGAATATCTACTAGATTTGTCCTCTGAGGTAGTTGATTCAGACACTTGAGGACCTTTCTTACCATACACAAAGAGTGAATCATCCAACTCTTCTTTTTCAAGAGGAGTATAGTCATCACTCAAAGGTGGTGGTACTCCCTTAAAGTCACCAGTCTTAACAAACCTATTGTACAAAGGTTTATCAGCATAGTCCTCTTCTCTATTCTTAAATATATCCCTATTCTCATTTTCCTCATATCCTAAGCCACATTTTTTATTTGACTTAATTTGAGAATCCCAACACTTAAACAGGTTTTTATTTGAATTGTTCCATTGATCTACCCTTTTTCTCAGCTCATCCCTTTCCTTCTGAATTTTAAGTCCTAATTGTCTATACCTTTTAAGCTTCTCATCTTGTTCATATATCTTATTAGCTTGAAAGTATAGTTTTTCATTTAAAGCAGCATGTTGGTTTTGAAGGGTGACCTTTTGTGCCTCTAAAGTTTTCACAGCATTTTTATGTGCTAATAAATTTACTTCTAGATCACCTATTTGTTCTTGCTGCTCATCACATAAAGCCTTAACATGATTATATGAGTCAGTACATAATTTAGAGCATAATGATACCTCATTACCAATGGCCATGAGAGCATGATCAGACTCCTCATTTACTCTTGGATGCTCACCCCAATTGACTCCTCCAGCTTCCATTGTCAGCAGACTCATCTGATTCTTTTCCATCTTCCCATCTTCAATTCTTTTCTCATCAGCAGACTTCTTCTCTGGACAATCTCTTGAAAAATGCCCATGCTTGTGACAGTTGTAGCATTCAACAGTCCTCTTTGTGTATCCCACTGGTGATTTGTTGTTGAAGTTGATGGTCCTACCATATTGCTTCTGAAATCGTTTGACCCTTAAAGCAACCATGGCAATGTGCCATTTTATATCCATCTCCTCAACTTCAGCATCATTAATTTGTTCAAGGTCTTCACTAATAAAGCTTTCATCTTCCGTTTGATTGGCAAAGAAAGAATGTATCACCTCATCAGTGAAACTTGAAGCAGACCTTTCACTTGAAGGAGTTTCATAGTTACCAGACCTAACACCAGATCTAACCTTGTAAGTACTGCTTTTGTTTTGAGATACAAAAGCAACATTTGAGGAACTGGTTGAACCCTGAGTGTTGTTACTGATGTCCCTTTCAAACATCCTGAGATTATTGTAAAGATCATCAGGTGTCATAGAGTCTACTTCCTCCTTAATCCTCATTGCCACAGATACATTGCCCCATTCTGATGGTAAAGATCTAAGGAATTTGTGATTTGCATCCTCATTCGAGACTGCTGCACCATGAACTTCCAATTGTGTTAACAGATGTTGAAATCTGTCATAGCCCTTCTCCAAACCTTCAGTCTTTGAAACACTAAATGTTTCAAATTGCTGTTTAAGAACAGCCTTTTGCATCTTCTTGGAGTTAGCATTACCTCCAAATCGTTTCTTGATAGCTTCCCACATCTCCTTAGCATCAAGAATGCCATGAAACCTTTGTAGATGCTCCTTAGGAATAGCCATAAGAAGCAAGGTTCTGGCCTTCTTTTCCTTCTCCACAGCCCTAATCTCCTCAGCAGATACTGGTGGCATTATTCTGAGCTGCCCATCATTCCCTTGTGAAATTCTCTTCTTAGAATTTCCCTTCTGGATCACTTTCCATACATCACTATCAATGTATTCCAGATAATGTTCCATCTCCATGGCCCATATATCATATTCTTCTCTCTTCAGTAGTGGAAGTTTTATGTTTGAGATTGTGGTTGTGGAAGGGATGGGTTGTTGTTGTGTTTGGGAGTTACTGGTTTCGGTTTTTCCTTCATCTTCATGGTTTGATTGCTCATCCTCACTGTTATGGATTGAGAAAGTTTCAGGCTTATCGAGTTCAGACATTTTGAAGGGTGATTTGAGTGAGAATTAGGTTTTAGTGTTCTACGAATTCAAAGTCTCTTCCTTGCTCTGATACCACTTGTTGGTCCACAAATTGTATATGGATCACTAAGTAGTTTTGAATACCTAGTAGATGGTTAGGATAAATCCGAACCAATCTAAGTGAGAAACCCTAAGAGATTGTTAATGTTAATGCGGAATCTTAACAAGAACAATTTAGAACACAAGCAGGGATATCACTAACTTCGTATATTGATATTTACTATTATCAATTCGTACAACTCACACACCTTTACTAACAACCTTTAGGGATCCTTTTATAACACAAGGAAACCCTAGACGACACAGAAGATATACACAAATCTTCTATAAAGATACATACACGTAATGTATCTTTTCCTAATATAACTCTAACAAACTTTCCTATCTTCACGACCAGACCAGACTTAATAAGTCAACCAGACTTAACATATAACTACCAGACTTAATCATTACATAACCAGACCTAAAACACAAACAGACCTAACTCAGTAATCGACCAGACCTAAGTAGTAAACTACCAGACTTAAGTAGTCTGTTCTTGATATGCATCATAATTCCCAACAATTCGTCTGGTCTACGGGTATTTATAGTTTCTGTCTGAGGGAAGATGCGGCGCATCTACTTAAGTAGATGCGGCGTATGTACTTAACTTCGCGTGGGGTCCAAGATTATAATATTCAGGAATATTCGTACACCGCCAGAAGATGCGGCGTAACTCTTGATTAGATGCGGCGCATGTCCTCTTGTATCTTGGATCGTATCTGGTGATATCTTGATATAGATGCGGCGCATGTCGAGAGTGAGATGCGGCGCATCTGGAGCAGAATTGACTTGATCTTGTCCATGTCAGTAGACTTCCACTTTATGCACGTTTTGCTCCATTATTAGTCCATAATCGCTAAGTTTCACCAAATGCTTGTTTTTACCTGAGAATTACAAAAGTAAACAATTAAGTATCAATCCTCATACATAATATAGTAAAACAAGTCAAATTAATAGGATAAATGATAGTAATAAAATGTACTTATTTGAGTTCATCAAATATCCCCCCACTTGAACTTTACTTGTCCCCAAGTAAACCTTAGAATTTCATTTATGAAAATGTATCCTAAAAGATGTTAGGATTTATTTTTATATTTAAGCATGTATTCGTTTATTTCATAATCACACAACTAAACACTTAACGAATTAGAAGTAAAATAAAATAAGTCGATAAAAGCAAATCTAATCGTTTAACTGTCCAGTCGCGACGAATATTCTATCATAAGCTTGGCAAGTATACACATCTCCACCACTAAAGCTAAGGAATAACAAGTCTAAAGCGGTAAAAAGGGTTTTTAGGCTTAAAGGTTAATTATTCTTAATCACTATCGATCTCAAATTCCAGAAAAGGCGACAAAATCACAAATACATGATCGAATCCACGAACACGATACTTGCAATTGCTCAAATCCTTAACTCGAATAGGCTAAAGATAGGTCCAAACTTCACCAATAATAATATATCAAAAAGGGCGACAAAATCATAAATACATAGCCGAATCCACGACTACGATACTTAAGATTGCTCAAATCCCTAATCTCAATAAATCAAAGGTTCGGTTGGATAAAGAATAGGGTATGGATAACATTTGGGATATAAATTGGTGTAAAAATAAAAATAAACAAAACAAAACAAATAAATTAAAATCCTAAGTGTGGTTAATCACTATCCCAACCATCCCATGAATAAGACTCATATCATTGAATAACTCACGCTTTAACACTTGAAACACACGCTTTAGGTAGACACGAATTATACTCAACAAGATCTTAATCAAAGAATAAACCTTAATTGGCATTCCCATAACTGCCAATTCCCATTCAATCCATAGATATAATACAACAAATAGTGGTGATATCGACCACTTACATAACTCTACATCGTTGGCTTAAAATAAACATCCAACTCTTTTTTTCTTTCTTTTTTTTTTTTTTTTTTTTTTTTTTTTTTTTTTTTTGAAACATAAACATAGATGTGTAAAATTTCACCACATCACTACAACTTTCTTTCCGGATAATTTTTTTCATACTTTTCATACTTTCAGAAATAACGGTAATAGTGAAAGTAGTAAACACACGAAAAATAAACTCAAAAATATACAATATTTACTTTCACTCCAATTTGCATTGTGCAATTTCCCGACCTAACCATAGATAATGAATTACGCACGCGAACACAGGTAATGTAAGGAAACACACTCTGCCTATAGCAATTAACCAACCACGGATTCTAATCTACAGGGTAGGCTAAGGTTTAAGGTGTAACGAAACATTTTAAACATAGGTGTAAGAAACGAAAGGAATGGCTCTGAGGGTTTTTCTAGGGTATCTTACTCTAAAAATGAGAGTAACAAAAGGGTTTTATACGGGGGTTAACTAACCAGTGTAGTTAGCTAATAACACATAACATATAAAGGCTATTTGGTGTAATCCTAGAATTTTACCAAGTTAGACAAGTCATTCCAATTATATAAATAATACTCATTATGGTGGTCTCGAATAGTATACAAGCCAAGTTCTAAAGTTTACAAGTCACCGGCACACTCATAGATTTGTGAATTTTGGAAAAATCACAATTTTTGAAAATAACGTCATGTGTGCAGTTATGTAACTTAGATCTTAAACAAAAACATGCTAAAAAATTTTTAAGTTTGATATATTAAGCACATTTTAAGCATAATTTTTGAAAAAGTAGGACAAGTAAGTGTTAAGTGTTCTAATTCTCCTATCCCCCCACTTAAGTTAAACAACGTCCTCGTTGTTTGTATAAAAGGTTAAAAACTGGAAAATAAAAGAATTAGAACAAGAAAAACTCCCCTGAGATTTGCTCGGTATGATCCTCCATTAGTATAAGAGCAAAAATCATCTTCCTTGTGGATTAGAACGTTAAAGCTTCATACTTGATGTATCCACAGGAAATCCAGGAAACTATAATACCACCAACACTTTAAAACACACCTAAGATAAGAAAGGTTCAACTTGCATAACACATTAGTAGTTAGGAAAAATAAAACTTAAAAATTAAAACTGAAAATCATCAGGTCAGTCGATGCGCCGTATCTTATTGAAGAAGATACGCCGTATCGAGCCTGGAATAAATACGGATCAGAATAAAGATGCGCCGCATCCTTAACCAGGGATGCGCCGCATTAAAATAAACTGATAAATAGTTTTAAAGTCGAAAAATAAAAATGCAGAAAAATAAAATAAGATATGACCATTGCAGAGGATGCGTCGCATCTCACGACTGAGATGCGCCGTATCTTCGTGCGGCCTGGACTGACTCGACACAGAAAACAGAATAATAAAAGATAAATCCGGGTTGTCTCCCGGTAAGCACTTGTCTTTATTCCAGAGTCTTCAAGTTAGACTCACGTTCAGCTCATTAGTATCGATCATTGAAGGAGTCGGAAACATCACGCTCCTTCATCGTCAATTTAGTAATATTGAACACTCCTTGCTCGTCCTTAATTTCCACGCCGTTCTTCTTCAATATCTGTATAAACAAAGTCCTGTCCCTTACGGGCAGAGATGACAAAATGATAGACGGGAAATTCTTATTATCATATAGGCACAGATAAGCAAGGTGGGGTGGTAGTTCAATAAACACATCATTGTTCAAATTCGTTTTCTCCAACTACTCTCCTACGTTTATTAATTACTACACAATCATACCACTCATCATCAGAATCACTAACAATATTTCGCCTAAGTTCCGTAGGTACATTAAGGTCAATGAATTCCTCAAAGTCTTCATGATTAGGATTAGTTGAGTTGTTTTGAATCAATGTTTCTCCCATAAGTCTAGCTTCAAGATCGAGGTCCATACGCTCTCTTAATCCTAGCACATAAACACCTCTAATTATGCTTTTAACCGGATCTTGGCACTTATAGACTAGTTTATTATTCCCTACCCTTAATGAAATTTTTCTCTTAAACACATCAATCTTAGCATGGGCAGTAGACAAGAAAGGTCTTCCGAGGATTAAAGGAATCTTAACATCCTCGGGCATGTCTAGTATAATAAAGTCTACGGGAAAAATAAACTGCTCAATCTTAACTAGCACATTATTAGCAATCCCTTCAGGTCGTTTTACTGTTTTATCAGCCAATTCAATAAGTAATTTAGTTGGTGCTAATTTTCCTAGTCCTAGGGTAGCGAATGTCTTAAGAGGCATAACACTAACACTAGCTCCTAAGTCAGCCAACACATTATTGAAGGATATATTATTAATAGAACAAGGTAGAGTAAAACTTCCTGGGTCTTTTTCTTTATGAGGCAAGGCATTTGAATCGGTTGCAGGGCTCTCTTCTTTCATTGTTGCCTTGATCTCCTCTTCAATTTTTGTCTTCTCTTTTAGTAGTCTCCTTAAGCTGATTGAAGAGTTAAAGAAAAATTCGGGTCTTGCACCATCATTACCATTCATCGACCTTCTAGGTATATTAGGAGTGACTTCTTCGGTGGTGCTTATGGCCTTGACATGATCTCTTGGATTTGTTTCAGTTGAGCTCGGTAAACTTCCATATCCCCTTTCTTGAAGAACTTTGCTCATTTGACCAATTTGTTGTTCCAACGCTTTGATCGAAGCTCCTTGATTTCTTGTGGTAGTGTCCGTTGAAGCTCGAATTTCCTTGATCATAGCAGTATTCTCTTCATGTCTTTTAGCAGCATCGGCCATAATTTGCTTTAAAGTATCATCTAAAGTCTGCCTCCTCTCTTGGTAAGCGGGATTGAAGTTGTTCTTTTGATAGAATCCCGGACTAGCTTCCCTAAATCTTGCTGAAGGTCGGAACGGTTGTCCAAATTGGGTGTAATAAGCTTCTTCAAACGTCTCACTTTCATTCTTGTTCGGGCAATCTTTAGTGTAGTGAGGTCCTTCGCACTTTTCACATCCAACTTGGGCAGCATATGCTCTTTCATCTCGCTTCTTCATCTCTCTACTAATTTTATCCAATTGAGCTTGAATAGCGGCAATCCCGTCAAAATTAGTGCTGCTCTTAGATCTAGTAGAGGTCCCATCGTGCCATTTCTGAGAATGATCAGCAGCTTCTTGGATCGCTTTCCTAGCATTAGTTGCACTCATCTGAGGTACAGCTCCCTTAGCATCCAAAATCTGTCTTGTAGGCACGTCCAATCCCTGATAAAACAATATTATTTCCTGCATAGGGGTTAGATAGTGTTGAGGACATTTTATCAATAAATCTTTAAATCGTTCCAAAGCTTGATAAAGGGTTTCATCAGGCTCTTGCTTGAAACTATTGATAGCCTCCATTTTCTTAGCAGTCTTAGCAGGTGGACAATATCTCTTCAGGAATTTGCTCTTCAAACCTTCCCACGTAGTGATTGAACTAGCAGGTTCATTCCTTAGCCACTTGTTAGCAGCTCCTTTTAGTGAGATTGGGAAGATCCTTAGCATGAGTTGATCGGTATTGACACTTTCTGTAGTAAACAAATCTGCAATCTCTAGGACCTTTTCAACATGCTCATTAGCATCCTCTTGTTCCGTCCCACTGAAAGCATTCTCTCTGAGCTCTTTGAGAAATTGTCCCTTCAACTCAAATTTTGACTTGTCATCAAACTTAGGTCTAGCAACTCCTGAAGTGTAATCAGCACGGGTATTGTTCATGTATTCCTCCATAGTAGTGTTTTCGCCCATTGTTTCTGTTTCAACTTCCTCTTTTTCTTCAGAAAGGTAATCAAGCTCGAGTGAACTTGAAAGATCAAAGCTTCTTGTGTTGAAAAGCCTTTTAAGCGAATGCAGGGCTCGTTCAGGATCTTCGAAAGGTTGAATCAAGTTCCTCGTAGAACTCCTGGTCATGCACTTCCTGAAATCAATCACAAAAGCATCAGTAGGGTATGCTCGAGAAAGTAATATATCAGATAATTAATAACGAAAACGGAATACGAAAAATTAAAGTTACTGATATCTGCAGACGATGCGCCGTATCCAAAAAGTTGGATACGCCGTATCTTATAATCGTTAAAATTTAATCAGACTTTATTCAGAAAATAGATACGCCGCTTTAGAATTTAAGAATGCGCCGTATCGAATTAATTAATCAAAAATCAACTTATCCAATTAAAATTAAATGCGTCGTATTAACGAAAGTTAATGCGCCGTATTTTCGTTACGTTTAAAAATAAAAGATTTTTGATTCAGTAAGATGCGCCGTATCGACAGAGATCGATACGCCGTATCTGTTTAATAATTCGCAAACTGTTTTTAATTAAAATAATAGATACGCCGTATCTGCGAAAGCAGATGCGTCGTATGGCGTTAATGTTTTAGAAAAAAATTTTATTAAAAACAGATACGCCGTATCTGCAAAAGCAGATGCGTCGTATTACTTTATCGCTTAGAAAAATTTTCTTATTAAAAACAGATACGCCGTATCTTGGGTAAAAGATGCGTCGTATCGAATTAATTAAACGCGTTGTATATAAAAAAATTAAACGCAATACGCCGTATCTGAGAGATCAGATGCGCCGTATCGTTTGATTTAGCACAGTACAACGATAGCAGAACACACAAAAAAAACGAAAAATAAAACAAAAATAAAACACACGAACAAAAACAAATAAAAGCAAAAATAAAAGAAAACAAATAGCACACAATACAACAATTATGCAAAATAGTACAATGATGCAATTAATCTAATAAAAAGAAAAACAAATCAAGATACACCACGAGTATTTTAATTAGGTTTTTCTATTAAAATACTAAATCAAATTAACAGATAATAACAATTCACTCCCCGGCAACGGCGCCAAAAACTTGATGCGCGTGATGTGTCGTTGCGGTTTAGCAGTTTTAATGCCTACTCAAGTTTTAAATTTATATTTAGCCGACTTATCAATAACACACACACTTAACGAGCAGTGTACCCGGTCAGTATGAAGATAATGGTAAGTAGAGTGTCGATCACTAAGAGTGGAACGTATTATCTAGTTATTCTAATCAGTATTTTAATATCCTAACGCAAGGGGGTTTCAGCCTGAGAGACCGGCACAGTTTTGTTTGCAATTAAATAATAAAATAAACAAATAGGCACGAATCAGCAAGTAGCACACACGTACACAGATAGATACTCGAGACAATAAGAGGGCTGTCCTTATGATTAAGTAGATTGTCACTTGTTTTATTGATAGCTTTATATGAAGTGTATGTAATTAACCCTTTCTCGTTGGTCCTATTCTCATCGGCGAGTAAACCCTTAATGATTACTTATGTCTAAAAGTTATTCCTAAGTGATCAATTTAGAAACAACCGTGGGAGCCACATCTTGTCCCGCAGTCGGATGCCCGCAAGCCACTAATAAACACAGAGGTTATCAATGCACTAATAAGTAGTAACCAAAGACATCAACATATAAACTTTAATTGATGGGAAAGCAAGTATTAAAGGGAGTGCAATCTTTCGTTGTCACATTACACAAGCCACCAATCCTGATGAATTAAAGTTTGCTAACACAATAAAACAAAACTACTTAATGAATTAAATACATGCAGCACCTTCTTACAGCTCTTGTATCTTCGATTTGGGTGTGTCTTGTGCTGCCTCCTTGACTGAATTCGTCCTTTTGCTCTGCTGTCCGAACTTCGGTTTTAGGGTTTCGAACTCTTTAATTCGTCTGGTCTACGGGGTATTTATAGTTTCTGTCTGAGGGAAGATGCGGCGCATCTACTTAAGTAGATGCGGCGTATGTACTTAACTTCGCGTGGGGTCCAAGATTATAATATTCAGGAATATTCGTACACCGCCAGAAGATGCGGCGTAACTCTTGATTAGATGCGGCGCATGTCCTCTTGTATCTTGGATCGTATCTGGTGATATCTTGATATAGATGCGGCGCATGTCGAGAGTGAGATGCGGCGCATCTGGAGCAGAATTGACTTGATCTTATCCATGTCAGTAGACTTCCACTTTATGCACGTTTTGCTCCATTATTAGTCCATAATCGCTAAGTTTCACCAAATGCTTGTTTTTACCTGAGAATTACAAAAGTAAACAATTAAGTATCAATCCTCATACATAATATAGTAAAACAAGTCAAATTAATAGGATAAATGATAGTAATAAAATGTACTTATTTGAGTTCATCACAAAACCACGCATCAAGTTTTTGGCGCCGCTGCCGGGGAATAGTTATTGTTTAGGTTGAATTTTTATTTTATTAGGTCTACTCACTAGATTCCTTTCTAGTGAGATTTTTATTTTATTTTTCTAGGATTTCTTTAGTTTATCTTTTTTTCTTCGTTTCTTTGTTCGTAACCATTACCATCCGACGTCATGGAAGGTGGTAATATCCTTGATCCCAACAACCCACCACCACAACAACACCCACCTCCTAGAGCCCGTACCTTAGGAGACTACTCCCGTCCTAGCCACCATGGCTATCGAAACACCATTGAGCTCACTCAAGGAGCCAATGTCACTCCCTTGCGATCCAACACCATCCGGTTGGTGCAAAGCGGATGCGCATTCCATGGACTTCATTCCGAAGATCCTAATCAACATCTCAAGGACTTTCTTAAAATCGTTGTTTCCATAGACATTGATGTTGCCACTCGAGAGACGACCCGACTGCGTCTCTTTCAATTCTCTCTGCGGGACCAAGCTAGTCAATGGCTAGAGCGTCTACCCGCAGGATCCATCACCTCTTGGGATGATCTCACCACTCGTTTCCTCGCTCAGTTTTTCCTACCAGGAAGAACTACCAAGCTAAGGAATGATATCTTGATGTTCCAACAACGTCAAGGCGAAACCCTCTACGAGGCATGGACTCGATTCAAGGACTTACTCCAAAAAGTCCCTCACCATGGCATAGAACTTTGGCTCCAAGTCCAAATCTTCTATGACCATATCAATCTCTCCACGAGGTAAACCATTGACCAATCGGCCGGTGGTAAGCTACGTGATCTAAGTGCGGAACAATCATGGGCTCTCCTTGAAGATCTTGCTCTTTATGACAACGAAAGTTGGAGTGATCCCCGTGATTTGAATAAAACGGTCAAGGCAATATCCTTGCCTTCGAACAATTCAAGCACTTCCGACCGTAGGATCATAGAACTTGAAGACCAAGTCAAGTTTCTTATGAAATCCTACGAGGCTCCTAAACCTTCAAGCCAAGTGAACAAAATCACTTCTTCATGTGAATTATGTAGTGGTCCCCACGACACTCGTGATTGCATAGAACTCCCCGAACAAGCTTTTGCGGACTACGCATCCTCACGTACCGACGGAGCGGGAGACAAGTGGTACACTTTCAAACCCGAGCCAAACCCCTACGGTGATTCATACAACCCCTCATGGAAAAATCACCCAAACCTTAGGTGGAAACAAAATCAAAACACACAACAAACCAATTCGTCCAACCCACCTAATCGTTTTCAATCAAGAGGTTCATCCTCGAACCGTACTTTCAACAATCAATCCTTCAGCAATGGTAGTACCAATAACTTTGAAGGATTGATGTCCCAATTTATGGCATCTCAAGAAGCTCGTTTGGCCAAGTTTGAAGCCGATTTCAAACAAAAACAAAGCGAGATGACCAATAAGATTGACACTTTGTTGAAAGCCCTCAATGACCGAGAAATGGGAGCACTCCCTAGCGACACAGTCAAGAACCCGAAACTAAAAGTCAATGCCATCTCGTCAGTTTCGTCTCCAGTTCTTGTCCACAATATTATTCGGTCAATTCCATGAGCACGTGTTTCAAACAAACCCAAGTCGTTCAAAATGACCAAGAAGTTATGATATCCAAATTGGTCAATAACATAGTTGAAACACCTCCCACTCAAAACCTTGACAATGAATTCAAGGAGCTCCACCTTGAAAGTCCGTTATTGATGTGTTGGATGAGAAGAAGCTCAAGTTAGGCGAAAAAGGGACCGCCTTCTTCAAAACAAGCTACCTAAGAAGTTAGATGATCCGGGCTTATTTGTTCTACCTTGCAAGATCGATAATTCGGAGGCTTATGACACATTAGCCGATCTTGGATCAAGCCTTAACCTACTTTCCGTTACCTCTCTACACCTCTCTAAAACTAGGAAAACTTGAAGAAACTGAGGTGATAATAGGCTTAGCGGATGGGAGTGTTGCTTACCCGATTGGAGTAGTCAAAGACGTGTTAGTACACATTGGAAAACTAACCATTTTAGCCGATTTCCACGTCCTTGTTTATGGTTAGCGACCCTACATGCCCCTTGTTGATAGGTAGAGGATTTTTGGCGACCGCTAGTGCTATGATTGATTGTAAGGAATCTAAGATAGCGGTAGGAGAAGGTGATACTTGGTCAGTCTATGATGTGAAGAAACATGCCTATGATACTAGTGAGGAACCAACACCCCATTGGTTAGAATTAAATAGGAGACCATCTAGATATGGACCTTGGATCGATAGAGACTTCATAGGACCCCAACGCCCATTTTACCTAGAAGAGGACTTTGTACCGAATGCATACGGTAGAGCAACTCTTGGCTAGGGACACCGAATTAGATCCATTTGAAGACCCTCTAGTTTTTTAGGAAGATGATTGAGTTCCTAGGAGTTTTGCCAATTAACCTAGGGATGAATAAGTGGACTTGTGAGGATGATGATCATAAGTGGGATTGGGACAAACCACCCAAAGATGGAGATGGGTCATGGCATATTAAGATGACATTGTATGACCCGGATGGAGAGAAGTTTGAAAAGATATATTGTACTAAGCGGACCAATAGGAAACTTCAATCCAAGCTTAACCCTAAAGACATCCTCGATGACGAACTCACTTACATAGGGTAGAAGGAATTTGAGTCTAGCTACAAGACTCGTTAATAAAGAAAAGCGCTTCTTGGGAGGCAACCCAAGCTCTATTTGCTTTGTGTGTTTATTTGTTTGTTTGATTGATTTTATTTGCTTCGTATGTGTGTTTAATTTTTATTATTATTGATTCACGTTCAAAACTAAATTGTGAAAATGCTTTATCTTGTTTTTAACTTCGTCTTAACTACATATAAAGGTATTTTGCAAAAGATAAGTGTAAGGGAAATCCAAATCGTTTATTAGAACACAAATGAACATGAATCGTAATAATATTAAATTAAACATACATATTAGTATTTGTTTGAGTCAAATGCTTGTATCGATCATAATGATGTTTTGCAGGATTTCCAGGAAGTAAGGTATAGGTTTTTCCAGAAATTTTCTGAAACTTAACATGAGAATTCTGTCAGATCATTTCTGACGGCGTCAGGCTTTACAACCTGACGGCGTCAGGTTTTAATTTTCTGATATTTTTGAAAGTTTTGTTTTCATAAAAAGTTTTTATTAAATCTTTAACTTATAATCTCCAGGAATCTGAAAAATTATCATTCCACAAGCATTATATCCTTATATAGAATTTATCCCGCCGATGTTATGCAGGTTTTCGTGTTTGTTTTCTTAGGTTTAACAGGTTATTTTGGACAAGGAGATGTTTGTGGAATCAAGCTTTTGGCGATGCATTAGTCTTGAAGCTTCTACATTCCCTTGGAAGAAGATCTAACCATGTTACCTCTTTATCCACCAAACGAATCTGGGGAGTATTTGATTTCATTCGTTTACCTTATTTACTTTTACATCTTGTTATTTGAACATTGGGGACAATGTTCATCTTAAGTGTAAGGGGGGATAAAGTACGATACTTTTGAGAATGCTTTTACGCTTGATTTTCGTTTGTTTAATGGTAGATATGTAATAAAACTGAGAGAAATACCTGTTAGGGCAATTTTAGTGCCAAATTTAAAATTTTTTTACAACATTTAGGAGTGAAACTTTGATTTTAATGAGCGTCTCATGGATAGGAGTTATATGACTAGCACAAAAAAACCGTACCACTAAAAAAATTTTCCACCCCCAAATATGTGAGGTTCGCCCCTAGAATTGGTAGGAAAAGCATTTATGCTATGATGTGTATACCGGTAGCACATAGATTCTAGAACTTGCGTTAGGACCATTCCGAGGCCACAAGTGAGACTACATTTGTGTAGTTAGATTTACTACATGATAAGAGGCATTAGGATTAACCCATTGTTTTACACCTGTGTTTTTGTTATAATTACTTTGGCTACATTGGTCAAGTAATTCTCCCACACCCTTTGCGTTGTACTCATTTTTAGTACACGATACCCCTAGTACACCCCTCAGAGCCTATCTTTTCGTTTCGACCTTTAAGCATTTTACTTAAAGGAAGAATTTGTTACACCCCACTTAAATGTACACCCAAATCGCCTTAGCCTACCTTGTATGCACTCACCTTTAGTGCATTATTGTGACAACATTTGTTTAAACCCTTAGTTAATTATCTAATTGATTACATGGTTGCTAAGTCGAGTCATATCCTTGTACATATTGTTTTGGGACGATTGGGACTCATGGGTAAAGTACTAGTGTAATGGAGTAATGGGGAAGAACATCATTTATTACCCCCATATGTACGTTAATATTTTAAAGTACTCCAAATGTTTCAATTATCTTGATTCGAGTCATTAGAATAATTTTTTGTAAAGTTATGTAAAAGTTCAAGTGTAAGGGGAATGCAACGCCCCTATGATGTATTATTTTGGATGGTAGGGCAAGAGTGATGAATATGAAAAAAAAGAAAAAAAAAAATCAAAAAAATCAAGAAAAATACAAAAAAAAAAAAAAAATGAGAAAAAGAAAAGTAGAAAAAAAACATACGGACTACCATCCCGTTTCATTTTATGTTTATTTTATGTTTTTGTTATTTTGTTTTTAGCTTAAGTCGAGTCTAGTCTTGGCTTAGCAACGCCATATTGTACATGTAATTAATCAAGATCTTTAACTCGCCACCAGTAAAATATCCCTTATCCAACAAATCCGTGTTTATCATATCCCTACACCTCACGTTATAACCTATTTAAAAGCCCTCTTTGATAGTTTATCTTAGGTGCTTACGCCTAGTGGAGAAGGTTTTCGATCCTTTCCCAAGCCTATGGTAATCTATTTGCTATGACAGGTAGTGAGAGATATAATCCGTTTTCATTTATGAGATATACTTTTATGACACCTGAGAGATGTGAGTATCTAAACACTACTTGTGAGGTGCTAGTTTGTAATCTCCGTGCTTATTATGATTAAAGTGGAACGACTATTTGTTGTAATTACTTTTATATTAGCATTAAATGACCCCTAACTTGTATTTTGATTAGAATAAAAGCGCATTTGCTTGAGGACAAGCAAATCTCAAGTGTAAGGGTATTTGATGAAGCGAAAAATGTACCGCTATTAGGGGGTCATTTAAGCCCTAAATCGTATTTATTTGATCAAATATTGCCCTAAATCGTTCCTTTTGTCATTTTAGGTACTTTGGAGAAGAAATCTGGAAAAGGAAGCATTTTGGACGTTTTTGGAGCATAAAAGTGAAGAAAACGACAAAGTCTCAAAATCGGCTGGAAAAGTACCTTTGACGGCGTCAAGACTTGCTCTTGACGGCGTCATGGCTTGGCAAAAGAGGTGGATATGAAAAATACACATGATAAGCCAGGGAGTTTTACAAAGGAAATTGACGGCGTCACCCTTTGAAGTGATCAAGGTCGTCACGGTTTAAGCTAAAGAGAGACGGCGTCAAGCTTTATTCTGACGGCGTCAAGCCTTGATATGCCAGAGAGGATTTTGGAAGACTAAATAGGGACGGCGTCAGGAAGGCCATCCGGGAACCCTAGACACGGCGAGGTGACGGCGTCAAGATCTATAACGTGACGCCGTCAGCCACTAAGTTCTATATATAGTTTTGCAATTTTTTGTCATTAGTGTGCAACTTTGTGAGGAGAAACCCTAAGACGAATTTCTGCCATTTTTAAGGGTTTTCATACCCTTGGATCTCCCATGTTTAATTGAAGATAAGTATTCATTTAATCAATCAATATGTCTATGTGTTGTTTGATTATATCTTGTTCTTGTCTTTTAATTAACATGCTAGGCTAGATTTATCTTGTGTTTGCTTAGATCTAATGAAACCTAACTATTGATTATTGGTTATTAGTGTGTTATTAATTGTATTGGATGATTGTTTATCGATGTTAGGCTTAAGAAAACTGGCTAACTTCCTATACGGTAACTTGCTTAAAGTCTTAAGAAACATGAACCAATGCGTACTAAGGTTTTTATGGTTGTATTTAATGCATGAGTGAATTCTAGTGATCCCATGTTAGGAGCTTCTTAGCCGGCTCGACATAGGAGTGAAGTAGGAGCTTGTAGAGTTGGGGAAGTACGTACGCCACCCCACGATTGGTATTAAGGAATACACCCGTCATCCACGCAATTAATACACACTAATCAACCGATAAAAGATAGTTAGGGAGTAAGGAAATCTAAGTAAACACATTTCTCTCCACATAAGTTTCACAACCTTTTCATTTTCAGTTATTTTATTTTATTTGCATTTGTAGTAATTTGGGTTAGTTGACTAGCAACTAATTCCGCCCACTCCTTCAAACCCGAGATTTTACTTGCTTTCATAAAATATAAAAATACAAAAAATAATCTTCCTTCACCCTTAGACCTAATTAGAGTAGTTTTTCATACCTAACGAACACTATTCCCTGTGGAGAACGATCAATCCCCCGTACATACCACTACACTATACTACATCGGTCAGGTACACTGCCTGGTGGGGTTGTAAGCCTCTTGAGATCCCTCGAGAGGTAAAACCTGTTGTAAGGTCACAAAACCACGCATCAATAACAAACCATTCAAACCCAAATTAAAACCTACCGATAGAAACAACACACACAAAAAAATCCTTTGCGCCTTCATCCGAATTTCTGGAGCTTGTGGGGTATTTTTTTGGTGTTGTACAACATCCAAGGAGGCTAGGAAAATTGGTCTTGGCGTGGTGGAGGCTTTGGTTTGTTCGCTAGACATTTGTTTGTGTCGTATATTCCGCCCGAGAGGTATAAATCTCCCATAATTGTTTTGATCATCCTAAAATTCATTTAGCATTTTTCTTACGTTCCTTATGTTGTATACAGTCTGTGAAAAATATCTACAAGGTTCCTGGGTCGCTCGTTTGATCGTGGTTATTATTGGTGTCGAAAGCTTTGAACCGTGTAACACAAAATCACAACGCCTTGTTCTTTCATTCTAAAATCCTCCTGGTATTTTCTGGCACTTTACACATCATATATAACGTATATAAAATGATAGATCCGAACCATGCATGATATATTGAGCGTATGATAATTTATGTATTATGAACCCTAAAAACATAAATACATTAGATATAATTCATGCGATTTTTCTGAGTCTTTTATATATGTATCATATAACATCATAAAAATGGTCTTTTGAATTGTTGAAGCTTAAATCATTGTTTTCGAATTATTTAGAGTTATCGGATTTATTGGAAAATAAGGGAAAATATGAAAAACCTTAAAAACTATTCGAATTAGGGTTTATATGGTTAGACCTGGACTTTTAATGCTTTTTAATAATGTTGTAATGATTACATGATGATGGGGATAATTAGGGTTTAGTTTTGATAATAAAAAGTAATTACCGATTGAAAATAAATAGTTAAGGGTGTGTTTTGTAATTATTCAAACTTATGGGATATTTTTGTAAGGTGGTCTAGATCTGGTGAAAAATATATAAAATATTCTAGAGGGGTATTTTGTGTTAAATTGGTAATTAGAGGGTTTATTTGGTAAATACTTAATTATATTATTTCGATTTGGAATTAATTAAAATAAGGGGACTAAAAATGTAAATTCTAGAAAATCAAGGTTGGTTCGAATAATTAATTATAATAAGGGTGTGATGTGTAAATTTGGGGATTTAATGGCCTAATGTGTAATTGTTAATAATTAAGGATTGAAATTGTAAATTAAAGGGTTTAATTTGTAAACTAATTAACTTAAGGGACTTGTTGTGTAATTCATGTAAAATTAAGGGTGTGTTCATACTAATTATTAAATTAAGGGTATATGATGTAAAATTGGAAAACTAGGGGTTTGATGTGTAATTATGAATGACATAAGGCTTAAAGTGTAATTTATGTAATTAAAAGGGTATAAATTGTAATTTGTAAAATCTAAAGGGCTAATTGTGTAAATCTGGATAACTTAAGAATTAAAATGAACTACTTATGATATTTTCATTTTAAACCTTCATCTTTGGTATAATTACATTTAAAACCCTAAAATATGGAAAGTTGTTATAATTAACCCTAGACTTTTATAACTTGCTAAAATGTACCCTATCTCCATAATATTATTAAATAATGACTTAACCTAATTTATAATGCCTTAATCTTTCTAAATTGGAAACTTACTAAATAAGGAAACTTTCTAAAAACGGAAACTTACTAAATTTGAAAACCTGCTAAAAATAGAAAGTTACTTAAAATGGAAAGGCAGTTAAAACCTATTGCAATTCTCTTCTACTCCTTTAGGTGTGAAGAAGGAGAGGTCCTGATCCATTCATGTATTTGCTATCTTTTGTCTTTGTTTGCTTTGCAATAAGGTACAGATATTCTGCCCTTCTTGTTAAGGTGCCTTCGTTTCTTTTGATTTGATTCGTATTAGGGTTTCCTAAGCCATTGCTATGCTCCCTACACTTTGATTTGTTCATTTGATTCATTTTGACCTTGAACCTTTGATATGAACCTTTGGCATTAGAACCTTTGATTTGAACCTTTGATATTTGGACTTTGATATTGATTTGATGACTTAGACTATTTGAACCTTTGTAATGATTTGGACCTTTGACCCTTCAGTTTGATACCCGAGCCAAAATTTGTTTCCTAGCCATGAAGGTAACATGGCCATGTCATTGATGCACCAATGGCATGACTCTAGTGTGTTTTGAGTGATGTTACACACCGTCCCCATTTGCTACTACATGCGCGCTTTATTATTTATATTGGCCAGGATTATTTGTTTGGGGGGCGTACGGATGCATCCTAGATTTGATTTGTTTCGTGGGATATATCATGATTATTATTTGATTTGATTTAGTGATTGATGCTGTGTGCAATACACGTCCTTCACATATATTTGAGAAGACTCCCCTCTATGGTTACTATTTGATTTGTTTGGGCTCGTGGTGGATTTCTGACCTACACTTTCATTTCTTACCTTGTATCCTTTGCTTATACCTTATGCTATCCCAATGCACCATATTATATCATGTTCGTTTCATTTGCTTTCGTTTCCATTTGTTATATATCTGTTCACTGGGCTTTTTAAGCTCAGCCGCATTTCCTTTTCCTGCGGCAGGTATCTAAGCTAGGAGCTGGGATTTGCTATGGGATGAGAGTAGAGCTTAGATGGAGTTTACCTTAGTTATCACCCTTATGTTTCATGACATTTGTTTAGACTTGGTTTCGATTCATTATTGGTTTTCCTTTGAATTATTTATCATCATTTGGAACTTATGTATTTGGCTTAAGCCGTGTTGGCTTGACTTCTTTAATGCATTTGTTTAAGACTTCCGCTGTGTATTATGTATGTATGCTTTGATTTGTCACCATAATGTGATGCTTCTACCCTTGCCGGGTTGGGGTGTTACAATTATGGTATCAGAGCCCAGGCTGCGACCTGTAGTACATAAGCCATGGCCTGTGAATCATATGGACCCTAGGATTTAACCCTTAGGCCTTAAGTTTTGACTGGTGAGGATTTGGGTAGACATAGGTTTCTGTTTCGTCTTTCCTTTCGTGCCTATTCTTCCCTATTTTTGCTAATCGTTTTAATGATCGTCCAGATGGTGAATACGCGTAATAAGAAATACCGAAATGGAGAGGATGACCCTGACTTCGAGGCCATGATAGCCGCTGCTTTGGCTAATGCTCTTCCTCAGGTGGTGACCCAAATCACCAATGACATCAGAAATGGTGCGGGTTCATCAGGAGGTAATGGTGCGGGTTCATCAGGTGGTGGTGGTGGCGGTGCTCCACCTGCTGGTATTCATGTTTGGATCGAAAGGTTCAATAAGCTCAAGCCTCTATCTTTCAGGTCTGCTGCCACTCCCACTGAGGCAGAGGACAGGATCACTCATGTTGAGAAGTTGTTTAGGGTCTTGGGTTGCGCGGATGAATTCAAGACGCGCATGGCTACGTTTAAACTGGAGGGTGATGCACTGAGTTGGTGGACAGCATATGTTCAGTCACAGGAAGGGGATTTCGCTGATACTTGTTCTTGGGAGGATTTTTGTGGCATATTCTATAAGCAGTATATTCCGGTGGCTGAGCAGCAGAGGTACAAACGTGAGTATGGGACTATTCGTCAGTTGGATCGAGAGTCGTCTGGGGAATTCATGCAGAGGTTCATGAGGCTGGCTAGTTTTGTTAGACCAGAGGTTACGGGTAATGCTTATTGATGCATGGTTTTGCGACCTTACAACAGGTTTTACCTCTCGAGGGATCTCAAGAGGCTTGCAATCTCCACCAGGCAGTGTACCTGACCGATGAAGTATAGTGTAGTGGCAAGTACCGGGGGATTGATTGTTCTCTAGGGGAATAGTGTCGTTAGGATTGAAAAACTACTCTAATAGGTCTAAGGGTGAGAGAAGATTCTTTTTGTATTTTTATATTTTTTATGAAAGCAAGTAAAATCTCGGGTTTGAAGGAGTGGGCGGAATTAGTTGCTAGTCAACTAACCCAAATAACTACAATTGCAAATAAAATAAAATAACTGAAAATGAAAAGGTTGTGGAACTTATATGGAGAGAAATGTGTTTACTTAGATTTCCTTACTCCCTAACTATCTTTTACCGGTTGATTAGTGTGTATTAATTGCGTGGATGACGGGTGTATTCCTTAATACCAATCGTGGGGTGGCGTACGTACTTCCCCAACTCTACAAGCTCCTACTTCACTCCTATGTCGAGCCGGCTAAGAAGCTCCTAACATGGGATCATTAGAATTCACTCATGCATTAAATACAACCATAATAACCTTAGTACGCATTGGTTCATGTTTCTTAAGACGTTCAAGCAAGTTACCGTATAGGAGGTTAGCCAGTTTTCTTAAGCCTAACATCGATAAACAATCATCCAATACAATTGATAACACACCAACAACCAATAATCAATAGTTAGGTTTCATTAGATCTAAGCAAACACAAGATAAATCTAGCCTAGCATGTTAATTAAAAGACAAGAACAAGATATAATCAAACAACACATAGACATATTGAATGATTAATTGATTACTTATCTTCAATTAAACATGGGAGATCCAAGGGTATAAAACCCTTAAAAATGGCAGAAAATTCGTCTTAGGGTTTCTCCTCACAAAGTTGCACACTAATGACTAAAAATTATGAAAGTATATATAGGAAAACAGATCTGACGGCGTCACCCTTTGGGTCGTGACGCCGTCACCTCGCCGCGGTTAGGGTTTCTTGATGGCCTTCTTGACGCCGTCCCCCTTTAATCTTCCAAAATCCTCTCTGGCTTATCAAGGCTTGACGCCGTCACAGGTACTTTCCAGCAGCTTTGGAGACTTTGTCGTTTTCTTCACTTTTATGCTCCAAAAACGTCCAAAATGCTTCCTTTTCCAGATTTCTTCTCCAAAGTACCTAAAATGACAAAAGGAACGATTTAGGGCAATATTTGATCAAATAAATACGATTTAGGGCTTAAATGACCCCCTAAAAGCGGTACACTTTTCGCTTCATCAAATACCCTTACACTTGAGATTTGCTTGTCCTCAAGCAAATGCGCTTTTATTCTAATCAAAATACAAGTTAGGGGTCATTTAACGCTAATATAAAAGTAATTACAACAAATAGTCGTTCCACTTTAATCATAATAAGCACGGAGATTACAAACTAGCACCTCACAAGTAGTGTTTAGATACTCACATCTCTCAGGTGTCATAAAAGTATATCTCATAAATGAAAATGGATAATATCTCTCACTACCTGTCATAGCAAATAGATTACCATAGGCTTGGGAAAGGATCAAAAACCTCCTCCACTAGGCGTAAGCACCTAAGATAAACTATCAGAGAGGGCTTTTAAACGGGTTATAACGTTAGGTGTAGGGATATGATAAACACGGTTTTGTTGGATAAAGGATATTTTACTGGTGGCGAGTTAAAGATCTTGATTAATTACATGTACAATATGGCGTTGCTAAGCCAAGACTAGACTCGACTTAAGCTAATGAAAAAAATAACAAAAAGATAAAATAAACATAAAATGAAACGGGATGGTAGTCCGTATGTTTTTTCTACTACTTTTTTTTTTTTTTTTTTTTTGCATACACTCTTGCCCTACCATCCAAAATAATACATCGTAGGGGCCTCGGTTCTCCCCTTACACTTGAATTTTTACATAACTTTACAATTAACTATTCTAATGACTCGAATTAAGATAATCGAAACACTTGGAGTACTTTTAAAATATTTAGCACATATGGGGGTAATAATGTTGTTCTTCCCCATTACTCCATTACACTAGTACTTTACCCATGAGTCCCAATCGTCCCAAAACAATATGTACAAGGATATGACTCGACTTAGCAACCATGTAATCAATTAGATAATTAACTTGGGGTTTAAACAAATGTTGTCACAATAATGCACTAAAAATAAGTGCATACAAGGTAGGCTAAGGCGATTTGGGTGTACATTTAAGTGGGGTGTAAACAAATTCTTACTTTAAGTAAAATGCTTAAAGTTAGAAATGAAAAGATAGGCTCTGAGGGGTGTACTAGGGGTATCGTGTACTAAAAATGAGTACAACGTAAAGGGTGTGGGAGAATTACTTGACCAATGTAACCAATGTAATTATAACAAAAACACAGGTGTAAAACAATGGGTTAATCCTAATACCTCTTATCATGTAGTAAATCTAACTACATGAATGTAGTCTCACTTGTGGCCTCGGAATGGTCCTAACGCAAGTTCTAGAATCTAAGTGCTACCGGTACACACATCATAGCATAAATGCTTTTCCTACCAATTCTAGGGGCGAACCTCACATATTTGGGGGTGGAAAATTTTTTAGTGGTACGGTTTTGTGCTAGTCATATAACTCCTATCCATGAGACGCTCATTAAGATCAAAGTTTCACTCCTATATGTTGTACAAAATTTTAAATTTGGCACTAAAATTGCCCTAACAGGTATTTCTCTCAGTTTTATTACACATTTACTATCAAACAAACAAAAATCAAGTGCAATTGTATTCTCTAAGGTATCGTACTTTTACCTCGTTGACCCCCCCTTACACTTAAGATGAACATTGTCCCCAATGTTCAAATAACAAGATGTAAAAGTAAATAAGGTAAAAGAATGAAATCAAATACTCCCCTGATTCGATTGGTGGATAAAGAGGTAACATGGTTAGATCTTCTTCCAAGGTAATGTTGAAGCTCCAAGACTAAAGCATCGCCAAAAGCTAGATTCCACATACATCTCCTTGTCCAAAATAACCTGTTAAACCTGAGAAAACAAACACGAAAACCTGCATAACATCGGCGGGATAAATCTATATAAGGATATAATGCTTGTGGAATGATTATTTTGCAGATTCCTGGAGTTTATAAGTTAGAGATTTAATAAAAACTTTTTATGATTCCAGTAGAAAAACAAAACTTTTAAAAATTTCAGAAAATTAAAACCTGACGCCGTCAGGTTGTAAGGCCTGACGCCGTCAGAAATGATCTGACAGAATTCTCATGTTAAGTTTCCGGAAAATTTCTGGAAAAACCCAATCCTTATTTCCTGGAATTCCTGCAAAACACCATTATGACTCGATACAAGCATTTGACTCAAACAATTACTAATATGTATGTTAATTTAATATTGTTATGATTCATGTTCATTTGTTCTAATAAACCGATTTGGATTTCCCTTACACTTAACTTTTGCAAAATACCTTTATATGTAGTTAAGACGAAGTTAAAAACAAGATAAAGCATTTTCACAATTTAGTTTCGAACATGAATCAATAAAAATAAAAATTAAACATACATACGGAAGCAAATAAAATTAAACAAACAAATAAATAAACACACAAAGCAAATAAAGCTTGGGTTGCCTCCCAAGAAGCGCTTGTTTTTGTTCGAGTCACGAGCCTGACTCTACCCTTATTTAACGGAAATAGGGGAGGTTTTCCCTACACTTAGGGTTAAGTGCGGGTGATAGTAGCGATACACACCAGCTCGGTAGGAGTATGCCACGTGAGGAAAGATTGGTGGATGAATTGTATGCTCAAAAGGGTGTGCTCCTTTCATCATAACCTTACCTAGTTCACTTTGGGCAATGGGTGAGTTAAAGTGTTCTCCTAAAAAGGGATCATTTTCTAACAACTTCGAGAGACTCCTAATTGGGAATCCATCTTGACCCAATAGACCCGGTTTAAACCCATAATGTTTCTTGTGATCAATCATGAATGGGTGATGTAGACATGTAAGGTCATTTTTCACTCCTATATTGTCTTCCTCACTACAAGGCTTAATGTCTACTACCTTAAACTTAAGACTACCCGGACTATATGTTTTGATGGGTGGATCGGGACCTAATTCAATTCCTAAATTTTCTCAAAAGAATGGAAGATTAGGTAACGGTTTTGGTTGAGGCTCCGGCTCATCAAAACTAGGAACTTTCATAGGACTAAAAGAAAGGTTGTGATCACTAAAATCATTCAAACCTATTTCTTCTAGTTGTGTTTGGTCCAAGGGCTCTACCTTTATTGGGGTTCCTATAGTCTCCTCAACTTCTTCCGAGTAAGTCACGGGCGGTGTGTGTGCCTCAAATGATGGTAGGACTTGTGGGGTACTTGGTGGGCTTATGTTACTTACCTCATCATTCCTTGTGTCAAGATCACCTATATCCTCATCATGTGTTTTAGTAGAATCTAACCCTAACATTTTCCCTAGTATCTCAAGTGCTTCTCTAGGCATCTCAACTTCTATATCCGAATTATAAGGATCATCCTCAATATTCTGACTGCTATATTCAAATTGCCCAAAAGATTCATCATGTGTTTCTTGAGATTCATCATCATCGATCATAAAACCTAGGTCTTTTTGATCAATGTGATCATGCTCGGCTAGATCCTCCATCACATCAAGATCACCTAAGTGTTCACCCTGTATTATGGTAGTGCCTAACCATGGCATGCAGCTAGGTGGCTCAACTCTAACCCTCATGTGTGTCGTATGTTTTGGTGAAATCTATCCCACTCATGCAACTAACCATCTCAGAATCTTGGTTTGATTCTAAGTCCATGTTCTTAGAAACTAGGTCTCTTTGCTCATACGAATCCACCAATTCGTTCCACTTATGGGTCATGGTTAGGAAGCTTTCCTCAAAATTAATCCAAAGGGCCTGACTAAAAGGAATTGATCCAGATAATGCTCGTCTAATAGAAATCTCACATGCATAGAATTCATTAAACCCATCTAACCTTACCCCTAACTCCTTTTGGAAATCACAAAGATCACACAAAAATTCATAGGAATGATAGGAAACAAATCTATTGGTGAAATATAATTGTTCCTCTATTGTCAATGATCTAAATGGAATTTCATCCATCATAGTGACAAATGAAAATGGTTTTACAAAAAAAGGGCACAAAAAAAAAGATATACTACAAGAAATCCTAGAAAAATAGAATAAAAAATCTCACTAGAAAGGAATCTAGTGAGTAGACCTAATAAAATAAAAATTCAACCTAAACAATAACTATTCCCCGGCAACGGCGCCAAAAACTTGATGCGTGGTTTTGCGACCTTACAACAGGTTTTACCTCTCGAGGGATCTCAAGAGGCTTGCAATCCCCACCAGGCAGTGTACCTGACCGATGTAGTATAGTGTAGTGGCAAGTACCGGGGGATTGATCGTTCTCTAGGGGAATAGTGTCATTAGGATTGAAAAACTACTCTAATAGGTCTAAGGGTGAGGGAAGATTCTTTTTGTATTTTTTATATTTTTTATGAAAGCAAGTAAAATCTCGGGTTTGAAGGAGTGGGCGGAATTAGTTGCAAGTCAACTAACCCAAATAACTACAATTGCAAATAAAATAAAATAACTAAAATGAAAAGGTTGTGGAACTTATATGGAGAGAAATGTGTTTACTTAGATTTCCTTACTCCCTAACTATCTTTTACCAGTTGATTAGTGTGTATTAATTGCGTGGATGACGGGTGTATTCCTTAATACCAATCGTAGGGTGGCGTACGTACTTCCCCAACTCTACAAGCTCCTACTTCACTCCTATGTCGAGCCGGCTAAGAAGCTCTTAACATGGGATCATTAGAATTCGCTCATGCATTAAATACAACCATAATAACCTTAGTACGCATTGGTTCATGTTTCTTAAGACGTTCAAGCAAGTTACCGTATAGGAGGTTAGCCAGTTTTCTTAAGCCTAACATCGATAAACAATCATCCAATACAATTGATAACACACCAACAACCAATAATCAATAGTTAGGTTTCATTAGATCTAAGCAAACACAAGATAAATCTAGCCTAGCATGTTAATTAAAAGACAAGAGCAAGATATAATCAAACAACACATAGACATATTGAATGATTAATTGATTACTTATCTTCAATTAGACATGGGAGATCCAAGGGTATAAAACCCTTAAAAATGGCAGAAAATTCGTCTTAGGGTTTCTCCTCACAAAGTTGCACACTAATGACTAAAAATTATGAAAGTATATATAGGAAAACCGATCTGACGGCGTCACCCTTTGGGTCGTGACGCCGTCACCTCGCCGCGGTTAGGGTTTCTTGATGGCCTTCTTGACGCCGTCCCCCTTTAATCTTCCAAAATCCTCTCTGGCTTATCAAGGCTTGACGGCGTCACATTGGGGCTTGATGCCGTCACAGGTACTTTCCAGCAGATTTTTGAGACTTTGTCGTTTTCTTCACTTTTATGCTCCAAAAACGTCCAAAATGCTTCCTTTTCCAGATTTCTTCTCCAAAGTACCTAAAATGACAAAAGAAATGATTTAGGGCAATATTTGATCAAATAAATACGATTTAGGGCTTAAATGACCCCCTAAAAGTGGTACACTTTTCGCTTCATCACTTATCGTCAGGCTAAACACTTTAAATGGGATTGAAGAAGTGTGTGTTGGATCGTATTGTGAACACCAAGTATGAGGATGTTGCTGCAGTTGCGAACGATGCCCGCAACATTGAGATGTTGCATGCTGATTGAGGTTCGAATAAGAGAGACAGGGATGGAAATCAGGTGAACTACAGGGGGCAGGGTCATCAGGGCCAGAGTCAGGATTATAGGGGTCGTCAGGACCAGGGATATGATCAGAGGGGTCGTCAGGATCGGGATTCTTATCAGAGGCGTCAGGATTTTAGGAGCCATGATCAGCGGGGTTCTGGTAGGAGTGGGAATAGCAACCCACGTCAGTTTCGTGATCAGCAGACTCAGGGTTCTCAGCCGAGTCATCATTCGGGTTCTTCAGGGCAGAAAAGGCCTGTTGAGGCTTTACCTCCTCCTCCTCTTTGTTCCACTTGTGGAAAGCCTCATCCGGGGGTTTGTCACAAGGCCACTGGTGGTTGTTTTACGTGCGGGTCTCTTTCTCATAAGGTGAAGGACTGTCCTCAGGGGAGGCATATTACACCGGCAGACCCGGCTAGGCCAGCTCCCATTACGGGTCGGGTTTATATATTGTGATTCTCCGGTAGCCAACACATTCCATAATATCTACTTCATTTGCAAAGAAACTTAATGTAACCCCAACACCATTAATTAACCTTATATCCATCTCTACACCCATGAAAACCCAAGTAATCATTGATCATGAATTTGTGAACTGTCCCATACGTTTTGATGATTGTATTCGTCCCGCAAATTTGCTTCCCATTGATATGATTGATTTTGACGTGATCTTGGGCATGGATTGGTTGGCTACTCATAAGGCTACCATCGACTGTCATGCCAAGAATGTGATCTTTGGCAATATTCATCATCCCGAATTTGTTTATCATGGATCGCAACCTCTAAAGTCAGTTAAGATCATCTCGGCTATGAAGGCCAGAACTTTGATATCGCATGGTTGCCTTGGTTTTCTGGCATCCATTAAGGATACCTCTTTAGATACTCCGAGCATTGATAGTCTCCCTATTGTGCGTGATTTTGCCGATGTGTTTCCCGATGAGCTTCCTGGCATTCCTCCTGCTAGGGAAGTCGAGTTTGGCATTGATCTTATTCCAGGTGCTGAACCTATCTCCAAAGCTCCTTATCGTATGGCGCCCATTGAATTAAAAGAGTTGAAAGAGCAGTTACATGAACTATTGGAGAACGGTTTCATTCGACCTAGTGTTTCTCCATGGGGTGCGCCTGTTTTGTTCGTAAAGAAGAAGGATGGAAGCATGCGTCTCTGTATTGATTATCGTGAGCTTAACCGTATCACGATCCGTAACCGATATCCCCTTCCGCGCATTGACGATTTGTTTGACCAGTTGCAAGGGGCGAAGCATTTTTTGAAAATTGATTTGAGGTCAGGTTATCACCAGCTTCGGGTGAGGGAGCAGGATGTTCCCAAAACTGCCTTTCGCACTCGTTATGGTCACTATGAATTTCTGGTTATGCCCTTCGGTTTGACCAACGCTCCTGCTGTCTTTATGGACCTTATGAACCAAGTATTCCGCGAGTATCTCGATAAGTTCGTTATTGTTTTCATTGACGACATCCTTGTTTATTCGAAATCTGAAGAGAAGCATGAGCAGCATCTTCGGATTGTTTTGGAGATTCTTAGGCAGCAGAAATTGTATGCCAAATTTTCTAAGTGCGAGTTTTGGTTGAGCCAAGTTTCTTTCCTTGGTCACATTGTATCTGCTGATGGTATCACCATGGATCCATCAAAGGTTGAGGCTATCACCAAGTGGCCGAGACCTACCACTGTGACCGAAGTGAGGAGTTTTCTGGGGCTTGCTGGCTATTATAGACGGTTTGTTGAGGGATTCTCGCGTTTGGCTTTGCCATTAACGCAGCTGATGAGGAAAGGGGAGAAGTTTGTTTGGACTGAGAAGCGGGAGAATAGTTTTGAGGAGCTGAAGAAGCGTTTGGTATCCGCGCCTATTTTGACTCTTCCATCTGGTTCGGGTGGTTATCAGATCTATAGCGATGCGTCAAAGAAAGGTTTGGGTTGCGTCCTTATGCAGCATGGAAAAGTTATTGCCTATGCTTCGAGGAATTGAAACCTTATGAGGAGAACTATCCGACTCATGATTTAGAGTTGGCTGCTGTTGTTTTCGCGTTAAAAATCTGGCGGCATTATTTGTATGGTGAGTCGTGTGATATCTTCACAGACCACAAAAGCCTCAAGTATATCTTCACTCAGAAAGAGCTTAATATGAGGCAGAGACGGTGGTTAGAACTTCTGAAGGATTACGACACTAACATTCAGTATCATCCGGGTAAAGCCAATGTAGTGGCTGATGCTCTTAGTCGGAAGTCCGGCATGATAGCGAGTCTTTAATTTTGAGCCTCGGATTCTTAATGACTTGGAGATTCTTGATGTTGAGTTTTGTATTCGGGGTTGTGACGGATATTGGGCTAGCCTTAAGGTTTAGTCCAATCTCATCCTATGGATTAAGGAAGCTCAGAAGGAGGATGGCAAACTTTGGTCTGTGGTTCAGAATGTTGAGGAGGGTAAGCAGACAGATTTCACTGTAGATGATTTTGGTGTGGTATGGTTTGAAGATCGACTTTGTGTTCCTAATGATTCCGAGCTTCGCGAGGCTATTCTATCGGAGGCTCATAGTTCCTCGTTCACTATTCATCCTGGTTCCACCAAGATGTACAGGGACCTTAAGCAACATTTCTGGTGGAGTGGTATGAAGCATGATGTGGCTTCTTTGTGTCTAAGTGTATGACTTCTCAACAAGTCAAGATCGAGCATCAGAGGGCTAGTGGTTTGTTGCAGCCGTTAGAGATTCCGACATCGAAGTGGGAGGAGATTTCTATGGATTTCGTATCGGGATTACCTTTGACTCGTAGAAGACATGATGCGATCTGGGTAGTCGTTGATCGGCTAACTAAATCTGCTCATTTCTTACCGATCCGTATGACCTATGGTATTAGTAAATAGGCGGAGATCTTTCAGCAGGAGATCGTTAGACTTCATGGTATGCCGTCAGCTATTGTCTCAGATAGAGATCCATGGTTTACTTCTCGTTTTTGGAAAGGGTTGCATAAGCTTGGGGTGCACGTCTTAAGTTTAGCACGGCTTTTCATCCGCAGACAGATGGTCAGTCAGAGAGGACCATCCAGACTTTGGAGGACATGTTGAGGGCGTGTGCTTTAGAGTGGCCTGGGAGTTGGGACGAGTATTTGTGGTTGGTGGAGTTTGCATATAACAACAGTTGGCATGCGAGTATTCGTATGGCTCCTTTTGAGATGTTGTATGGTAGGAAGTGCAGAGCTCCGGTTTGTTGGAACGAGGTAGGTGAGCATATTATTGAGGGTCCCGAGTTGGTTCAGATCACTAATGAGAAAGTGGATGTTGCTAGGGAAAAGTTGAAGGAGGCTCGTGCTCGTCAGAAGAGTTATGCTGATAAGCATCGTCGCGACTTGGAGTTTCGTGTTGGTGATCGTGTGTTCCTTAAAGTTTCGCCGTTTCGTGGGGTTAAACGTTTTGGGATCAAGGGCTAGCTAAGTCCTCGATTCATCGGACCTTTTGAGATTCTCGATCGTATTGGAGAGGTTTCCTACCATTTGGCTCTTTCGCCTCAATTATCGCATGTTCATAATGTTTTCCATGTATCTCTTCTGAGGGGATACAATTATCATCCGTTGCATGTGGTATCTTACCCACTTGATCAGATTCAGCCGGACATGTCTTTGTCCGAAGAGCCAAAGGCTATTTTGGACTGGCAAGAGCGGGTCATGAGAAATAAAGTCATTCCGTTCGTAAAGGTTCTTTGGAAGAATCACCCAGAGCGCGAGGCTACCTGGGAAACCGAGGAATCGATACGAGCTAGTTATCCACATTTTGTATTCTGATCTGGTATGTCTTTGTTTTGCTTTCCGTTTCATCTCATTTCTACTTCCTTGCAAATTTCGGGGACGAAAATTTTCTTTTAGAGGGGAAGAAGTTGTAATACCCAAAAATGTTAAAACATGTTAAAAGACCAAAATGCCCCTACAATCTTAAACTTTGATTAATAAGCTTATAAAGTACCTAATGAATTCCAAACTTCGGGAGATGATTAAGATATGAAGTAAAATTATTTCCACGACCACATTTGAAATTTTGTGAAGTACCAAAAATTAGTTCTACACACTATTGGACCGAAAATTATATTATGCATATTGTTTATATTATTTAAACTTTATAAATAAAACTAAAACATTTAAAAGCTAAGTAAATTAAGGAAATAATACAAATTGATTTGGGTTATGATTTATCCATGAATTGCCAGCCCATTCCCCCCCCCCTATCTCGGTACAATTCCATTTTATTATAACAAACCAATCAAACCCTAATTAAAACCTACCGATAGAAACAACACACACACAAAAATCCTTTGCGCCTTCATCCGAATTTTTGGAGCTTATGGGGTATTTTTTTGGTGTTGTGCAACATCCAAGGAGGCTAGGAAAATTGGTCTTGGCGTGGTTGAGGCTTTGGTTTGTTCGCTAGACATTTGTTTGTGTCGTATATTCCGCCCGAGAGGTATAAATCTCCCATAATTGTTTCGATCATCCTAAAATTCATTTAGCATTTTTCTTACGTTCCTTATGTTGTATATGGTCTGTGAAAAATATCTACAAGGTTCCTGGGTCGCTCGTTTGATCGTGGTTATTATTGGTGTCGAAAGCTTTGAACTGTGTAACACAAAATCACAACGCCTTGTTCTTTCATTCTAAAATCCTCCTGGTATTTTTTGGCACTTTACAAATCATATATAATGTATATAAAATGATAGATCCGAACCATGCATGATATATTGAGCGTATGATAATTTATGTATTATGAACCCTAAAAACGTAAATACATTAGATATAATTCATGCGATTTTTTTGAGCCTTTTATATATTTTTCGTGGGTTCTATATGTATCATATAACATCATAAAAATGGTCTTTTGAATTGTTGAAGCTTAAATCATTGTTTTCGAATTATTTAGAGTTATCGGATTTATTGGAAAATAAGGGAAAATATGAAAAACCTTAAAAACTATTCGAATTAGGGTTTATATGGTTAGACCTGGACTTTTAATGCTTTTTAATAATGTTGTAATGATTACATGATGATGGGGATAATTAGGGTTTAGTTTTGATAATAAAAAGTAATTACCGATTGAAAATAAATAGTTAAGGGTGTGTTTTGTAATTATTCAAACTTATGGGATATTTTTGTAAGGTGGTCTAGATCTGGGGAAAAATGTATAAAATATTCTAGAGGGGTATTTTGTGTTAAATTGGTAATTAGAGGGTTTATTTGGTAAATACTTAATTATATTATTTCGATTTGGAATTAATTAAAATAAGGGGACTAAAAATGTAAATTATGGAAAATCAAGGTTGGTTCGAATAATTAATTATAATAAGGGTGTGATGTGTAAATTTGGGGATTTAATGGCCTAATGTGTAATTGTTAATAATTAAGGATTGAAATTGTAAATTAAAGGGTTTAATTTGTAAACTAATTAACTTAAGGGACTTGTTGTGTAATTCATGTAAAATTAAGGGTGTGTTCGTACTAAGTATTAAATTAAGGGTATATGATGTAAAATTGGAAAACTAGGGGTTTGATGTGTAATTATGAATGACATAAGGCTTAAAGTGTAATTTATGTAATTAAAAGGGTATAAATTGTAATTTGTAAAATCTAAAGGGCTAATTGTGTAAATCTGGATAACTTAAGAATTAAAATGAACTACTTATGATATTTTCATTTTAAACCTTCATCTTTGGTATAATTACATTTAAAACCCTAAAATATGGAAAGTTGTTATAATTAACCCTAGACTTTTATAACTTGCTAAAATGTACCCTATCTCCATAATATTATTAAATAATGACTTAACCTAATTTATAATGCCTTAATCTTTCTAAATTGGAAACTTACTAAATAAGGAAACTTTCTAAAAATGGAAACTTACTAAATTTGGAAACCTGCTAAAAATAGAAAGTTACTTAAAATGGAAAGGCAGTTAAAGCCTATTGTAATTCTCTTCTACTCCTTTAGGTGTGAAGAAGGAGAGGTCATGATCCATTCCTGTATTTGCTATCTTTTGTCTTTGTTTGCTTTGCAATAAGGTACAGATATTCTGCCCTTCTTGTTAAGGTGCCTTCGTTTCTTTTGATTTGATTCGTATTAGGGTTTCCTAAGCCAATGCTATGCTCCCTACACTTTGATTTGTTCATTTGATTCATTTTGACCTTGAACCTTTGATATGAACCTTTGGCATTTGAACCTTTGATTTGAACCTTTGATATTTGGACTTTGATATTGATTTGATGACTTAGACTATTTGAACCTTTGTAATGATTTGGACCTTTGACCCTTCAGTTTGATACCCGAGCCAAAATTTGTTTCCTAGCCATAAAGGTAACATGGCCATGTCAATGATGCACCAATGGCATGACTCTAGTGTGTTTTGAGTGATGTTACACACCGTCCCCATTTGCTACTACATGCGCGCTTTATTATTTATATTGGCCAGGATTATTTGTTTGGGGGGCGTATGGATGCATCCTAGATTTGATTTGTTTCAAGGGATATATCATGATTATTATTTGATTTGATTTGGTGATTGATGCTGTGTGCAATACACGTCCTTCACATATATTTGAGAGGACTCCCCTCTATGGTTACTGTTTGATTTGTTTGGGCTCGTGGTGGATTTCTGACCTACACTTTCATTTCTTACCTTGTATCCTTTGCTTATACCTTATGCTATCCCAATGCACCATATTATATCATGTTCGTTTCATTTGCTTTCGTTTCCATTTGTTATATATCTGTTCACTGGGCTTTTTAAGCTCAGCCGCATTTCCTTTTCCTGCGGCAGGTATCTAAGCTAGGAGCTGGGATTTGCTATAGGATGAGAGTAGAGCTTAGATGGAGTTTACCTTAGTTATCACCCTTATGTTTCATGACATTTGTTTAGACTTGGTTTCGTTTCATTATTGGTTTTCCTTTGAATTATTTATCATCATTTGGAACTTATGTATTTGGCTTAAGCCGTGTTGGCTTGACTTCTTTAATGCATTTGTTTAATACTTCCGCTGTGTATTATGTATGTATGCTTTGATTTGTCACCATAATGTGATGCTTCTAACCTTGCCGGGTTGGGGTGTTACAGTACCCAACAAGAAAACCATCATCAGACTTTCCATCAAACTTGCCCATAGGATCTAAAGCATTAAGTATGGTAACATGACATCCAAATGGTCTTATGAAGCCAAGAGCTGGTTTTCTACCTCTAAAAAGTTCATAAGGTGTCTTGTTATGAGGTTTGACTGCTAATACCCTATTCTGCACATAGCAAGCAGTATTAACTGCTTCAGCCCAAAATGTGGTAGGTAACTTAGAGTCAGCTAACATGGTTCTAGCTGCCTCAATCAGTGTCCTATTCCTCCTTTCAGCAACACCATTCTATGAGGAGTTCTAGCTACACTGGTACAGATATGGGATTTCGTCACACCGAAAATGTGTGACGATATGCATATAGTCACACACGTTTTTTTGGTGTGTGTCACCAAAGGTCGTGCCACCGTAGGCGGCATATGGTGACGTTGTTTAGTTTGTGGCCGTTTTCATTGAAAAAGAGTGACCAAAACCCGAATATGTCTGACAAATTAGGCACAAGTTTTGTTGGATTAATCAGTATCAGTGACCGTAAACACTTTATAGTCACACAAATGTTTTTTGAGAGTAACTATTGTTCGTCCTTTGACCACATAAATATATAATATATGTGACATTTGAGATGATTTATTCAAGTAAATGTTTATTTTGTATGACTATTTCCCGTCCTGTGGCCACATGAATATATAATAAATGTGACGTTTGTGATGATTTAGTCACACAATGCATGTTGTTTTTTGGGAGTTAGTCACATACAATTTAAAAAACAGTGGCCAAAAGTGTTAATAAATGTACCCATATGCTGTTTAAAGTGAAGAAATGTGTATTTTGTGTGACTATTGTGTTGGGAACACAAAGCATGTTTGTTTGGCCTTTTGTAATATTTAGTCACACAAAGCATGTTTGTATTAGGTATTTAGTCACATACAATTAAGCAAAAAGTGGCCAAAAGTGTTAATAAGTTCTGACCATATGATGTTTAAATTGAAGAAATGTGTATTTTGTGTGACTATTGTTCATCCAATGGCCACTTGAATTTTATGTTTGTGTGGCCTTTTGTAATATTTAGTCACATAAAGCATGTTTGTTTTGGGTATTTAGTCACATACAAAAAGTCTGAAAGTGGCCAAAAGTTTTAATAAGTGTAACCATATGCTGTTTAAAGTGAATAAATGTGTATTTTGTGTGACTATTGTTCATCCAATGGCCACTTGAATTTTATGTTTGTGTGGCCTTTTGTAATATTTAGTCACACATCGAATTAAACAAAGAGTGAGTAATAATGTTGATAAGCGTGACCATATTATGTGAGTGCATCTTTTAGTCACAGGGTTACTACTGGTAGTACTAAGTTAGTACTGTTGGAGCAGAGTTGCTACTGCTAGTACTAAGTTAGTCCTATTGAAGCAGAGTTACTACTGCTAGTACTATGCTAGTGCTGCTGGAATGAGTATTGATATGTGTCGTTTTACACATATCTTTTCGTCCAATTTTTGAGTCAAAACAACCAAAAACACTTTAAAATGATCAAATAATGTTAAAAATATCTTTGAAATGTGTTTTTGTGTATTCCATATGCAAAATGATTGAAAACTATTGAAAAACAAACAAAATTTGCATAAATGGCAAGTCTAGTCCCTCAAGTTTGAAAAAAAAAAATAATAAAAAAATAATAAAAAATAAATTTTTGGTCCTTGGAATAATAAGCTTGGCATGTTTGGTCCCTTGGAATATTTTGGTGAAATTTCAACTCAGGTCCCTGCAGTTTCAAGATTTACAAGAATGGTCCTTGTTGTTTTCTATAACCAAGAGCCCAAAAGAAATAAATAACAAACACTTCCAATCCTAACCCTTTTACACCTAAACCCTTTAACCCAAATTAAATAAAAACCCAAAACACTATCCTGCCCAACCCACTTTTATCCTAACCTTTTAACCCAACACTAAACACAAGCCCACAAACCCCTAGCCCAAAACCCTTACCCGGTGTTTAACTAAAACCCCGGTCAAACGGTCAACCTTCTACAAAACCACAAACCCGCCAAAATGCTAAACCAGGGATACCACCACACTCGCTTTTCCCCATTCCCCAAAACCATACAACTTTGTCCCTGCTTTTCACCTACACACGCCAACCCTCCCCCTCCTTAGCTACTCACATGATACCCCATATCCCACGTGGCTCAGAAGATAGCTAAAACCCATTTGCACCTTTTCCCGCCAAAAAGCTAATCAACGAACGAGATTAATTCTATCCAATCTAGTGGCTGGGATATGTTCAGGAGAGTCAATGGGAGCTTTTGGAGTGGTATTTAAGAAAAGTGAAGACCAAGAATAATGGTGTCACTGCTTTTAGACCCTTTTTAGTGTAATTTTAATTTAAAGTTCGAATTCAAGGTTTTAGCTTTTATGTTAGGTGATTTTTAATTTTCATTGTCATTTCAATTCCAGTTATGTAATCTGAATCTTCAGTTAAAGCAATTTCATTTTTTTTCTTTAAAAGTCAACGATAGTCAACTTTTGCTCATTGCTTTTTGCCTATGCTGATTTGTTTTGCTTGTTGTTTCTCAAATCTCATGATAGTTAAATGTTAGTATGTTTCAGAAAATCCATGTCTTTTGGTCTGATTTAGGGTAAAATAAATTCCCAGTCAATGTAAAGTAGTGTTTGGTTTAAGTTCTCATACGGGTAAAAAGTGTACTTCATTGTTCACTTGCACTTAGGGTAGGCCTGATTTTGCTTAAAATGATTTAAGGAAGTAGTTTATAGTCCATGTCAGGGTGTTTTTAAATTTTTTAAGGATCTGACTTGTTTAGTAGCAGCCTAAGTATGAAGCTGATCTGATGAGCTTCTCTTAAGCTTATGCTCATTCAGCTTATTGTAATGGTACTTTTAGAGCCTATTTAGTTGTTAAAAAGATAGTGAGAAGTGATTTGGGTTGGAAGCACTTTCAATTCAGATCAATGCACCAACAGTCAACAGGTTAGGTTGCTGTCTGCTTCATTTTTTCTACATAATTTATGGTGCTTGTTTGATTAATTCAATGCTTGCTTTTCATGATTTAAGTTGTTAGTAGTATAAGCGTCATGTTTCTGAAATTATGTTTCACCTTGTTGCTTGTCCCTTAGCTTATTTTAGGTTTGCATAACTGTCCCTCATGCTGCACATTTACTCTGCACATCAGCTTTGCTGATTTCTACACCCTGATCTAGGCACTAATTGAGGCAGCAATTGGTTGTAACATTTGGGCCTTTTTGGTTTGGAAGTAGCTAGCAGTATAAGCTTCTTAGATTTGCTTTCGTTTTTCCCAAATAAGCTGTAGGATTGCTTAAAATAGGTCTGCAAGTAGGCCTGTTTAACTGCTTTTTCTATCTATAACCCATGTTCTGTTCAGCTGTTTAACAGCTTATTTCCTGTGCTTATGTGGTCATTTTCAGTTGTTTCATGTTTAAAATTGTATGATAATCTGTTTCTCAGCTTTGTGTAATTTTTAGTTAAGTTTTGCTCATTTTTGGCTTATTTTGAAACTGCTTATTCTGCCCATTCTGCTTATTAGGGGTAGATAAGCTTTGTTTTTATTTTTCCTAGCCTTTCAATATTATTTTAGATTTACTTGAATTTTCTCAGATTTTTCTGTTTTTTAGTTTCTATTTTTAAATCATTTTAATAGTTTAAATTAGTAATTAAATCATAATAAATAGAAAAATAATTAGAAAAATATAAATCCAATTTTCATAATTTTCTTTTGTCATTTTTAATCTAGGAAAAATATAATTATATTATTAGACCTTAAGAAAAACAAAAACATGAAAATAGTGATAGCTTCTATTTAATAGATTTTATCTTTTTAAATTTTTAATTAAGCAAGTTTCATTTTTATAATTTTCTTAGCTTCTTTTCACTTAATAATATTTATAGAAAAAGTTTTAGATTTTTCTTTGTTCATTTAGTATTTATCATAAATTTAAATAGTTTAAATTAGTTTTTAATTCATAATAAATAATTAAAAAGTCAAAAAAATATTTTTTCTTTTTCTCAAAATTTTATTTTATTATTTAGAATGTAGGAAAAATAGTTTGGTACCCGTAGAGTTTTTATTTCAATATTTTGACGTTTTTAGCTTCGTTCCTAGTCCCGTTTTTCGTTTTTGCGTTTTTAAGTTTTTCTTTCACGTTTTTAATTCCGTATCTTTTAGATAATTGTTTTTCTAGCTTTTTAAATCGTTTTTATTTTATGTTCATCATCGTAGCTTAAAAGCCAAAAAATCACCTTTTATCCACAATTCAAACACGCGCACGAATCGAGAGCACGAATTCCATTCAGCCTTCGTTGGGGATAACGACCCGGGATTACAACTTCCGTTGTACTCCTTTGGTTAAAAATAAATGACTTGATCACGAGCAATCAAATTTTGGCGCCGCTGCCGGGGAAGGCTGACGCGAATTTTTAAATCTCGTTTATCGTTGTGTGTTTTGAATCTTCGTAAATATTCTCTTATCAAAAACCCAAAAAGATTTTCTGTTCAAAAATTATTTTTCCTTTTTCCTTTGTGTTTTCAAAATGTTTTTCAAAAACCCAAAAATATTCATCTTTACCCTCCTACGCTTTTTGATTCTTCATCCCTTTACCCTCTATCCTTTTGATTCTAACTTCTCCTACCCCTCTTGTATTTGATTCTCATGGCGTCTCTCGATGACGATTTCTTTGAATCAAGGGCCTTTAAGATCAACATTGAAAAACTTCAGGCCTTGTCAAAAATTTCGAGATGTCGTGTTGATTCTGGACCATCGATTCCTATTCCCTCTCCGTTGAGGGAAATGGAACGAGAAACCGGGGTGACAAAGGACCATGTACTTCCCTCTAACATTGGAAGTGCTAACTACGTCCAACCCGCGGTTGTCCAAAAATCTGAGCCCACAATTGCTCACAAACCGTCAAGATTTGATCCAACCCTTTCACAATTTACGGTTAGGAGAAATCATGCAGAGCTTAGGGCGGTGACTAAAAAGAATGACTTGCCTATTCTATGCGTTTCTCAAGAACAAGAACCGGGGACTAAAACGGAAGTGGTGGAAATTGCTAGCTCTCAGAGCACTCCACTTGTCCCACCTCCGGATGTTTCGAAATGTTCTTCGAGACTTGATAGTCATTCTGGTTACCATGTTAGTTTTGTTGATTCTTTGAACGATCCGATTCCTTCTCATCCCTCTCAAATGGAATCGTTTATTCCCTGTGTCGGTTGTGGTGGGCCGCTTTTCGGTTCACCATGTCGCTGGTGTACGTGTGTACGGTGTGGTAATGATATCCGGGACGGAAGTTGTTTGTTTTGTGGTTCGAGGAATTCATTTGATTATGATCCTAATCCGACCTCATTTCACGACTCCTCAAATTTTTCCTACTACCCACCACAGCCCGACCTATCTTCGTATAATCAACATAACTCGTGTGAATTTTGTGGAGGTCCTCACCAAGGATTTGAGTGTCAAGCTGGAAACACTTTTGACACTTAGAATTACCAGACTCCATATTATTCACCATGCCAGTCACAACAATCATATTGTTGTGAGTACTGTGGAGCTCCCCATTTCAACTCTGATTGTCAAGCAGGGAATCCAATTCCTTGTAACATCTATGACTATCCGTATCAAGACCCACCTCCACAGTACCAGATGGATCAGGCACCTCAGCCTCAGCCACCTCCTCAAAATCTTCTCCTAGATCTTCTAAATTTAGTGAAAGATTTGAGACGTTCCCGTGATAATCCAAAAGAAAAATCCATGAGAGAATTGTTAGCCGAAGAACGGGCTGCTAAAATAGATTCCCAAAATGCTTTTGAAAAATCTGTTAAGGAATCAATTCAAAGAGAAAAAGCAGCCAGATCTAGCTCTCAATTCCGTTTCATTCATGATGACGATGATGATGAGGATTCTATTCAAATGATGGAATATTACAAAGAATCATCCAGTTCATCAGTTGAGACTCCTTCCGTGGATGCACAGGGAGATAAGAGTATGCAAGAATTGCTAGCAGAAGAACACATGAAAAATATAAACTCTATGTGTGCTAGTCTTTCTTATCTCCCTCAGTCTGAACTTATCGCACCCGAGATTCACACTCACTCTCTTATCATGGGGAATGAGCTTCTTGACACTGTTCCTGAAAAGGAATCGGACGAATTCATAAAGTCTAGTGTTGAGGACCTTGTTCCAATCCACAGAGAGTCACAGGGGATCCTCGAGCATTTGTGCGATATCCCTCTTCCTCCTCTTATCTTCCAAATTGATCATGATGAGATGTTCTCCGATTTTACTGATGACGATTCGTTATCTTGTGGAGACATCGTTTATGTGGAAGAATTACCTTCTGAGCTAGTCAGCTTAGAAGAAGAGAATGATGAAGAAACTGACACTGAAATCCAAGATGAAGCCCTTCGTGCTACATTATTGAATGTCAGTCTTCTCATTTCTAAAATCAAGGCTTTCAAAGAGAAACCCATTTCGTCTCCTATCCCCATTAAGGATAGTGATATTTGTTCCGATGATTCTATACCGGAATTTGAAGCCTTCACTTTTGATCCTATGGGAGAGAAGATTAGTGGCAGTACCACTTCTCATTCTCATAATTCTCTCCCCGATTATGAATCATTTACCTTTGATGAGTTCTCCTGTGAACTCACTCACATCAATCCAGAATATGATTCATTCACCTTTGAGGAGTTCTCCTGTGAACTCACTCATATCATATCTCCACCGGAGTATGATAGTTTCTACTTTGATCTAGACACACCCAGAATATGTCTTGATCAAATGAGCTTAAATGACGAGATTCATAATCCTGAAATCATGAATTCTCCTTCTGATGATGATGAGTTAGTCATGATTTTTATCATGACTTTCTTTCTTTTCTTCACCTACACGGTGACTTCTTCTGTTCTTCACTCCTTCGGGAATGAAGACACTATCTTTGATCCCGGCATTTTCATTTATCATTTGTGAGCCGGATCTGTGTATATCTCATCGGTGTGGAACTTTCACGTACTTCAATGTTTATCCAAACATCTTGAATGAAAGTCCGATGGAGATTGTCGTTTCCACTTGCTTCCCCAAGAACCAATGAATGCAGGGTCGAGTCAAGCTAAGTGACTCGGTGAACAAAAATATTAGCACACCATATGGGTTTTCACCCATATTTCTGACTTCTTTCTCTGTTCTACCACCTAGTGTGGGGGAGATGCCCCACATGTTGTATATATATATATATATATAAATAATAAAAAAAAAAAAAAAAAAAAAAAAAAATGTGTGTATATATAAAATATAATGGCTATTAAGTATTGCCTTTTTACGTTCTAAGTGTCGGCATAATAGCCGGTACTTTGAATATTGAGGGCAATATTCAGTTCTAAGTGTGGGGGGGAATTCTCGCGAATTTGATCACATATTTACCCTATTTCCCCCATTTTGGCCAAAATTTTAAAATTTTTTTTTCTCACTTAGAACGTAATAAATGGTTATCAGTCCGCCATGTCTAACCCACATAAGGATTGGCTAATCCCGGAGCAAACGGCTCTGGGTAAAGATAAATCAAATCCGTTTATGGCTTGCAATTTGCCCAAAATTGTATGGTATTCGACTCACCATATCCTAAAAAGTGAAGAGTTGGCTAGCCCGCAAGGTTATGGCTTGTGGTAAAGGCAAGTGGAAAAACCATAATTGGTAATCAGCTCACCAAAGATAATAACTGTATTTTATCTAAGAGTTGGCTAGTCCAGAAGCAAACGGCTTCTGGTAAAGACAAATCAAACCCGTTTACAGCTGATGATTTGCTCAAAATCATTTGGTTATCATTGTACCAAAGTTCTTACTTGAACTGAAACAATTGGCTACTCCAGAAGTAATGGCTTTTGGTAAAGAGATAAAATCCATTAAATTTTCATAAAAGATTGCTAGGGACTAGCAATAGTTCAGTGTGGGGAAGGAATTCTCGCGAATTTGATCACATATTTACCCTATTTCCCCCATTTTGGCCAAAATTTTAATTTTTTTTCTCACTTAGAACGTAATAAATGGTTATCAGTCCGCCATGTCTAACCCACATAAGGATTGGCTAATCTCGGAGCAAACGGCTCTGGGTAAAGATAAATCAAATCCGTTTATGGCTTGCAATTTGCCCAAAATTGTATGGTATTCGACTCACCATATCCTAAAAAGTGAAGAGTTGGCTAGCCCGCAAGGTTATGGCTTGTGGTAAAGGCAAGTGGAAAAACCATAATTGGTAATCAGCTCACCAAAGATAATAACTGTATTTTATCTAAGAGTTGGCTAGTCCAGAAGCAAACGGCTTCTGGTAAAGACAAATCAAACCCGTTTACAGCTGATGATTTGCTCAAAATCATTTGGTTATCATTGTACCAAAGTTCTTACTTGAACTGAAACAATTGGCTACTCCAGAAGTAATGGCTTTTGGTAAAGAGATAAAATCCATTAAATTTTCATAAAAGATTGCTAGGGACTAGCAATAGTTCAGTGTAAGGGATTTGATATGTGTCGTTTTACACATATCTTTTCGTCCAATTTTCGAGTCAAAACAACCAAAAACACTTTAAAACGATCAAATAATGTTAAAAATATCTTTGAAATGTGTTTTTGTGTATTCCATATGCAAAATGATTGAAAACTATTGAAAAACAAACAAAATTTGCATAAATGGCAAGTCTAGTCCCTCAAGTTTGAAAAAAATAATAATAAAAAAATAATAAAAAATAAATTTTTGGTCCTTGGAATAATAAGCTTGGCATGTTTGGTCCCTTGGAATATTTTGGTGAAATTTCAACTCAGGTCCCTGCAGTTTCAAGATTTACAAGAATGGTCCTTGTTGTTTTCTATAACCAAGAGCCCAAAAGAAATAAATAACAAACACTTCCAATCCTAACCCTTTTACACCTAAACCCTTTAACCCAAATTAAATAAAAACCCAAAACACTATCCTGCCCAACCCACTTTTATCCTAACCTTTTAACCCAACACTAAACACAAGCCCACAAACCCCTAGCCCAAAACCCTTACCCGGTGTTTAACTAAAACCCCGGTCAAACGGTCAACCTTCTACAAAACCACAAACCCGCCAAAATGCTAAACCAGGGATACCACCACACTCGCTTTTCCCCATTCCCCAAAACCATACAACTTTGTCCCTGCTTTTCACCTACACACGCCAACCCTCCCCCTCCTTAGCTACTCACATGATACCCCATATCCCACGTGGCTCAGAAGATAGCTAAAACCCATTTGCACCTTTTCCCGCCAAAAAGCTAATCAACGAACGAGATTAATTCTATCCAATCTAGTGGCTGGGATATGTTCAGGAGAGTCAATGGGAGCTTTTGGAGTGGTATTTAAGAAAAGTGAAGACCAAGAATAATGGTGTCACTGCTTTTAGACCCTTTTTAGTGTAATTTTAATTTAAAGTTCGAATTCAAGGTTTTAGCTTTTATGTTAGGTGATTTTTAATTTTCATTGTCATTTCAATTCCAGTTATGTAATCTGAATCTTCAGTTAAAGCAATTTCATTTTTTTTCTTTAAAAGTCAACGATAGTCAACTTTTGCTCATTGCTTTTTGCCTATGCTGATTTGTTTTGCTTGTTGTTTCTCAAATCTCATGATAGTTAAATGTTAGTATGTTTCAGAAAATCCATGTCTTTTGGTCTGATTTAGGGTAAAATAAATTCCCAGTCAATGTAAAGTAGTGTTTGGTTTAAGTTCTCATACGGGTAAAAAGTGTACTTCATTGTTCACTTGCACTTAGGGTAGGCCTGATTTTGCTTAAAATGATTTAAGGAAGTAGTTTATAGTCCATGTCAGGGTGTTTTTAAATTTTTTAAGGATCTGACTTGTTTAGTAGCAGCCTAAGTATGAAGCTGATCTGATGAGCTTCTCTTAAGCTTATGCTCATTCAGCTTATTGTAATGGTACTTTTAGAGCCTATTTAGTTGTTAAAAAGATAGTGAGAAGTGATTTGGGTTGGAAGCACTTTCAATTCAGATCAACGCACCAACAGTCAACAGGTTAGGTTGCTGTCTGCTTCATTTTTTCTACATAATTTATGGTGCTTGTTTGATTAATTCAATGCTTGCTTTTCATGATTTAAGTTGTTAGTAGTATAAGCGTCATGTTTCTGAAATTATGTTTCACTTTGTAGCTTGTCCCTTAGCTTATTTTAGGTTTGCATAACTGTCCCTCATGCTGCACATTTACTCTGCACATCAGCTTTGCTGATTTCTACACCCTGATCTAGGCACTAATTAAGGCAGCAATTGGTTGTAACATTTGGGCCTTTTTGGTTTGGAAGTAGCTAGCAGTATAAGCTTCTTAGATTTGCTTTTGTTTTTCCCAAATAAGCTGTAGGATTGCTTAAAATAGGTCTGCAAGTAGGCCTGTTTAACTGCTTTTTCTGTCTATAACCCATGTTCTGTTCAGCTGTTTAACAGCTTATTTCCTGTGCTTATGTGGTCATTTTCAGTTGTTTCATGTTTAAAATAGTATGATAATCTGTTTCTCAGCTTTGTGTAATTTTTAGTTAAGTTTTGCACATTTTTGGCTTATTTTGAAACTGCTTATTCTGCCCATTCTGCTTATTAGGGGTAGATAAGCTTTGTTTTTATTTTTCCTAGCCTTTCAATATTATTTTAGATTTACTTGAATTTTCTCAGATTTTTCTGTTTTCAGTTTCTATTTTTAAATCATTTTAATAGTTTAAATTAGTAATTAAATCATAATAAATAGAAAAATAATCAGAAAAATATAAATCCAATTTTCATAATTTTCTTTTGTCATTTTTAATCTAGGAAAAATATAATTATATTATTAGACCTTAAGAAAAACAAAAACATGAAAATAGTGATAGCTTCTATTTAATAGATTTTATCTTTTTAAATTTTTAATTAAGCAAGTTTCATTTTTATAATTTTCTTAGCTTCTTTTCACTTAATAATATTTATATAAAAAGTTTTAGATTTTTCTTTGTTCATTTAGTATTTATCATAAATTTAAATAGTTTAAATTAGTTTTTAATTCATAATAAATAATTAAAAAGTCAAAAAAATATTTTTCTTTTTCTCAAAATTTTATTTTATTATTTAGAATGTAGGAAAAATAGTTTGGTACCCGTAGAGTTTTTATTTCAATATTTTGACGTTTTTAGCTTCGTTCCTAGTCCCGTTTTTCGTTTTTTGCGTTTTTAAGTTTTTCTTTCACGTTTTTAATTCCGTATCTTTTAGATAATTGTTTTTCTAGCTTTTTAAATCATTTTTATTTTATGTTCATCATCGTAGCTTAAAAGCCAAAAAATCACCTTTTATCCACAATTCAAACACGCGCACGAATCGAGAGCACGAATTCCATTCAGCCTTCGTTGGGGATAACGACCCGGGATTACAACTTCCGTTGTACTCCTTTGGTTGAAAATAAATGACTTGATCACGAGCAATCAAGTATATATATATATATAACAGAATAAAAAACAAAAAGAAATTTTAAATTGAATAAAACTCTAATGTATATAACTGAACCAAATATACAATTGTAATATCGTACATAATCAAATTCTCAAGTACCATAATTTAAAGACTTTTGACTCTTCGCCGGCCTAGCTTGCAGTTGCTTTATGTCTTTAATAGATTCATAATTTTTGCACTTCGATGGTACTTTTGGTCCACAATTGTTGTCACTAATCTTTTGCATCGTATTTGTTGGTGTAACCTGTAGTAAACAAAAGACGCTTGTATCGAAAATTGAATTAAATATAAAGAATTATATATATGTAGGTTGAAAAAACACATGTATGTACCTCGTCTTCAAGAATAACTTGATCCTTTGGCCATGCAACGAAACCACCTATGCCCTCCTTAACCGTTTTTAACCCATTATTTGCTATGTCCGGTATGCATGCTGCATCCATTAACGATGAATCAATTGACACTCTATTGCAATCATTTGGGAGTGCTTGGTTATGCAGCATTTGCTTTCCATGAGACTTGTATACGGTGCCCAAAGCAACGATATTTGATTTCTTTAAGTGCCAAAGTTTGCACTTAAATGCCTAAAAAAAAAGAATATTTACATGTATATATCAGAAATTATTTAAACAAAAGAATAACAAGAAACATGTTGAAATACATATTGTTGGCAATGCTTTTGTTGGAGATACATTTTGTTGTGATTGGGAATCTGGAGACCCGTTTTGTCGTGACTTAGGCGTTTTCTTAGGTCCGACAGTTTTAGCAGGTTCCTATATGTATATATAAAACATGTTACATTATTTAAACAAAAGAATAACAAGAAACATGTTGAAATACATACTGTTGGTACTCCTTGTGTTGGAGACACATTTCCTTTTGATTCGGAATCTGTAGACCCGTTTCGTCATGACTTAAGCGTTTTCTTAGGTCTGACAGTTTTAGCAGGTTCCTATACGTATATATAAAGCACGGTACATTAGTCATGTATGTAAAATTCAAATATCAAAGGGGGATGTTTTATTACTTACCATTGTTTCAATTACCTTTTCTGAAGTTATAAGCCCATTAGACTTCTCCTGAATTCTCGCATCTTCAGCACGTACAACATCACTTGGCTGAGTTCCGTCCACCTCATTAGCGCTGCTATCTATATTGTCAATGGCCATAGGAGTCACCTTCAATATAAATTAAGAAATACATTGACTCATCATATTATGTTCAATGCCTGCTATCATTAGCATCAGTGGTGTTACCATTAGAAAATGAAATTGTTAACAACATAAAAAATGGCTTACATCTGAGGCTACTGGCAATTAAGATGGAAAATTCATCCGCACCCCTTGTTGACTCAACTATGTCATCAGTTGAGTAAGTATTCCCGTTGTTTCTTTCATCTCATTGGATAATTTCTTGACCAGTACATCATTTTCGGTCATCTCGGTGGACAATTTTTTGACCAGTAAATCTTTTTCATGATGCTCGCGTCTCTCATTATCAAGTTGAGTTTGAAGTAACTCAAGTCTTTCACCGTTTTCTTGTCTACTTCAAGGAAGACCAAAATACCTCTTGTATGTAACTCCACTTCCCACTCTTCTTGCATAACCTCCCTTTTCCTTACCAAACACAACTGTCATGGCATCAGTGCCATTATCAAGACTCAAGGTTCCTTCCTTGATCTGGTCATCAGCTTCTTTCTACACAAAAAATATGGGAAATGTTGGGATTAAATGTCTTCTTGATGCTGTTAGAGTAACTGCTGCTCATATTTGTGTTAATGCTGCTCAGCTGGAGTTAGTGCTACTCATGAACTTCAATGAAAAATATGGCAAGTGTTTACTACTGCTAGTACATGGTTACTGCTGTTAGTACGCAGTTAATACTGCTGGTATACAAGTTACTACTGCTAGTACACAGTTAATGCTGCTGGTATATAAGCATAATAATAGAATTTGCAGTCAAACTTACAAGTTTTTCTCCCACTGATCTAATCTCATCATCTGGATATTCCCCGTCTTTGTTTACCCTTCCTTTCAACCACATCATACCACGCGGGGGTTCTTCATCTGCTTCAATTTCATTATTTTCGATCTAATAAACATCAAATGCATACACATGTAAAGTTAAACCAAGATAATCGAAAATATGACAGATTCATTTCTCAAACTGATCGTCTCTCAATTTGTAAAACAAACATTATGTAATCTTACTATTTTCTCTTTGACATAAACATATCCACCTCGTCCTATTTTATGCTGATAAATATTTTTGGAACGCGCCATCTTAGCTTTATCTGATTTATCCTAAAAACACAAAATCATAAGGCGTTTAGATGCGGTAATGCTGCAAACTGAAAATTATGAAATGACATATAGACTTAAATAAAGATGACTAATTAAAATCTTGTATGTATCGGTGGTCGTGTAGTTTACAAACTCGAACCAGTCTTCTGATTTCACAAATGCACTATACTTGGTCGGGACTTCATTCAGTTTCAAAGGTGTATTTAGGTTGGCTAAAATGTATTTTTCTCTGCGCTTCATTATGAAATTCCTTAGTAGTTGACCAAGATGAGTCATTATCAATTTTCTGAATGTCATGTCAACATCAAAATATCGCTGCAAAGATTGACACAATGTTGTTAATTAGTTGCACATAATGTAACTGCATAGATAAACTTATGTAGTACTGGGTTACAAAATAGTATATATGTATGGTGATTTCAGCCCATAGTTTATCTCTTGATTCTTTCTTCACCTTCTTCCAGGAAAGAATCTTCAAACCTATGTGCTCACGAACCATATCTCTTAAAAAACTCAAAAACAGTGCTCTGTGCAACCCTGATACCCTATTCAATGCATCGAAGGTTACCTTGAGCTTTATTCCACCAGAGTTGCCATATTTCATGCGAAACTTAAATAGCCTGGTTATGCCCCTCTTAGCTAGTATCCGGTCTGATTGGTTGGTTCCAGGCGCATCTAGATCTTCATCATCAGAATACTTTTCGGATTCGTATTCTAAGTTGTTATCATCATGTTCATTATCAGTAGGAAGCAAAAGATGATTATCAACAATGGGTTGAATTTCCATGACTCTTGAGCAAAAATGGGTAAAAGAAAATGATTCTGGCTTGGAGAGTATTGGTCCTAGAAGATTTGTTTTTGTGTTTTCTTTGCAGTCTTTTTTTTAGGAGAGAAAAGAGGGTATATGAAAAATATGAATCGTTATTCTTGGTAACTGCTTGTAATTAGGTGATTTAAAAATTTTGGATCAAAATTTTGGCTCCAAGTTCTAATTTGAAATTAACAATTGAATTATTTAAAATTTTTGCCTTTTAACCTGTTAATTAAAGCATAAACTTGAATAAATCAAAATTTTGGCTCCAAATGTTATATATCATTATCTTAATCGCAAATGTACCATCTAACTGTGCAACCATCACATCAAGAACACAAATTGCTACCATTTAACAAACCAAAATACTTACATTATTACCAGTTATTGTACCATTAATAATTACATTTACAAAACACAAATTCCTACCATTTTTTTTTGAACATTGAAGACTTTTTATTCATATATTGAAAACCAAAACCAGCAAGTTGCTGGGGAATACAGAGAGGAGAATATTGAAAACATAATACAGTACATACATAAGGGAAAATCAGGAGCTAATTAAAAACCAAGATAAAAGAGTTAAAAGTTGAAGGAGCTCCATTGATGCCAGGTGATGTTTGATCTGGGAGCAATTGCTACCATTTAACAAACCAAAATAATTACCAGTTATTGTGCCATTAACAATTACATTTATCCAAATTAAATGTCAGAACCAAATACCATTTACAAAACACGAAAGCTGTTAATGTATATCCTAAACCCCTAAACCATCTTCCTCTTGCCTTTCCCATGGCTGCTAGAAGGTGTGACATTTCGTAATTTCATGTCACTAATTTTTCTATTTTAATTACCTAACTATTTTATTTTTATTATTTTTTTTTATAATTAACTTCGTCGGAAGTTATCCGCGTACGACATAACACGTTCAATTATTCAACCGACACTAGACTATGTCCAGTCTACACTTTTTATACACTTTTGGTTCCTTACAATTCTATTTTAAAAAGTCACTTTTCACTTTTCCATTTTTACGTAAACCTTGCACCTTTTACGTTTTACGCGATTTAAATTCACGTTTTAAGGTTTTAACCTCGTCTAAACCCTCCAATAAATTCACCACTCATTTATATTACTAAAATATATTATGAAAATAAGTTTTTATATTTTTAGAAGTTTTACAATTTTTCGTTACCCGGTGTTACGTTATATGTCACAAAAACCCTACGTTTTAAATACTAGGGATCAAAATACACTCTTTAAACACTCAATATCCTAATTCACTAATAAAATATGCATTACTCTTTCCCTCCCCTTGTTGTTCACGACCCCAAGTCATCACCTCACTCCACACTTGTCTAAAGTGTGGACAAGTGTTGGAGTTTTTCATCCAAGTAGTTGATAACTCCTATATTCCTCCCATCTAATTCATTTCTCATTCAATAACCTCAAAAATCTGCTCTCCCTTGTCCTTGTTGCTGCCATGACTTTTCAAGATCAAGATCAAGCTAGATTGTGGTGGTTAGGTCGTATTTGGGTTCTAGGTTTCTGCTGTGATTCGTGTGATGCCACTGTCCCACCACCATCGCCATGTCCAGCCCTCTATTTCCCTCGTATTATTGGTATGATAAATCACCAATCTCATCTTGTTACTTCTTTTTATTTAAAAACCGATTTTAAAATCGATTTAATAGTTTTCATGGATTAAAAGATGGATTTAAAAATGAGTCTTAATTTGTGTGGTATAATTTAATAAGTGGCTTTTGGTTGATTTAATTTTGATGTCGGGTCTAAACCCGTACGTGTTTCACAGCCAAGATCCTTATGGGTCTTGTGATGATTTGTTTGCTTATCTTCCTTGTGGTTTGATTTATCTCCTGTAAGATTAATCTCAAATGGTGGTTATGTGTTTTGGCTTACTGTTAAGTGGTTTATTTTGTTTAATTAGTTTGTGGCTTATTTGTGTATGTTTGGTATGGGTATAAAACAACCCGTATAGGGTGTTTGTTGATCTTGGGTCTCGGCCAAGAATCACCCAAGAGGGTGTGCTTGTTGTTGTGGCTCACCACCGAGACCACCAGGAGTGTTGTTGGTTGCTAAAACAGCCCAACAAGGGATGTTTGGTTACTTCAAATCAGTCCCAACAAGGCCACGTTTGGTGCATATTTTCTACACATAATAAGCATGTTACTGCTGTTTTCTTTTCTGCATATATAGAGTGTGTTGCAGCTGTTTTTACTGCACTTAACATGGGTATTTGTATGTTGATTTTCCAGCATATATAAGGGTGTTTATATGCTGAAAGTCTGAAATAAATAGTAGTGTTTACATGCTGAATTTTCTGCACTTATAGTAGAGTTTGTATGCTGATTTTTCAGCATGTTTAGTACAGTTTTTCTGCACAAAAAGGACATGTTTGGTTGCTGATTTTTCAGCATATACAAGGGTGATTGTATGCTGAATTTTTTAGCATATATAAAGGGTGTTATATGCTGATTTTTCAGCATGTATAATATAGATTATATGCTGATTTTTCAGCATGTATAATGGTTAAGTGCGTTTTAGGTTAGTTGATTTTTCTGCATGTTTAGGGGTGTTTGGTTTCTAATTTTTCAGCATATATAAGTGTATGTATTGTGTTTGGATTTATCTCTACTGACGGCTTATGTGACTTTTTTGGCTTGCACTTGTTTTGGACGCATTAGTGGATTCTTGGTTAAGCTTATTATATATTGCTTATGGTTGAGCTTATGTGATATTGAATATATATATTACTCGGCTTATTAACTTATTTGGCTAAAATGGGATGACTTATGATTTGTTAACGGCTAAAAATATAAACCTTAATGGGCTAAATGTATATAACTTATTTGACATCATTGGACTTCAATAAACTTAGCCATCTTCATATCTTTTGCCTAGTTTCTTAATTGGTTCTTACATGTTTATTTGCCTTGTATGCATGTGCTATATGATTTATGTTTGGCGTGCGTTTGTTTGAGTCTATGACTTCATACCACCACACGAATGAGATACTAAAGTTTTTACAAACATTAATGCAAATATTCCATGAAAACTAAAACGCTCTATCTTTTGAAACTCATACGTATCGATTACCTTCCGCGTGTATATATCTAGGTTGCTCGTAGGATTCTTGTGGTTTATTCTTCACTACTTCATTTTGATCGTTCACTTTGCTAATCGGTGAGTTCATAGCCCCACTTTAATTCTTAAACTGTTTATAAACCCATTGGGGGAGATACATGCTAGTTTTACAAACTGAATACAAGTAGTTTTTGGTATGCTGGACCCGATTACATGATTATAGTTTATTGAGTTGCTTTTGCCATTAAAGTCCCTCACATCATGGACCGTTAATTACATACGTGGTAAACGCTAGTATTATAAATATGCATATTTGGCTTGACTAGCCTGTCCGGATGAGTCGCGCTCATAGTCAACGGACATATAATATTGAGAAAATTGAAGGTAAGTTGGCAATCCTTACCTCGGGGGCACAAACTAGGTCAAGGTGCGGTTTCATGAGCTCGATGCTATAATCATATCTTATTACCCGACTTGTATTTGTTACATGTCAAATTATGAACAATACTTGTATTCAACTTATTATTTATTAAACTCTATGGATTCACTCAACCTTTGTGTTGACTTTTTAGCATGTTTATCTCAGGTTCGCAAAGTGTTAAATGCTTGGATGGGCGTGCAAGGACATGGATGGATGGATACGTGTTATTTTATACATGATGGAACTTTTAGTAACTCAAAAACTTATATTGTGTCTAAATTATGAACATTTTGGACTCTTGTCCTGTTTAAAACTTTTGGGACCTAAATTCGTTAAACTCTGATTATATCAAATGAGAACTTTGTTTAAAAACATCTTTAAATTATTTTGATGTTTTCTATGATTACAACTTCGATCCACAAATAACACCCAATTAAGTCTTCCGCTGTAAAACAAGTCTTCCGCTGTAAAACGTGATTTTTGGGGGTGTTATAGATTGGTATCAGAGCATAAGTTATAGTGAACTAGGTCGTTTTCTTTTAAAAACCTAGACTATAACCTTTAATTTTTCAAAAGTCATGAGTTCCATCATTTTGTCCGATATCCATGCGCGCCTACTTCCTAAATTTCCTATTACTCCATTGAGTATATATCTTTATTATATTTTACTGAGGATAATTATAGAAGCACTATAATTATTTCTTAACTTGTCCGATAATCCGCGAAAGTATCACTTCTTATATATGTAACATTTTGTGCACAAAACTTCCTTGGTGTATTTTATGCTATTCATGAGCATTGTGAATTTCCATCCGGAAATTTATACACATCTTTAAGTTATATTAGACATTGTAGATGATTACAATGGTCTCTCTTATTTATCAGACATTGTAGGTGATTACAATGGTCTCTCTTATTTATCAGACATTGTAGGTGATTACAATGATCTCTCTTATTTATCAGACATTGTAGGTGATTACAATGATCTCTCTTATTTATCAGACATTGTTTGTGATTACAATGGTCTCTAAACTCTTTCATAACCGTATGAAAATATCATTTCATATAACATCGAAACATGATGCAGATTATCAATTTCTATTGATTGTCTTACTTTTCGTGAACTCTTGTTTTCTGAGCATTTCTGCTTACTTTCCGATGCACCACTATTGATACTATATATATAAAGATTATTCATATACACTTTGTTTATTGTCGACTACTTATAGTTATAAATATTTTACCGATTCTTATTCTTTATATACTCAGTCTATCGATTCCCCTTGATTATCTCACTATCCACCTCCGAAAATGAATTTGAATATTTGTCGTAAACTTTTGGAACACTACATCACCTCGTAACCCATCACCTAGAAACAAATTAATTAAATTGAACACAACTTTAACCTATCATCTTATACCATTTTTACTCCAAGAAGTGGGACTTATTCAACCCATAATTTTCTACTATTTTGTATCAACATGTTGCGACGACTTCTGCCCATTGCACTTGCTATTTTACTATCGTTTTGTAAATAATTTTATTATTATTTTATAAACTATCCTTTCACTATATTTCAAACGGATTTACTATGATATTCAGAATTTCCTTACTAATACCTTATAAATTAATAACCAGACTTACTATCGACTTATAACTGTTTTGTTAATCACATATAAACTGATTTGTAAACATCTTACAAACAAGTGTTGCCATTACCTTATGAAACTATTTTACTATCACTTTATAAACCATTTCGCTAAAATTATATACACTATTTGTCACTATCCAATCAAAAAATTTGTCATCTTTTTACAAGACACTTCACCACCATTTTATAAACTAAATCACTGAGATACTGCTACTACATAAACTGTTTTGGACGAGTTTCGAATATTCTATCTTGTTATCATCTTGCAAAATCGTTCTGTCAATTACCTTATACCCAATCTGTCACCATACTATATTTCAAGATCGTATATATTGCTTCGTAATCCATTGTTTTGAACTCTTCCAGTTGATGGGAATATGACTTTAAATTTATTACCCCGGATCGTGCCGTCTCTTGACACTTACCTTTGAAACGTGATTAACTAACGTCTCATTCTTTTTCTCGTTATTTCTTATAATCTTGAAGAATAGCATTTGTTGTTGTTCTTATTGTGTTTTATGTTGGCAATACATAAGTAGGATGATTTATAATCATCTTATTGAAATGGATTGGGACGCCTCTTCATTTGAATAAGAAAATTATAAACCGCCAAACTATATGTTTATAATTCCTCACTTACATGGATTGGGACGCCTCTTTATGTAAGTGACAAATTATAATTGAGTAGGCTTATGTGTATCCACCTTAACGTGCGTACGAATCATTCTATGGGATATGAACTCCTCTCGACTCGTAATTTGTTATGTGGACCTTTCCGAATTTGTATCGACCGCCGCGAGCTTGATAAGCTAATAGTAATGTGCTATTATCCGCTTCCAAGAATTGAGGACTTGTTAGAATTCTTCAATCCATTCACTCTTGTTCATTGAACATATTTGATGCTTTGACTTTTGATCATTCAACTTTCGTTGAAAACCTCGACGATGACTTGTCTATATCGTCATCTCTCCACAATTAAACCATACGGCGATTAAGAAGAATTGAGCGCCGGGACGTCGCTCTCTTAAGGAGTGTGTACTGTGACATTTCGTAATTTCATGTCACTAATTTTTCTATTTTAATTACCTAACTATTTTATTTTTATTCTTATTTTTTATAATTAACTTCGTCAGAAGTTATCCGTGTACGACATAACACGTTCAATTATTCAACCGACACTAGACTATGTCCAGTCTACACTTTTTATACACTTTTGGTTCCTTACAATTCTATTTTAAAAAGTCACTTTTCACTTTTCCATTTTTACGTAAACCTTGCGCCTTTTACGTTTTACGCGATTTAAATTCACGTTTTAAGGTTTTAACCTTGTCTAAACCCTCCAATAAATTCACCACTCATTTATATTACTAAAATATATTATGAAAATAAGTTTTTATATTTTTAGAAGTTTTACAATTTTTCGTTACCCGGTGTTACGTTATATGTCTTAAAAACCCTATATTTTAAATACCGGGGATCAAAATACACTCTTTAAACACTCAATATCCTAATTCACTAATAAAATCTGCATTACTCTTTCCCTCCCCTTGTTGTTCACGCCCGAAGTCATCACCTCACTCCACACTTGTCTAAATTGTGGACAAGTGTTGAGTTTTTCATCCAAGTAGTTGATAACTCCACACTTGTCTATATTCCTCCCATCTAATTCATTTCTCATGCAATAACCTCAAAAATCTGCTCTCCCTTGTCCTTGTTGCTGCCATGACTTTTCAAGATCAAGATCAAGCTAGATTGTGGTGGTTAGGTCGTATTTGGGTTCTAGGTTTCTGCTGTGATTCGTGTGATGCCATTGTCCCACCACCATCGCCATGTTCAGCCCTCTATTTCCCTCGTATTATTGGTATGATAAATCATCAATCTCATCTTGTTACTTCTTTTTATTTAAAAACCGATTTTTAAATCGATTTAATAGTTTTCGTGGATTAAAAGATGGATTTAAAAATGAGTCTTAATTCGTGTGGTATAATTTAATAAGTGGCTTTTGGTTGATTTAATTTTGATGTCGGGTCTAAACCCGTATGTGTTTCACAGCCAAGATCCTTATGGGTCTTGTGATGATTTGTTTGCTTATCTTCCTTGTGGTTTGATTTATCTCTTGTAAGATTAATCTCAAATAGTTGTTATGTGTTTTGGCTTACATGTTAAGTGGTTTATTTTGCTTAATTAGTTTGTGGCTTATTTGTGTATGTTTGGTATGGGTATAAAACAGCCCGTATAGGGTGTTTGTTGATCTTGGGTCTCGGCCAAGAATCACCCAAGAGGGTGTGCTTGTTGTTGTGGCTCACCACCGAGACCACCAGGAGTGTTGTTGGCTGCTAAAACAGCCCAACAAGGGATGTTTGGTTACTTCAAATCAGTCCCAACAAGGCCACGTTTGGTGCAGATTTTCTACACATAATAAGCATGTTACTGCTATTTTCTTTTCTGCATATATAGAGTGTGTTGCTGCTGTTTTTACTGCACTTAACATGGGTATTTGTATGCTGATTTTCCAGCATATATAAGGGTGTTTATATGCTGAAAGTCTGAAATAAATAGTAGTGTTTACATGCTGAATTTTCTGCACTTATAGTAGAGTTTGTTTGCTGATTTTTCAGCATGTTTAGTACAGTTTTTCTGCTCAAAAAGGACATGTTTGGTTGCTGATTTTTCAGCATATACAAGGGTGATTGTATGCTGATTTTTCAGCATATATAAAGGGTGTTATATGCTGATTTTTCAGCATGTATAATATAGATTATATGCTGATTTTTCAGCATGTATAATGGAGTTTAATTGCTGATTTTTCTGCATGTTTAAGTGTGTTTAGTTGCTGATTTTTCTGCATGTTTAGGGGTGTTTGGTTTCTAATTTTTCAGCATATATAAGTGTATGTATTGTGTTTGGATTTAGCTCTAGTGATGGCTTATGTGACTTTTGTGGCTTGCACTTGTTTTGGACGCATTAGTGGATTCTTGGTTAAGCTTATTATATATTGCTTATCATTGAGCTTATGTGATATTGAATATATATATTGCTCGGCTTATTAACTTATTTGGCTAAAATGGGATGACTTATGATTTGTTAACGGCTAAACATATAAACCTTAATGGGCTAAATGTATATAACTTATTTGACATCTTTGGACTTCAATAAACTTAGCCATCTTCATATCTTTTGCCTAGTTGCTTAATTGGTTCTTACATGTTTATTTGCCTTGTATGCTTGTGCTATATGATTTATGTTTGGCGTGCGTTTGTCTGAGTCTATGACTTCATACCACCACACGAATGAGATACTAAACTTTTTACAAACATTAATGCAAATATTCCACGAAAACTAAAACGCTCTATCTTTTGAAACTCATACGTATCGATTACCTTCCGCGTGTATATATCTAGGTTGCTCGTAGGATTCTTGCGGTTTATTCTTCACTACTTCATTTTGATCGTTCACTTTGCTAATCGGTGAGTTCATAGCCCCACTTTAATTCTTAAACTGTTTATAAACCCATTGGGGGAGATACATGCTAGTTTTACAAACTGAATACAAGTAGTTTTTGGTATGCTGGACCCGATTACATGATTATAGTTTATTGAGTTGCTTTTGCCATAAAGTCCCTCACATCATGGACCGTTAATTACATACGTGGTAAACGCTAGTATTATAAATATGCATATTTGGCTTGACTAGCCTGTCCGGATGAGTCGCGCTCATAGTCAACGGACATATAATATTGAGAAAATTGAAGGTAAGTTGGCAATCCTTACCTCGGGGGCACAAACTAGGTCAAGGTGCGGTTTCATGAGCTCGATGCTATAATCATATCTTATTACCCGACTTGTATTTGTTACATGCCAACTTATGAACAATACTTGTATTCAACTTATTATTTATTAAACTCTATGGATTCACTCAACCTTTGAGTTGACTTTTTAGCATGTTTATCTCAGGTTCGCAAAGTGTTAAATGCTTGGATAGGCGTGCAAGGACATGGATGGATGGACAAGTGTTATTTCACACTTGATGGAACTTTTAATAACTCAAAAACTTATATTGTGTCTAAATTATGAACCTTTTGGACTCTTGTCCTGTTTAAAACTTTTGGGACCTAAATTCGTTAAACTCTGATTATATCAAATGAGAACTTTGTTTAAAAACATCTTTAAATTATTTTGATGTTTTCTATGATTACAACTTCGATCCACAAATAACACCCAATTAAGTCTTCCGCTGTAAAACAAGTCTTCCGCTGTAAAACATGATTTTTGGAGGTGTTATAGAAGGTGCTCTAAAACCTATAGGATTCTTCTTACACGGCAGTCCCAAGACAATAGCCTGTGTAAATTTCTTTTTGTGTGCCTTTTCAGCTGGTATTTGAACTTGCATAGGGAGAGCCATGATAGGAGCTTGAGATGGGAGTTCCACTTCCCAAGTATAAGTACTTGTATCAGAATGTTGCTCTGCATAATAACAAGCAAGGAGGCCAGGAAGGATGTTGAGAGCACCATCATTTGATTCTGAACTGCTTGAATCAGAATAAATTTGTATGACATCTACAAATAACAACTGTTAGATCAGTTTTATTGATTCAAATGTTAAACTATATCACAATCAAAGAAAAACTTTTTGATGGTTTACCATTGCAGAAGAATCCATTGTGTTCTCATATTTGGTACTCTTTTGTGGTATCCCAAACAATGAAGCAATGTTGCACAAACTAGGCTGCATTTCAAGTCTCATTGGTGGCCAACTAGGCTGCAATTGAAGTCTCAATTGGACCTCTCAGTGTACTCACAAACATTGGACCTCTCAGGGTACTCACAAACAGTTCAAACGCCTGTATTTGTAGTCTCAATGGACATCTCAGTGTACTCTAATAGGCTGCATTTGGATCTCTCATTGGTGGCCAAGCACAAACAAGTCTGCTAGGTACTCTCATTACTGGCCAATCACAAACTAGGCACATTCCAATGCTCTCATTGATTTAGACCTCTCAGTGTACTCACAAACAGGCAACAAAAAATACTCAAACATAAAACACTTAATTAGACATAGCATAACAACCATTATGTATACGAAAATCAGAGTATGGAAAACAAAAAAAACAGAGCATACATTAGACATAGCATAACAACCTTTATGTATACAAAAATCAGAGTATGGAAAACAAAAAAAACATAGCATACATTAGACATAGCATAACAACCATTATAAAATACAAAACAACACCATTTTACATTAGAATCGGTAACAACCACAAACATCACCATTTATAGATCAAAAGCCTGTTACTAATTATTGTACAATGAATCATCAACTGATATGTGAAAACATTAAAAAACATACCTTTGTTGTTATTTGGATTCATTGTTTACGTGTTTGTGTTTTCCAGAAGAATGTGTGTGTGGAAAACTAGAAGGGGGGTTGAATAGTTTTTACCATTTTAAATTTAATTCACTTTGAGACTTAACGTGATTTCAAGTTAGTGCACACAAACAATCAATATAAGTAATGCAAGTAAGGAAAAGTACAATCAAACCACAACACGAAGATTTATAGTGGTTCGGCTACAAGGACTCTCTTCCTTGCCCTACTCCACTCCTTGAGCCTCTAACTCGAGAGTTTTTCTTCACTAAGAAACAAGCTCCCTTCTCGGCGGAGAAAACCTTTATACACGTCACTTACACCTTTTTCCGGTACAAAGCTAAATACCGGGTTCTAGTTCAAGGTAGAACCAACCTGACGTCGCCTATACAATTTTCGACACTAAGCTAGATGTCGAGTTCTTTACAAGGGTTCAACCACTCCCGACACTCTATGTGTTTTGAGGACTAAAACACTAACCGATCACTACTGAATGAATGGTATAACAATGATGTGTGAACTACTAACAAATCACATAGTAACTACACTAACAGGATTGCAACAGATTTGTTAATCCTTGATGCTTGATCTCTTTGCTACAAAAGGAAGATCACTAAGAATGAAATGAATGAATGAATGAATAAGTTAGTATTGTATAAATGAATGAATATGTAATTTAAGCTATATGAGTGATAAGTGTGCTTGAATGATCAGCTTGCTATTTATAGGCAAAACAGAGCAGACAAACCACGGATTTGGCGGACCCAAATTATGGGTTCCGCCCTTGTACTGGTTTGGTTCCGCGGGAACATGCCAGCTAAGGACTTCACAAATCTTACCATATCTTGTCTAGTCTTGTCAAGATCTTACAAAGTCAACTCCTTTGCTTCAAGATCTTTCCAAAATATATTGTAAAGTCAACTAAGATTTCCTAATGTGGTATGCCATGATGTCATGTGTATTTCTATTTTTCAGAAATAAAAATAAATATGTAAATGTATATATGTATGTAATGTGTAATTCCTAGTGATCATGTGATATGTTAATGAGTTTCAAAAAACTTGTTACTAAAATGTAAAAAACTTTAACATATACTTATGCTTTGCTAAAGATAAACCTTATAATTTTCATTAACAAAATAAAACAAAGATCGTAAAATATAAATAACGTTTTTAGGACGATATTTGTATTAACAATCTCCCCCTTTTTGTTGATGACAAAACATAACGTTTATTTTTAAGCAATGGAGTAAGTAAAGTGAAAGTCTTTTAAAAATATAGATTAAGTTAGTTTTATGCAAGTTGTGAAAACTATTTTAAGTATAAAAGCATGTACTTTGATGTTAACAGTGGTGTATAACTTAATCCTATCTCCCCCTTTTTGTCGAAAGAAAAAGAAGAAATGCATTGGGGAATGTGGTGAACGATTCTTGGTGATTACTCCCCCTAGTTTTTGGAGTACCAAGAATGATTCAATGATTTTGAGAACTTAAAGCAACCCCTTGGATAATATTCCCCCTAATTCGAGTTCCAAGTTCATGATGCATGAATGATCCTACAAAACAAAAAGTTAGTGTATGATATGCTCCCCCTCGATCAATACTCCCTGTTGCAAGGGTACCAACGTATTGGATTCAAGGATGAGAAAGCTACAAAACAAATGTTAGTTGTATATTAATCAATCCAACCAAGTAGCATAATGCAAATGTAAAGGTTCAGCCAAGCAATGTAGTTTAACCCGTTTGACTAAAAAGGTCAACTAACTAAAATTGTTCAAACCAGTCACAAAGTTCAAACAATGTCAATACTATAACCAACCATATAATGTTAGTAAATCAACCAAAGTATAATGCATATGTAGTGATCACCCACAAGCATAAATGTAACATCCTTTCATTTAGAAAATTGTTTGTGACAAAAGTCACAAAACAAGGAATTACTTAAAAAGAAAAAGTCCTAAAAATTAAAAAAGACAAGTCCTAAAAAGTCCTAAGAAGACTTCTATCGTAGAGGATGTGAAAGCGCATTAAGGCGCTCGAGAATGTGGTTCAAAATGAACCTCATTTTGTCTTGCAATTGAAGAACCGAGATGTTGGTTCATTGAACCAAATGGGCGGTCCACTTACGCATGATACAATCATGTCTTGGTGGTGGAAGGGTTTGTTCTTGAGTTGGTGGTGGTGGTGGTTGGTTGTTTGATGGTGGAGGTGGTGGAATGTAGTTTGGAGACATAATGAAGGCCATCAAAGTGGATTGCAAGTCCATTGCCTCATGGAGGTGGGAATCCACCATATTAGAGAAAGCATAGAGGCGGTCTAACTCCTCGTTGATTTCTTGTTGTGATTGGGGTTGGTTGTTCCACATTGCCTCATCAATAGGATTGTGTGTGGATGTTGGTGAGGGTTGTTGAGGTTGTGTTGTGGTGGCTCTTGGTCACGGTAGAGAGGATCGGGGATATCCCGATAAATGGGATGGAAGAGGAGAGGTTCTTGACCTTCAATGGTCATAGGAGGAGGATTGGTAGTCCTTTTTGGAAGGTCTTCCAAATTTTCAAGATATGGGTGTGGTGAGGTTGGAAGAGTAGCAAATAACTCCATTGGTTGTAGTTTGGGTGAGTGTGATGGTGATTGTGATCTAGCAGGTTGTGATGGAGCAGGTGGTGGTGTGGTAGCTACAGGAGTGATTGTTGGTGGTTGAGTATGGATGACTACATTTGGTGGTGTTGGAGTGGAGAGGTTGAGAAAATTCTCATTGGCTATGGGTGAGGAGATGCTGAGAGGTGATGACTCCTCTGATGAAGATGTTAAGTTCACAAAGCAACAATGTCTGACACTTATGCAAGCAGTCCTGCATGGTGGTCTGTTGGTGGAAGAGTTGTTGGATTTTGTCATGGTTAAAATGAGAAGGTTTGCTAACAAGTACAAGGATGATGCTTAGAGTTGATGGTGAAGGTGTGAGTTTTGAGAAACTAAAGGTTCTAATTTATAGGTAGGAAGGATTATGGAAATTGGTGTTTGGATTTGATGTTGATCCATAGAAGGATTGAGGATCCTAATAATTTGGAATAAAAAATTGTGCTAGTCACATCATCTAAGTCAACCCATAGAGATGGAGTTGAGTAAAGGGTTGAGGATATGCAGTTAATGCAAGGTTTGAGTGGGAAATCTATTGATGTGATGTTTCCACGGATGGCAAGATCGTCCACCGAGGGATGATAATCGTAGTTCCCAACCTCGTGACGACAACTGTCCGACATCGTCTCGTGATGATAACCGTTCATCATCACAAACACCTGAAAAGAAAAATGAAGAATCTGAATTCGAAAAAACTATGCGTGAATTCGTGCATGCTCAAAAGCAAACGAATGAATTTATCAAAAATCAGTTCTTCAGCCTCAAAACCAAATTCGAAAAAGGTCAAAAGAACCATCAAGCTTCTATCCAAGACCTTGAAACCAAATTTGGTCGTCTTTCTGATCAATTTGCTGCTAGACCATCGGGTACTTTGCCAAGCAATACTAAATCCAACCCGAAACCATCATCATTTCGATCTTATCGTCCACCTCAAACGAGAAATGAGCATGTAAATGCTGTATTCACTCGTAGTGGTCTATCTTATGATCCACCACCAAACCCAAACCAAACAACCATTTTCATTCATGATGATAGTGAGGATGAAGCAGAGGAGGAACCAAAATATAACGAGCCAATTCCTACACCAGTCGTTTAACCCACTCCACAGCTCAAAGCGTATAAACCAAAAATTCCATATCCTCAACGTTTGAGGAAAGAAAAGATGGAAGAACAATATGGCAAGTTCATTGACTTAATCAAAGAAGTTAGGATCAACGTTCCTCTTGTTGATGTCCTGGCTGGTATGCCCAATTATGGGAAGTTTTTGAAAGAACTTGTGAGCAACAAAAGCAAAATGGAAAACATTTCCGCTACCTTCTTGAATGAAGATTGCTCAGCCATTGTTGAAAACAAAGTAACGAAAAAACTCGATGATCCTGGAAGTTTTCTCATCCCGTGTACTTTGGGAAATTCAATCACTTGTGATGCTTTAGCCGATCTCGGTGCGAGTATCAATCTTATGCCATACTCATTGTATGCGAAACTTTCGATCGATACCTTGAAACCCACAAGAATGAGTATACGTTTAGCAAATCATCCTATCCAATATCCTGTTGGAGTAGCTGAAAACATGCTTGTTCAAGTTGGGCAATTCGTTTTTCCCATTGATTTTGTGATCCTCAAGATGGAGGAAGATAGCAAAGTTCCATTGATCTTAGGAAGACCTTTCCTAAACACCGCGATGCTATCATTCGAGTCAAAAACAAAGAACTCAATCTCGGAGTTAGAGATGAAAGAATCTCTTTTCAAATTAATCAAGCCATGAAATATTCTCATGCGAATGATGACACTTGTTATAGCATTGATGTTATCGATGAAATTATAGAGGAAATATTCGGTGAGTTGCTTGATGAATGAATTAAGACTCATAAAACACCTGGACAAATAAGTGATGAAGATCTCAATAGAGAATTCGCTGAATTTATGCAGATAAACACCGAAGAAATTTATGAGGAAGAAATAACCAACTTTGAGGAGTTGGAATTCAATGATGAAATGAGAATCAAAACCTCAATTGAAGATCCGCCGGTGGATCTTGTCTTGAAACCTCTTCCCGATCATCTGGAATATGCATTCTTGGAAGAAAAATCTCTTCTTTCGGTTGTCATATCTTCGCACTCAAACCCGAATGTAAAAGAACGTCTTGTTTCTATGCTCAAAATCATAAAGAAGATTTCGCTTGGAAAACTTCTGACATTCGTGGAATAAGTCCAAACTTTTGCAAACACAAAATCAATTTCGAAAATGATTCCAAACCCGTTGTTCAAAGACAACGAAGACTCAACCCAAACATGAAGGAAGTTGTTAAGAAGGAAATAATCAAACTTCTTGATGCTGGTATTATTTACCCCATTGAGGATAGTTCATGGGTGAGTCTTGTTCACTGTGTTCCTAAGAAAGGAGGAACAACCATTGTAACTAATGAACGTAATGAACTTGTTCCTACCAGAACCATAACTGGTTGGCGAGTATGCATTGATTATCGCAAATTAAATGACGCCACCAGGAAGGATCATTTTCCTTTACCGTTCATGGATCAAATGTTGGAAAGACTTGCGGGGAACAAATTCTTTTGTTTTCTTCGATGGATTTTCCGGTTATTTCCAAATTCCAATTGATCCAGCTGATCAAGAAAAGACTACATTCACGTGTCCTTTTGGCACATATGCCTATAGGCGTATGCCTTTTGGTCTTTGTAACGCACCGGTAACATTTCAAAGGTGCATGATTGCTATTTTTCAAGATATGCTTGAAACCTCCATGGAAGTTTTCATGGATGATTTCTCGGTATTTGGAGACTCATTCGAGTCATGCTTTTCCAATCTTGATAAAATGCTTGAAAGATGCAAAACCGCTCATCTCGTACTAAACTGGGAAAAATGTCACTTTATGGTGACAGAAGGCATTGTGCTTGGTCACAAGATTTCTAGCAAGGTAATCAAAGTTGACAAAGCAAAAATAGATGCTATTGCTAAGTTACTACCCCCGACTAACGTCAAAGGCGTTAGGAGTTTCTTGGGGCATGCGGGATTCTATCGCAGATTCAACAAAGATTTTTTGAAAATATCTCATCCTATGACGAAGCTTCTCGAGAAAGATTCAGTTTTCGATTTCAATGAAGAATGCATCAATGCATTCGAAACGCTCAAAAATAAGTTAACAAGTGCACCGATTATGGTTTCACCAAATTGGTCGCTTCCATTTGAACTTATGTGTGATGCAAGTGATTTTTCCGTTGGAGCAGTATTAGGAAACGTGATGGAAAACATCTTCGTCCTATTTACTTTGCTAGCAAAACCTTGAATAGTGCTCAACAAAACTACATGGTTACTGAAAAAGAACTTTTGGCTGTAGTTTTTGCGTTTGACAAATTTCGTTCTTATCTCATTTTGTCAAAGACAATTGTATTCACCGATCATTCAGCTCTTAAATACCTGTTTGCCAAACAAGATGCCAAACCACGTCTTATCTGATGGATTTTATTGCTTCAAGAATTTGACATAGAAATCCAAAATAAGAAAAGCGCGGAAAATGTTGCAGCAGACCATTTGTCTCGATTAGAAAATCCTAATTTAGATGAATTCGGTGAAGATGAGATTGATGATAATTTTCCCGATGAAACTCTTATGGGAATTGAAAACGAAGAAGTTCCATGGTTTGCAGACTTTGCAAATTATTTAGTCGGAGGAGTGTTACAAAAAGGTCTAACTCACACTCAACGTAGTAAATTTTTCGCAGACCTAAAACAGTATTTTTGGGATGAACCGTATCTATGTAAAATGTGTCCCTATGGGATAATTAGAAGATGCGTATACGGTTCAGAGACCTGAAAAATTCTCGATGAATGTCTTCCCGGCCCAACTGGAGGACATTACGGTCCATCTACAACCGTGAAAAAAGTCTTTGATGCAGGATTTTATTGGCCGACAATTTTTAAAGAAGCCCATACGCTTGTGCAGAATTGTGATGCTTACCAAAAGTCTGGTAGTTCTTTCTCGTAGAGACGAAATGCCACAAAAGAGCATACAAGTTTCAGAAAATCTTTGATATATGGGGAATTGACTTCATGGATCCTTTTCTTAAATCTCATAAGTTCGAATACATCCTCGTTGCAATTGACTATGTTTTTAAATGGGCCGAAGCGGAAGTCTTACCCACAAATGATGCACGAGTGGTTGTAAATTTTCTGAAAAAGCTTTTCTCTCGATTCGGAATTCCAAAAGCTTTGATATGCGACAGAGGAACTCACTTCTGTAACCATCAAATGGAGAAAGCTATGAAACGATATGGAGGCCATCATCATTTCGCAACAGCATACTACCATCAAACCAGTGGTCAAGTTGAAAACACCAATAGAGCTTTAAAAAGAATACTTGAAAAAATGGTTAAGGATTATACTTCCATTTGGTCAAGGAAACTCGATGATGCTCTATGGGCGTTTAGAATGGCATATAAAACTTCAATTGGCACAACTCCGTATAGACTCATATATAGAAAAACTTGTCATTTGTCGTTTGAAATTGAACACCGCGCATACTGGGCGTTGAGGCAATGTAACCCCGATCTCAAAATCGCTGGAGAAAAACGATTCTTGCAATTGCATGAACTCGATGAGTTAAGACTCCAAGCGTATGAGAATTCCAAGTTGTACAAAGCTTGAACAAAAGCGTACCACGATAAGAAACTCAGAATCCGGAAAGAATTCAAAGCCGGAGACAAAGTACTTTTGTTCAATTCTAAGTACAAATTCAAAGCTCCTAAGCTAAGAACCAAATGGTATGGTCCATTCGTGGTAAAACATAGTTTTCCATCCGGATATGTCGAGTTATATGACAAGCACTGTGGAAGTTTCATTGTTAATGGACATCGTATCAAGATTTATCATGATGAGGAGCAACTGAATGAAATGTCAAGTGAGGAAATTCCACTTGAACTGCTCGATAAAAAGAAATACACTGCTATTCCATTCATGGCACCTTTCCCAGCAGATTATAAAAAAGTAATACCATGGGCTGCAGATTCTGGATTTATGTATGATGTCCTTCCTAGATCTTGTGATACAGCAAAGTTATATGACATCGATAAAACAAGAAAAGGAATAGTGAAAGGATATGTGGTTTATATTCCCAAGAAGTCGGGAAAGAATCCCAAACATAAACCACGAAAGTGAGGAAGATCGAGTCAGGCTGTTGACTCGTTAATAAATTAAGCAATTCTCGGGAGGAAACCCGTGTGTTTTTAATTGTTTGTTTATTTTTACGCCCCAATGGTTTCACCATAAGTGTGGGGGCCTTGCAAAAAAAAAAAAAAAAAAAAAAAAAAAAAAAAAAAAAAAAAAAAGATCCAAAAATATTTTGCATTTTGTGTGTTTGATTGTTTTGTATATGAAGATTACTGTAGGTTACGATGCTTGATCTCGAAGATGTGGAATCGTTCGATCTCAATATCTCATTTGGAACTCGATCTAGATTCCAAGGCTCAGGCAGTATCATTTCTTTTATGTTCTATTTCCCTATTTTTATGGTTCATCGTTCTTTACATTGAGGACAATGTCAAACTTAAGTTGGGGGAGGAAATAGGAAAATGAAACTGGATTTTAAATTTTCTATATTTTTTAGCCTAGTTTTAAATTGTTTGCTCTTATGATCTAGTTGTTTTCGCACATTTAGGATAATTTATATTAGAATAACTAGATCAATCCACTGATAAAACATGTAATTTTTGAAAATTCGAGATGTGTCCTGATTGACATTGCAATCTATTTTTTGGATCGATAACATTGCTAGCACAATTATAGCCCATTCCACCAAAAATTGTGAGGATTTGAGCATATTCTTATATAGCATACATCTTTTATGCTTGATCTTTTCGCTATGAGTGTGCCGGTTATTTTATTTATTCTAGAACTTGTACTTGCAAATCATTACCAGACCGCAGTAAGATCACATTCGTGTGATGAAAGTGTATTCGTGTGATAAGAGGCAACATTAGGATTCAACTAAATGGCCATCCGTTTGCAAATCATACATTAGCTAATCACATCGGTTAGTTAAAACTCTCATCATTGACCCATTTGTTAGCACTTAATTTTAGTGCTAGATACCATTAGTACACCCTTTGAGCCATTCTTTTCTTTTGTTACACCAGAAAAATACAAAAATATTTTACACTTTTAGCCTTAACCTTACCCATAGTCAAGTCTTGGTTGGTTACTAGCTACTTGGAAAGATGGTTGTTATGTGGGAAATCCTTGAATTTTGGAGAAAGTTGCAAACTCTATGATAATCTCATAGAAGATCTATTGGAATTATGATCGATGGCCGAAACATGTGACCAAGAAAAGAAGAAAAAAAAAGAGAAAAAGAAAAAAATATAATAAGTCATCGCAAGTGTATGGTGACAAGAATAGCCAATGAGCTATGAAAGTATGATATCGATCAAGGATGAATTCTCAAGTTCATGTGAAAGAGGTTGACGTAGCTAGTAGCAATTGGTTGTAGACTTTGACTATTTGTAAAGTTTTTTTTTTACACCTCTCATAAGTATATCCCATGCCTTATCCCTACCCTTTTAATTTTGTGAAGATATCAATTGTGCGAATATTCTAGTGACCATCCGGTTCTTGAGTGATCGAATAACGCGCCAGCGATCTAAGGTATTTTACTTTAGTGGCCATCCGTTGTTTGAGTAAATCAAGAATTCGCGCTATTAATCTAGTATGTTTTTACAAGAGATATCTGAACATAAACCCCATATTACCCTTTAACCCGAATAAAAGTCCTCTTAGATGTTTACACTTGGTGCTTACGCCACGTCGGTGGAGTTTTGTTTCTTGTACAAGCTTATGGTAATATTTAGATCATGACTGAGCGACGAGTGTAATTTTCTTATATACTCACCCACTAAATAAATGAGTGTTGAGTGAACTATACTTCATTCCTTTTTCTTGAGGTATTTTAACATGTTATCAAGCAAGAGAATCATTAAGGTATTGTCAAACATCTCGACTTTTCACTTATAAAGCTTAAAAAGATGGATCTTATCTCATACTTGTACTTGATGGATTTGCATCTCATTTTTTAGAATCATTCTCATTTATATCATTTGGATTTATTTTTAAAAGCTAGATTTGCTTGAGGGCAAGCAAAGTGTATGTGTGGGGGGATTTGATAACGCTCATTTCGTACATGTTTTAGTCGCGTTATTTCTATGTTTGTGCATTGTATTTGGTTGTGTTTGTGAACATATTATGCGAAAATGGTACAAAAGATATATTAAGGTTCAGGTACAATCAAGTCCAAGGGAATAGCTAGAAAGATGGGGAAAAATCGCTAAATCAAGAGCTTATGCACAACGAAAGATTATACCCATAATAAAGACCTCGGGAAGATCATCAAAGATAAAGAATCAAGTTACAAAGATTTCCGAGCTCAAGAAAAGATCAAGTGTTGATGAAATGAATGAGAAGTTACATGCAAAGTTTGCTATGAATTATGGATTGCTTCCTCAACCAAAGGTTCAAGAAATACAACTAAGGCTTAAGTTCAACCCAAGGTTCAAAACTGCCATGCCAACCTTACTCCAAACCTTGGGCTGGAATCTGAACCTCAGGTTGAGACTTCAACCTTGGGTTGCTGCAACTCCTGGCACACTTAATGACTACTTTTAATGATATAACCCTTCATGTGGGTTGTCATTATGCTTCATTTACTTCAAGTCCATAATTTTATGACACTTGGTGCCCAAGAAACTTGCTTGTTGGCCCAGGAGTAGTTTTCTATTAATTAGAAGCATTGGCTAGAGAGAGAAAAAAAACATACTCATATACCAAATTTCTCATACTCTCTCAAGAAGGGTACAAAGAAGAAAACGCAGGAAGAAGTTGACTTACATTCATTATCCATCATTGTAATCATCAAAGGAATCATTGTTGATCACCTCATAATTGTTCCTAAGTCTGGTAATCATCATTACAACTTTTGTAAGACACTTTAATCATGTTTTCAAGTGATATAATTTCTGTGATTATTACTTTGTTTGCCATGAGCGGCTAAGTGCCTTGTGCATTTGCCTAGATGATGTGTGTTACATGAATGTTGATTGATTATGACTCTATGGTTCTAATTCAATAAAAAGCTAATACTAAGATCGAATTGTGCTTTCAAATTTTTCATAAACAAAAGAGTTATCAAGTTTGGTTGATTATTAATGGTGTAATAGGTCGAAAGAGACATTGTTATTTAATGAATTGTAAACCTTTGTCTATGAAGGTGTTACCTTATGTATTGACCATTTCATATGTAACTTGGTTAAACTTAGAAAACTAAAAGTGTAGTTGTCAATTACTTGTGAAACGATAGCGAATCAAGTGATTGAATTGTGTTGGTCTTGTTTGATCAAAACTTAATATTGTTTTTGTCATCTTAAAATCTTGACAAGGATTGAAAGTGTTGAAAACAAGAGGATTAGTACACCAACTAATCAAATTAGAGCACCATCTAATTTATTGAACCATTGTCATAACCATATCAAGGGAATTGTGCAAACTAGTCTAGGCAAGTGTAGTTTTTAATATATTGAATTTACATCATCATCATTATTTTCTTGCTTTAGAATCATTACTAAGTCTTTGTTATAATCAAACTCACGTTACATAAAAACTAAACAAATCCTTGTGAACGACCTCGGCTTACCATATCACCTCTTGCTACACACGGACGAGTATACTTGCTCGTATGTGTTTCGTTAGAATCATTGGTAGATCGTGTTTATAAATTTAAAACTTGCACTCTCGACACATATCAAAATGTTAAACAACGCATTGTTGCTTTCAAGTCTGGATTTCAAGGGAAAACAGTTTATTATGATATTAACAGGCATGATGGTTCATCTCAAAGGTTTGAAAGCTTTCATCAGATGGTTCATAATTTTGACAGAGAAGATATGGTGGCTCTATGGAAGTTACTCAAAGAATGATTTGGTTATAAAACACCATAACAAATCTATGATAGAGTCATTTGGAATTACTTGAAGGTAATGTTTGAACCAAGTCATGAGGATGAATTTTGGAGAAAGCTAACGCACAACACAGTTACAGAATGGAAACTTTTTCAAGGATGTGGAGTACGTGCTTTAACTGTAAATGAGTTGGTGATCTACATGCTTGTAGAAAAGGATTACCCTTTAAAAAATTTCAAAGACGTTCTACATCAGATTTTGTTTGGGAAGAAAAGACTCCAGCTTCAATTTACTTATGATGAGTTGGCTTATAAATTGCTCAAGAACATGAAAAAGGATCTAGGACCCAAAAATATGTCACAGAATTAATTGTTTAGGATCATTACAACATTACAACTGCTGAAGAGTTTATACTGCTAGAGTTAGAGTTAAGACTGCTAGAATGTATAGTTAGTATTGCTTATGAGATAAACATGTATAGTTGAAAAACACAATGTTGAATACCTAGCTTGTTGTTGGCCCTCATTGTTTCAATTGTTGTTTTTTGTTACAGTTTTTTAGTATATGCAGTTTTCATGTATGTGGTTATGCCTTTACATAGTGCAGGCATTTAGTTGAAAAAAACATTGTTTGGTATGAAAGATTCTTAATTGCAGGCATTTGTTTGAAAAAACCAATATTACCTATGAATTGAAAGATTCTCAATTGCAGGCAATTTGTTAAAAAAACAATGGTTGAAAAAGTAGTCAATATGCAGTCATGCATATATAATAGTCACATGAATATTTCACAATGTGACTATTTTGAATGTATTGGTCACATATAATACCCTTATAATGTGGCCATAAACATAATTTAGATACACATTTGTGATATGGTGTGACTATTATAAAGCCTATAGTCACATGATCGTGTTATAATTAAATATGACTTTACACATTAGGATTTGGCAAGCAAACACACACTAAACTTTTGACACACATATTAACTTACGTGACCATATGTATCGAATTTTGGTTACACTTAATCATGTATGCCTATGGTTTAGTGTGACCATATATGACATTTAGTCACACTGTTCAAGTGTGTGACATATATTTGCCACATTTAAATGCATATCTTGACTAATGCTTCAAACTTACTTTTCAGTTGTCACGCATTTCAAATTCATATGTGGCTAAATTTTCAACAAAAACTAGCAGTCAATTTTAAATAATGTGTGACAAACTTGAGTATACGATGTAGCCACATACACAATTACTTCATGTGACCATATATGGATTTTGGTCACACTGTTCAATTGTGTGACATATATTTGTCACATATGTATATATATAGTGTGACTAATGTTTCAAACTTATTTGTATCTGTCACACGTCCCAAATTATAAGTGACTAAATAATCAAAAAAAAATTTACCAGATACCTCTAGTCATGAAAATATTCAAATGTGTGACAATGAAATTCTGAAATGGTCACACAAGTCGGATCAAGTGTGGCTGTTTATTTTATTCTAGTACATTTAGTCACATAAATATGTTACTGTGTGGCCGTTCGAAATCCCATATTTGTACTAGTGCTACACTAAATTCCCTATTAATACCTTTTTCATCACAAAATTCATTCATCACTCTATTCTTAAATTTTGTTCCATTATCACATCTGATTATTTTAACTTTCTTATCAGCTAGGTTTTCTATCTCAGCAATAAAACTCTTAAGGATGCCACTAGTCTCATCCTTGGTAGCTAAGAAGAAAACCCAAGTAAACCTGCTATAATCATCAGTGACAACAAGACAGACCTTCTTATGCATTAAACTACTCATAGAAGTAGGACCAAACAGGTCCATATGCAACCTGAATAATGGCTGAGTAATAGAGTTTTGAATCTTGGACTTACAAGTGGCTTTATGTTGTTTTCCCTTTAAACATGCAACACAAGATTGGTCATTTTCAAAACGTTTTTGAGGTAAACCTCTGACAAGATTATCCTTAACAATTTTTTTAATGTTTTTAAAATTTATGTGACCAAGCCTCCTATGCCAAAGCATTGATTCATCATGTGTGGCCTTTGCAACAAGACAAGTTAGACTCTCTTTAGGATCAATCTTCTTCATATAAATATTGTACATGTTGCCCTTTCTAGGAACTTTAAATAATACTTGACTTTCACCAGGTAACTTAAAGTCAGGAGACAGAACAAGACATTCAGTTTCAGTAAAAAGACCACTGTTCTTTTTGTCACACATCTGTGAGACACTAAAAAGATTAAAATTAAGTTCTTGCACAAAGTACACATCTTCAAAATCAAGTTAACTAGTTTTGATTGTACCTTTACCAGTAATTCTACCTCCTTTTGCTCCTCCCCCAAAGGCAACATATCTTCCATCAAAAGCTTTGACATCTGAGAGGTAAGACATGTTCCCTGTCATGTGCCTAGAGCATCCACTTTCAGCATATCCTTGATCTTATTCATCTTCTTGTGGATGTTCCTGCCCATAAAAATAAGGAAATTAGATTCCTTTGGGGACCCAAGCCATCACTGACTTGGATCTGCCTTGTGCATCAATATAGTTATGTTTCTTTAATATGATTGATGCACTATCAGATTTGGTAGGTCTCCAAACCCAACATGCTGAGGCCTTAACAGCATTAGCCCCATTTGCCCTGACAGCATTTATCACATGAGAATTTGGCCTAGCAGTTCTAACTAGTGGCCTAGCAGTATTAAATCTTGGTCTAGCAGTATGAACTGTTTGGTTAAACCTTTTGTTTGTTAATGTTGTTTTCTTATGAAAGGGCCTAATAACAGTTTGTTGTACTGATTTAGAAAAACATGATGTTGTTTTAGCACCAAAAACTGTTGATTTGGTGTGAGCAGTACTAACAGGCCTAACAGTATTAAATGGTCTAAGGCCAGTTCTCATTAACACTGCTATGGGAGCCATGTTTCTTTGAGCATTAGGGTGATCCCTTTTAATAAAACAATTGTTAGTCACCCTTGAATTCACATCCCCATTTACCACCCTTTCCCTTTGGTGGTAATTGCAGTTAGCCTAAACATGATAAAGACTTACACAAGTGTAACAGGCTTTATTATACATGACAAAATCACTTCCTAGCTGTTTGGACTTCAGATTATTCCAATTTCTCTGGTTACCTCTAGGACTTTGTGACCTATATGTCTCTGCATATCTAACCTGTTTCATAACTGGCTTTTTAACTTCTATTTTAGCCACATTAGGAACAACAGTTTTCTTTTCTTCTTTAACTTTTGACGCATTTTCCTCAACCAATGAGGTGTCACTAGCACTCTTAAAAGATTCCTTAACCTCTTCAGGCTTATTTATGCTAGTACTGTTATTGGCCTTAGGTCCATACTCAAACTTAGGCTCTTGAGATTCCTCCATACCAGTATGTGACAAATCAATACTAGGGGGTGGAAATAAACCTGTATGTGGAGGTGCAACAACCTTATATCCTATCCATGTCTTAAATTTATCAATAATCTGACACTGAACAATCATATATATGCTTTTAGATGCCCCTGCAAATCTCTCTATATTCAGTTCAATGTTGTCCTTATCTAGCTTAATCTTTTCTAACTCACCTTTAAGCTCATTAATTTCTAAGTCTTTAAACATAATGTCTCTTTTCAAGACAGCAATATCCTCAGTGAATACAGTTTCATTCTCTTTGTAGAAAACAAGTTGTTCTTCTACAACATCTAAACCTCTTTTATAATTTGCAAGATTAAATTTAGATTGGTTGAGCTTTATTTTTAAGTCATCATAATGCTTTTTAAGAGATTCATAGCTTTTTAAAGCTACACAAGATTTTGAACAGGCATTATCAGTATATACCTAAGAATCCGTGAAAGCCATCACTGCCATGTTGCTAGGAGCTTCCTCTTCAGCCATGAAGCTCCAGTCTAATCCAAGTCCATCTATTGCCACCATCTCACAACCTTCCTGGTGCTTTCTTCATTCCTGGAACCTCTGCTATCTTGATTCCTACCCCTGTTGTCCTGGTTCCTTGTCATAACCAGCAGTATCACTACCATTGATAGTGATCTTCTTTCCTGTCTTCTTGAAAAATCTCTTGGCCCTCATGCTCAGCAAAGCCAATTGCCACTTCAAATCCATCTCCTCTAAGTCATCTTCATGAATTTAAACTAGGTCCTCACGTACAAGTTGGGACCCATTAGGTTGATTGGCCAGAAAAGCGTAAATAGTTACATCACTTAAGGTAGCAGTACTATCTTTTGGGCTAGCAGTACTAACTTTAGGGTTAGCAGTACTGACCGGATCTAAACACACTCCTTGTGTTAGAGATACTTGAGTGATACTAACTAGCACGCGGAATTTACTAGTTAATACTTAGAAGATATTGTGTGTATAGTATATGAATGGAACAGTGTATTTGTATGAAAAATGAAGACAATTGTTTAACACCAAAGATTCAATATTATTAATGAATAATACGAGTGATCTCCTATCACTAGGGTTTATAACCTTGAATCTACTCGTACGAAAAAGATATGTTTAACCTAACCTCGGATATCCTTTTATACAACAAGGATTCCTGTACAAGATAAGTATAACTCTAACTAAATAAGATACTCACTAAATCTTTTCTATACTTATCCTATTACACGTTTTCAGAACATAAGCAGTACAAACATCTTGTGCTACTGATAACGCTCATTTTGTACATGTTTTTATCGCGTTATTTGTATGTTTTTGCATATTATTTAGTTATGTTTATGATCATTTTTCGCTTAAAAGTTGTTAAGGATGTTTCCAAGTCTAGGTACAAGGAAATATCAAGAAAGACGAAGAAAAGCTACAAAATCAAGAGAATATTGATGAAAAGCTCGTCAACAAAGATATTGATTCATAGTATGATTATTTCCGTTGTACATGAGAAGGATGAAAAGATGAAGTCAAGATTAAGTGCTAAAAAGTGTGTTTAAAGTTGAAGTTATATGCTAGCTTGAAGTTGAAATTTATGTGCAAAAGTTGGTCTCAACCCAAGGTTCATATCTCAAACCCAAGGTTGATCAGTCATTTCCAAACCCAAGGTTCAAGAACTCGACCTGAGGTTCAGCAGAGATTCCAAACCGAAGGTTCATGATCCAAACCGAAGGTTGAGCAAAATCTGAGATGAAGAGTTGCATTAACTCTTAGCTTTAACCACCATTATGACTAGAGTCCGATCATTACCCTCTCTTTATGGATATTCAAGGCCCAATTCAGTTTTTAGGGGAGAATTCAAGTATAAATAAACCCCTAATTCACCCATATTATACACAACACTTACAATCAAGCCTTACACCATAAGGACTTGATCACATTACTTACTAAACCCAAAAGAATTTAATAATCTCTGCCATTCTCAAGAAAGATTCCAAGTAGACACAAAGGAAGAGTTGGAGATACTTGTTAGAAGAGGTGGAAGATTCCCTTGTTCAATTGGAGGCTCTAAGGAGTGCTATAACTCTTTTATTACTCATTGTAATCTTACTTTTGGGTAATTTTCTTTACTTTAATTAATCATGTTAAACCGTTTGATGATGAATGCAATGTTATGTTTTATGATGATGCTTGTTATGGAATAATTTGTGATGCTTGTTTGGGAATGATGTGACTTTCGTATGGATGTTGGATGTTTAGTCGGTTAGAAAAAGTGATTATTTTCATGAGTTTGTTTAAATATAATTCGTGTTCTAAAACTTGTTGGTTAAACACTATTGGATTTAAAGGTTGAAAAGACTTCTAATATTGTTTGATTCCAAGAAGTTGGTGCACAAATGGATTGGTATTTGATAAGTGACGAATATTAAGTATGCAAGTTTTAAATGAATTCGGAAATATTTAATCACGAGATTGGGTTGAAAAGACTCGTAAGAACTAATTTAACTAATCATCTTTTTCATACATTAAGCCACAAAAAGAGCTAGCGTAATGGGATGAGAGTAGGCCGAAAGGACTCACCCATGAAACTAGTAGAAACATGGATTTTCTTGATATTACCCATTGACTAGAGGTCCTTGTGAAAATTGACATGTGCCTTCTAAGTTTCACGCAAACATGTTCAACATTCTATCACGATTAGTCATGGTTCCTAAACAAGTATTTGTTTGTTTGATTGCTTTGATTTGAGACCATTGTTTGTTTAATTACTTTTAAAGTGCTTTTGAGTGTGACAATCTTAAGTACCATTTTTATTGCTATTATCTAAATTGCTTAAACCTAAACTAGTAGTCTCTTGGGATGATCCTTATTTACCACCAACCATGCTACAATCGAACGAGTATACTTGCTCGTATGTGTTTCCTAAATAACCGGTAAAAAAGGTACTTTATAAATTTAAAATTTGAGTGAAATTGGGATATAATATATACACCTCTTAGCAAACGCATCAAGTTTTTGGCGCCGTTGCCGGGGACTACTATTTTTTTTAGTTTAGTTTAGTTTAGGTTAGTTTAGTTGTAAATAGTAGCATAAAGTTTGTTCTTGTTATTGCATGATTTTAGAGTTTATTTCATGTTTGTTTTGTGATTGTTTGGTTCGGTTGGTTAATGATTGTTAAGTGTTTGCTTTATTCTAGTTTCAATGTGCTCCTCTTGTGTTTATTTTTATTCGTTCTCGTGTTAAGTTAAAAAGTTTAAAAAAAAAAAAATTAGAAAAATTTGTTTGCTGTAAACCGCCGGTTCAATGTCTCGACCGTCCGGTTTCAACCCTTCGAAATTAATAAAAAAAAAATTCACCTGAACCGCCGGTCTGAACTTCGACCGCAGCGGTTCAGCTCTCGGTAGAACTTTTTAAAATTTCAAACCGCCGATTCAACGTCTCGACCGTCCGGTTTGAACTCTCGGTAAAATATTGCAAAACTTAAACCGGCGGTCTGAATCTCGACCGCGCCGGTTTGAGCCTCGGTAAAAACTTTTCACTACCCAAACTACCGGTTTGGGTGTGAACCGCTTAAAAAAATAAATAAATAAATAAATTTTGTTTTCTTTGTTACTCTTTTCTTTTATTTGTTTTTATTGTTATTTAGTTTATTTAGATTTGTTCTAGATTTTCGTATGATTTCTTTTTCAAATTACTCGGTTTTTTCTCACTAACCGCTAACGTTTATTTTGGATGTGTTATCTATGAATGTTTAGCTTATTTTTAGATATGGATTCACCTAGCGAAGTTTCGGCTTACTTGGAAAAATTGGAAATGGAATTGATGGATGATGGTGATGTTATGTCTAGGATGGAAAAAATAGTTGATTTGGAAAAGGTGAAGTTGCAAGCGAAAGGAAAGGAAGTTGAACGTATTGAATATGAACATGAAAAGCCTCGGGTGATAACTTTCACTCGTGCCAAGTTAAGAGAATATGACGAGCCAAGTATGAGGTATTCCACACCTTGTGGAATAGAAGGATTAGGAGCTTGGGATGCAGAATATAACCTTGGACAAAATGATAGTTATGTAACATTTGCTTTTTATGAAAAATTTGGAAATGGGAAATATGAAGTTGACAAGTATAATAGGAGAATAGCACGGGATGTGAAAATTGACATTCATGGCTATACCTTTGCTATGGATTTGATAATTGATGAGTATGAAGATACGACGGATCCTTCCGTTGTATTTGGGAGAAATTGCTTGTTGACAACAAAGTGCACTATTGATTTTGGTTTAGGTGAAATGCAAGTTAAGGTTGGAGAGTTACAAGATGATAAAGATGTTAATTGGCTAATTGAACAAATGGAGGAAGTTTGTGAAAATGAAGATGGTATTTTTGGGAGTATGGAAATGGTTAAGATGGGAAAAGCTACTCGGTTGAAACAAAAATGCCCACCTTTTAAAGGTCTTATACCTTCACCGTCATCATTACCACAACCTACCACGCTAATCAAAGGAGAAAGTTCTTCTAACCAAACATCCTTACCAAAAGAAAAACCAAACAAAGGACCCATTGATGAAGCAAAATGTGTTGAGGAGATTACTACAAAGTTCAAAGAATTGCTAAATGAAAAACCAATACTACATGTGTTGGAACACTATGCTCACTATAGGAAGTTGTTGGATGAAATTTCAGTGGAGAAAATGAAACTTGATAAGAAGAATGAAATTGAGGAAGAAGAAGAGGAGAAGGTGATGGAGAAAGGCTTACCTAAAAAGAAAGAAGATCCGGGCAACTACCTTATTCCACTAAAAGTGAATGGAACCATTGCAATCAAAGCCTTGGCTGATACGAGGGCAAGTGTTAGTATAATGCCTTATAAGCTTTACAAGATTATGGAGTTGGGAAGAGCTTATCTGTCCAATGATGTGTTGTTGATGGTCGATAATACCATGGCAAAAGCTTATGGTAAAGTGAAGAATGTGATATTACAAATTGGATTCCAAACATATTTGTGTGACTTTTTGATTTTGCATGTACCTATTGATAAAGAGACACCTATGTTGGTTGGATGCCCATTCTTGAGTACGATAGGAGAAATAATTAATAATGGGAAAGGAACTATGGAAATTGATGATGGAGTGGCTAGAAGGATTTACCACGCTAAGAAAAGAAACAAAGTTCTAGCAGATGAAGAATTAGATGAAGAAGATTGGTTGGATGTATTTGATATTAGCCATGACAATGAAGGTAATCCAAAATATGGGAAAACAACCCCATCGTTTGATCATATTGAAGATGATATGGAGAGAGCATTGGCTATGGAGAATTACTTCAATCCTTACAAGAACATTATAGTATACAAGAAGATGGTTGATTTCCTTGGTTCTATGCCAATTAAGCTTAAAAATATTGAATGGACATCGGATGGGTATAGCAAATATCAAAAGGTTGAAGGTGACAATGATTGGCACACTAAGATAGAGATTACTGGTCCAGGTGGACGCCGTTTCACTCGGGAGTTCAAAACAAAGGAAACCGATAGAGTTCTTTCGGGAAATTTCATTCGGAGGATATTCTAAGGTTTGGGAGTTATTTTGATTAAAGGAAGCATGTGATGTGGAAGAATAAAGAAACTTATTGTTAAGTTTTTGCTCATTTTGTTCCTTATGAGTTTTATCTTGTTTACTTATCGCTTATTGATCTTATTATGTTTTGCACTTTTTTGTTAAGTTGAGTGTGTTTTAGCTTTTAAGCTTATTAATTTATGATTAATAAGAAGTATTTAAGTTTGAGTTTAATTGTTTTAATTTATGTAGTTTGTTTAATTTAAGTTCAATGGAATGTTGGAAATGTTTTGAGTTGTGGTGATTATTGGAAATGATCAAGTAATGAAAGAACATTTTTTGTACTCAAAAATTTTGCAAACCAACGGTTAAGAACCAAACCCACGGTTGAAGTACCCAACCTACGGTTAAGCCTTCATTTTGTGCAAAAGAAAGAAGAAAGAAAGAAAAAACACCACACCACAAATCACCAACCATTCTCATCATTCCAAGATTGAAGTTTAAGTATCAAATTAAGGTTCTAGAAATCCTATGGCATCAAAAAGGGTAAGTAACACCATCCAATTACTTACCCAAACATATCGCACCCTTTATAACCTCCTACAAAAAATAATGCACATTTAGCTCATTTTTAATGTACAAAGCAGTGTTATTTCACCTAACACACAATTACCAAAACGTATTACACTTTTACTAACTTCCTACAGAAATTAATGCACATCAAGCCCATTTTTTAATGTGCAAAAAATGTTATTCTACACAACTCACGATTATCCAAACTTATCGCACATTTACCAACTGCCTACAAAAATCAATGCACATTTAACCTATTTTTTAATGCATAAAGTAGTTTCATTTCACATAACGCACGATTAACCAAACATATAGCACTTTTACTAACTTCCTACATAAATTAATGCACATTTAGCCCATTTTTTAATACACAAGACATTGCTATTTCGCATAACTCACAATTACCCACAGATATTGCACTTTACTAACTTCCAACAAAAATTAGTGCATGTGAACTCATTTTTAATGCACTAAACAGTTTTAATTTGCAGAACTCACGATTACCCAAACATATCATATTTTTCACAACAATCTCTGAAAATTGGTGCACATATAGCCATTTTTATGCACAAAGCATGTTTACTTAAATTGATGAACATTTTTATCAGAATATCTGCTAACATAGTGATTCATTTTTTAGCACACAAAGTGTTTAAATATGTGGTTCCACTTCTTATCAGCTTCTGAAAGTTATCACTTTACTTAACTGCGTGTGAAAAATTATGCTCGTTTAGCCTATTTTAATGCACAAAAACATGTAAGTTCTAGCAGAGAACATGTTAATTTCCTGCACTTATCACTTTGAATAACTTCCTAAGAAAAACTAATGCATGTTTAGCACACTTTTAATGCAAAAAAACCTTTAAGTCTTTATCGAGAACATGTTGATTTCTTGCACTTTTCACTTTGACTAACTTCCTATGAAAAATAATGCTCATTTAGCTCGCTTTTAATGAACAAAAACATGTAAATTTTAACTGAGAACATGCTCATTTCCCGTACTTATCACTTTGACTAACTTCCTATGAAACTAATGGGTTTCTAGCCCACTTTTATTGCAAAAATCGTGTAAGTCGTAATCGAGAACATGCTAATTTCTTGTACTTATCACTTTGACTAACCTTTTGTGAAAACTATCACTTAGACTAAATTCCTGTGAAACTAATGGGTTCTAGCCCGCTTTTAATGCAATAAATGTGTAAGTTTTCACCGAGAAAAAGTTGATTACCTGCACTTATCACTTTGACAAACTTCCTATGAAACTAATGCTCATTTAACCCACTTTTAATGCACAAAAACGTGTAAGTTTGAACTAAGAACACACATTTTCCACGCCTACCACTAATGCGCCTTTAGCCCACTTTTAATGCACAAAACCATATAAGTCTTAACCGAGAACATGCTCGTTTCCTGCACTTATCACTTTGCCTAACTTCCTATGGAAACTAATGCTTATTTAACCCACTTTTAATGCACAAGAACATATAAGTCTTGACCGAGAACATGTTCATTTCCTGCACTTATCACTTTGACAAAATTCCTATGAAACTAATGGGTTATATCCCTCTTTTAATGCAATAATCATGTAAGTTTTCACCAGAACAAGTTGATTACCTGCACTTTATCACTTTGACAAACTTCCTATGAAACTAAGGCTCATTTAAACCACTTTTAATGCACAAAAACGTGTAAGTTTAAACTAAGAACACACATTTTCTACGCCTATCACTTTGGCTAACTTCTTATGAAAACTAATGCTCAATTTGCCATTTTTAATGCACTAATACATATATGTCCACTGAGAACATTCTGATTTCCATCGCCTATCACTATTACTAACTCCCTATCAAAACTAATGCACGTCTAGCCCAATTTTAAAGCACAAAAAAATGTAACCTCAAACAAGTAACGATTAGACAATCTGTCACATTCCTAACAAATCAATTATATATTTAATAACATCTCTACCTATATTCTAATGCACAGTTAGCCATATTGAAGCACAAAATAGGTACAATTAAATCTAATGCACAATTTAACAGAATATATAGATTAGTACAGGAGTGTTAGGTTATACAATAATTATATATAGAATTTTTAGAAATAATATGAACACAAATCGTGTACCTTTATGATATTATGAACAAAACTTGATTTATTTGAGTTATGTATACTCTGGTTGCCACAAAACATCATTTTTCACCATGAAATCACCGATTGCAACTTTAGTTTCATTGAATCAGTGTGCGCAGATTCGGTTTATAAAGATTGAAAGTATTTTTTAAGGCTTAAAGAAGGTAAAGTTAGAAAGAGAAGGTAAAGTAGATGTGAAGCTTCAAATAGATTTAGATGATTGATTTCAGCTTTGATTTTTAGAGGATTTGATAAAATATTTAGATCTCATCAATGGTGGATATGTATTATTAAAAGAGAGAGAGAGTTGTTGGAGGAGAGAGAAAAAATTGTGCAGAATGATTTAATGGGTGTGTTAAATTTGTTTTATAAATGTGTTTTAATGAATAATTATTAAAAGACGTTTTTGTCCTTCCAGCCCCAATTAATAATATAGTGTAATTTCATCCATTGATTTTTAACTCACCCCTATATAAATAAATAATATATATATATATATATATATATATATATATATATATATATATATATATATATATATACGAGGCGTTGGCAACCCGTGCGTTGCACCGATTGTATCTAAGTGTTCATAGCTTAATGGTTGGTACTAATTAGGTTTACACTATTTAAAATAATTATTTCACTTTAAAAGAGAATATGTGAAGAGGTTTTTTGCAAGATGTTATATTTAAATGAGGCTTTTCACATGTATTCTTTTAATATTAATAAGTTACGTAAATTATTTTTGGCCTATTTATTTGGTACTTTTGTCATAGGGAGTTATAAAACCATTTGTACTTTAAGATATTTTGTTTTCAATGGTAGATTTCCAGATGTTAGAGAATTTAATGAATGTTGCTGGTTCCTCTAAATTGCATGATTGTATGTGTTTATGGTTTGTGCAACAGGCAGGTGAAGATTATGCATTTTCCAAATTACTTTTTGCTTGTTGTCAACATTTGAGGCGGGTAATGGCAAAGAACCATACCATGATGGCGAACATGGAAGCTTTAGGTGCTCGTGGTGTTGCTTTGGACTCGCTAGGTGCATTGAGAAAGACTCAAGAGAGGCATCGGGTATTGCTAGAAAAGTTAAATAATTTGTTTTATCAAGCGAAAGCTGGTGTCTGTGAGGAAGAAGCTAATGCTATTAAGATGAATGAGTTTAATTAGTTGTTTGGTTTTATATATTTTTGTTGGTATTGAAAATTTTTAATGTTTTGTTTGTTTTCGTGTTTATGATATTTAAAATAAATATAAGTATCCATTTTTCTATTGACTCCATTGTTTATTATTTGAACTAATATTGTTTTAGTTATGGTTTTTTTTCTTTTTATTTATGATTGTAGTAATATTTTTATCATAAACAGGAAATTTTTAGATATAAATGTAAGGCTAAGTTATAAGTATTTTTATGAAGTAAGGCTAAGTTATAAGTATTTTTATGAAGTTTAGGATGTTAATGTTAAAGGAATTGAAGGTTGTTGGTATTGATGGTTCTTCGATTCAAAGTGTTGTGGATTTGAGGAGAATGCAACATGAGGATTTGGATGTAGTTGATAGGTTGATGCTTGTTGTAACACAAATACATATTCGTCTTCGTGAACTGTTATCTTTTAATGAGAAGTTGGATGTAATGTATTTATTTAATAATTAAGATGTTTTGGTACAATGATATATATATATATATATATATATATATATATATATATATATATATATAAAATATATATATATATATATTTTTGGTTTTGGGTGTGTATATGTGTGTGTGGTGTGTGTGTTTATATTTGGGCAATGGTTATCATAATTGGCAAACTTTGAGGGTTAGTTATGTTATATTGAAAAATTTAGGTGTAATTTATAAAAATATTTGTATCATGAGTGGAAGGATTTTATGTTCATTGCAACACTTATTCTCAAAAATGTATTGCATATTTCTGCATGGGAAAACAAACCAACTCTCTGAATTAATACTCCAATTAAGTTTTGCAATGATTAAACTGGTTCAGTTACAACCGAGATGCATTATATACACTGTAGTAGTAATTATATATTTACTAATTCCTAATAACTCTTCCAAATTAAAAGTCTTATTCTAACAAATCAATCAACTCAATGGCTTAAGACACCCCTCTCATCAACGAACTTAAAGATGCTTCTGGATCAGACAAACTTCACAAATGCTTCAAGTTTCTTTTCATTCAAGAACACACTGAAGACGAAGCATTCATTATTTGACTCGGGGAAAAATGCGATGAGTTACAGAGGAAGATCGATAAACGTACAGAGCGAATGGCTTAGGTTTGGTCACTGAATCATGATGAAGAGGAAGCAGGTGGTGATACGTATGAGTGTTTGCGTGAGAAGCAGGTCATGGCTCGTAGGAGGCTGGAGGCGTTGAGGGCTGTATTGGTTGAAGTCCGTGATGGTCTGACTGAGAATCAGCATCATATGAGCATCATGGACTTTTATGATCAGGTCATGGGTGGGTAGGTTGTTTTCGATGATGAATAGAGCAGTATGGTCACCTGTTGGATGTCTTTTGGGGTAGTCTTTTAATTGTTCTTTTGGTTGTATTTATTGATGCTCACATGGTTTAGAGGTTAACTGCTATGACTTTGAAGCTTTATGTAATGACTTTGATGACTGATTCATGTTTAATAATAATAAGTTTTATGTTTATGTATATACTTTGACTTATTTACTTTTTCCTTTTTTCCTTTTTTGCTTTTATACTTTATGAGAAAATGTTGGTTTTCTCTCACACACACATGAGTCAAACGCGCACACTTTTGAGATCTGGCAAACTAAATTAGGGTTTTATCTCAAATTAGGTCTATCAATTATACAACCTATTAATCAAATTAAAGCATAGTTTCATTTGATTTAAGGCGTGTGGTGTTTGTGTATTGAATTTGTTGATTCAATTTTCATGAAATGATCATTTAGGGCTGATAATCATATGGCTGTATAAGGGTTGATTGTGAAATGATCAATAAATATGTTATCCACATGTTTGTATCACACTAGTACAAAACTGGGCTTTCGTCACACCAAAAATGTGTGACTATATGCATATAGTCACACACGTTTTTTTGGGTGTGTGTGACAAAAAGTCGCGCCACTATAGGGTTCATATGGTCACATTGTTTAGTTTGTGGCCGTTTTCATTGAAAAAGAGTGACCAAAACCCGAATATGTGTGACCAATTAGGCACAAGTTTTGTTGGATTTATCAGTATGTGTGACTATTTCCCATCCTATAGCCACATGAATATATAATAAATGTGACGATTGTGATGATTTAGTCACACAATGTGTGTTGTTTTTTTCGAGTTAGTCACATACAATTTAGAAAACAGTGGCCAAAAGTGTGAATAAGTGTGACCATATGCTGTTTAAAGTGAAGAAATGTGTATTTTGTGTAACTATTGTTCATCTAATGGTCACTTGAATTTTATGTTTGTGTGGCCTTTTGTAATATTTAGTCACACAAAACATGTTTGTTTTGGGTATTTAGTCAAATACAATTAAGCAAAAAGTGGCCAAAAGTGTTAATAAGTGTGACCATATGCTGTTTAAAGTGAAGAAATGTGTATTTTGTGTGACTATTGATCATCCAATGGCCACATGATTTTTTGTGTGTGGCCTTTTGTAATATTTAGTCACACAAAGCATGTTTGTTTTGGGTATTTAGTCACATACAATTAAGCATAAAGTGACCAAAAGTGTTAATAAGTGTGACCATATGCTGTTTAAAATGAAGAAATTTCTATTTTGTGTGACTATTGATCATCCAATTGCCACATGAATTTTTTTTGTGTAGCCTTTTGCAATATTTAGTCACACAACGAATTAAGCAAACAGTGACCAAAAGTGTTAATAAGTGTCACTATATACATCTTTTAGTCACATTTAAGAAATCAATATATATCAAAACAAATTCAAATACAATAAAATTGGAATGTATATAACTGAACCACTAATACATATCATATAAGCAATACTAACTATATGAACCAACAGTACTAACTTATAACTAACAGTTTTAACTAATACACTAGCAGTACTAACAATTGTAACTAACACACTAAGCAGTACTAACTATATGAATGCAAGATCTATCTGATCTTCCTGCTTCAGTCTATAATTTTTTATGTGTATGTATGTAGCCTAGGATGCAGCTCCAAGATCCCTAACTTGTTCCTCAGCCAACCCAGCTTCACCTGGAACTCGCTGATCCGATATTTCAATATATGGTAACTACAAAGAATTCTTTTGTGGGTGGTGATTATAAATTACCAACGATATGAGCTTTAGTAAGTCTTTCTCGAGTCACCCCTTGAGAAATCAAAAACCTCCTCACTCACAAGCTGCAAAAAGAACCATCCATACTTAACAACATACACTGAAAGCGGATAGAACTATAAATAAATGGGACCAGTCACTTACTTTCAGTATAACCATGCAATTCTCGCAAATAGTTTCACAGGTTTTGGCAGCTGTAACTAGATCAGGAATGACGCTTCTCCACTTGGCTGGACACTCATGCTTTAGAATCTGCATAACCAATTACAAAAGTACAAATCGGTCATCCAAGTTCCTCATGATGAGCTTTAAAATATTGCAACTTAAAACATATGTGCAGGACAAGTTCATGAATCGCGTACATAATCATATGAGCAGAAACCAAGATAAGCTTACCACTGATGAGTGAGCACGAAACTTTGAAACCACGGATGCATCCACCAGATCCCAGATGAAAAGATAACTATCTTCTGAACCCCCGATTACATGGGCGTCACTGTTTGTAAGACAGCAATCCATTTTGAATGACTGTCAACTAAAGCCATAAGTTAGTTGCAGCAAGAAATTTGTAAGAGCAGCCAAATTAGTTTTAGATCGCATAAATGCTCTTGCCACTAGTTTCTACAAAATCATTAAATGCATCAGAAACTTTGACGTGCCAACCCAACCTGACCCATTTCAACATGTTACCCAACCTGCCTATTTTTTCACTTCTACTAAATGAACCATTGACATCTCATCACCCTGATCTTACCTTACAAGTATGGCCTTTATATTCTTATAGTAATTCACCAGTAGTTCTACAAAGTAAAAAAGAAAGTCAGTGCACAGTCATCCTTATATGTAACCAGATATAAGAAAGAATGACAATTCAATGCCTTCCCTAACAAACATGCACTATACCCACCAACCGATGTCCTAACCAACCACGACCCTTTAACTATCCAGTTCACCATCTTGAACCGGCTGTTACGAAAATTATCATATCCGTTAATAAACCGGTATAATAACGAATTAGTTGGTATCGCCTCATCTGTCGCAAAGTAAAACACCGCACTATGCTGGGCCCTACCTGCAGTAGCAGAAGCAAAATTATAAGTCACGGATGCACAAAATCTTTCATACTGTAATAAATAAATAAAAAATGATTTCATTGAAACGATTGAGTTAACGTAAATCTAACTTTACTTTTTCACATATCAATGGACTAACTTAAGGGGGTGTTTGTTCTAACTTATTCGACTCTGCTTATATTTCATAAGAATATGCTCATTTTTCAACTTATGGGCTATTTTACATATTACGAGGGTGTTTGGGATTGCTCATCTTTCTGCATATTAAATTAGTACTTATAAGCCTGCATTAGATTTCAGGTTGCATAAGCTCAAACTGCAGACTTTGAACATACTATGGATAAAGTTTGATCCGAGCTGAAACTCGTTACCATCTGGGAACTACAAGTGACAACTTCTCTGTTATTAGATCATTCATATTTATTTATTGAATAAAAAACTGATAACATAATCATAGTAGCAGTGAAATAGATATAAAATCAAAAAGAAGCTCACATGAGATCCTCATCTGAAGCCTCCGCCAGAGGTTTATAGCTATATGCATTTGATCCCGCATTATTGATCTGCAGTTGTTAAAAGTTTGATTTTAGAAAGCCACATAAAGGTATAGTAATAATCGATAAAAATGGTGATGAAAGCCTTATGTACCCATATATCCACATATTGGAGGTTGTCTTGTGCATATTTAACTAGATTTTTCACATCATTCCCATCCCGAACGTCACATTTTGTGCCCTGCACAAAAAGGGGAAATGTAAAGCTAGAGATATGATTATGAAACACATACTAATAATAGTTCAACACTGGACATAAGTATCAATAGGTACCCACACATGCTGATTCCCAAATTCTGCCCTTAAATTCTGGAGAGCTGATTCAACCCATTCAGCTGTATAAAATAATAATGCATTAACTGAATATGATACAAAAATCATATTGAAATACATATTTAACTTCTTTTGATTCAAACAGTGTAGGACACTCTAAACATGTATAAAACTTTAATATCACTAGTAACAAAAGATAAACAAGAAGCAGTAGGATCATGTAGTAACATTTCTCAACTCGAGATGTCTAAAGTCTAGTTTTGCTCTAACACTTGCTTACTTCTTTCAAATCCATAGTTCCATACATCTACCAAGAACTCAATATTAACAGTAGAGAAAAAGTGCAACCAATCTGGTCCATTTGGCAAACTTTTCGTCTTTGTTATATCTTGAGCAAGCATTGATGTGAGCAATAGTACGTAAATATGATATATTAAATATCTTATGGGCATCTACACTACTTAACAGCATACAGATTAGCTCACCACAAATCTCCATAAAAAAACTGAAACAATCATGGCATATCTCTAATATAGAACTCAAAAGGCTAGATTATACCTTCTTCTGCTCTTCCTCAGATTCTGAGGAGCTGCTATCCTCATCAGATGAAGATTCTTGTTTCTTGGCATTCTTTTTTGAAGTCTTGGTCTCAGTCTTCCTCTTCTCAATTGCCTGTACCACAGCTCCATTGACAACTTTCTGCTTCTTGCGACTCACTACTTGCTTCTCAATAATCTCCTCTGCATCTCTCTTGCCTGAATCGTATATCACACTCATAAGACACTAAAAAAATACTCAGCATATCTCACAATAACTCAGCATATCTTACAGATATATAGATTCGGGTCTCATGAACCCTAACTTCAAAAGTTAACCAAACACGAAATTGACTCATGAACACCACGAATTGATGATTAACTTGAACATATAACACATTAAGGTACCTGATTCATGGAAATGTGGACCTGAAATCGAGAGTGGGACTGGCTAATCGCGAGGGTCTGTGGTTGACTAGCAAAGAAAACCAACACGGTATAGATTCATGTCAAAACTAGTGGTTGGTTGTGTTATGCTTATTATTGTGTTATGGTTTGTGGTGAGGGTCGAATTAATCTGTACTGATGGTTTGTGGTTGGCGGAAGAGAAGAGAGATAAGTAGGGAGTAGTGAAAATAGTGGGCTGTGAAAATTGTGACCTAGATAGATAAGTATGAAGGGACAATAAAAATCAAAATTTGATTTTGGGTGAAAAAAGTGGGCGGGAGTAGTGAAAATGTGTGACAACTGCAAATTATGGAGGGACAATGAAAATGTAAATATAAAACATTTGAACTATAAAAGCATAAGTGTGACCATATATGACATTTGGTCACACTGTTTAAGTGTGACATATATTTGTCACTTTTAAATGCATATCGTGACTAATGATTCAAGCATACTTTTCAATTGTCACACATTTCAAATTCATGTGGCTAAATTTTCAAAAAAAAAACTAGCAGTCACATTTAAATAATGTGTGGCAAACTTGAGTATATGATTTAGCCACATACATAATTACTTCGTGTGACCATATATGGATTTTGGTCACACTTTTCAATTGTGTGACATATATTTGTCACATATGTATATATATAGTGTGACTAATGTTTCAAACTTATTTGTATCCGTCACACGTCCCAAATTACAAGTGACTAAAAAATCAAAATTTTTTTTACCAGATACGTATAGTCACGAAAATATTCAAATGTGTGGTTGTAGCCTCAGATGTAATTCCGAAATGGTCACACAAGTCGGATCAAGTGTGGCTGTTTATTTTATTCTGGTACATTTAGTCACATAAAAAAGTTAGTGTGTGGCCGTTCGAAAAACTGCATGTGTGACTAAATCCCATTTTTGTACTAGTGTCATAAGTGTAATTTTGTAGTTCATTTGTCATGTTTGCTGCAAGCTTTGACATGTTAGTGCAGATTTGTAGGTTAAGTAAATAATTTCAAATATCACCATGTTGTTTATAGATATACGGCTGCCGCCTTGGCAATATTAAAGTCGAAAAGCATTGTTATGGTAGATTAAGGTTGGCTGTGTAATTGGTGGACTGTGAAACGATAAATGGATATTTTATCCACAGGTTGTCTTTTTAGTTGTTTGTTTATATGATAAATTTGGATTTTCCTGTTTGATCTCGATTAGCTGATGACGTTATGTTAGATGTTTATGAAATATGAGGATTTTGGTTATTGATTTGTATATCTGTTTTCAAATTTGATTAAGTAAGTTTGATTGAATTTGGATATTCATTGTTTAGGATGAAATAAGAAGTTTGGGAGTATAAGTTCAAAATTAATAATCCTAAACACCTCTTACTATGTTTAATCCCAAACATGATGAATTATCTGCTCAAAAGTTCATTTGGATATTCAATGCTTTCTTTTAATCTTACGTACTTTGGCAATCTGAGTTGGTATCTTTTGCTTTGCAATTTTGTTTTTATGAATTCTTAAATGCATGTATTACTATTTATTTTTATCAATATCATTACATAGTAAAGTTTTTGTCTTTGCATACTTGATGATATGGCTTTTGTTGTTATATAAGAAGTACTCGTTTATAGACTTTGATTTTGGCCCCCCTAAGAAATGCGTTCAAGGTCCGCCACTGTTTGAATCAATGTATTTCAGCATGTTCTGTATGTTATGTCAGTTGTATATTTGTTTTTTAGGTATAATGTGTAAGTTTCTATTTAGCATGGTAAGTGTCTGTTGGATATTTGTATTCATGTTTACAATTTGAGGGCAAAGCTAAATATTCAATGCATGTCTTTGTTAGATATCATTCGGGAACATTACGTAGCTGTGCTAAGATAGGTTGCTAAAAGTTTCATTGAAAACAATGTTACGCGTGCAATGCGCAAGTCCCGGGTCCTTGTCTTTGATCATTAGTATTTTAAGGCCATCAGGACTGGTAACTCTCAATAATGCTACATAAAGTTGTCCATGACTGAATACGGGAGTAGGCAAATAGAGGCCAATGTAATTAAGTGGCTGGCCCTGACTTTTGTTAATGGTCATTGCATAACATGGTCTTAGAGGGAATTGCCTACGTTTGAGGACAAATGGCCACTTGGACTGTGTTCATGTGAGTATAATCCTGTGTATAACGACATTGTCCCCTATATTTGAACCTGTTAGCACCTTAGCATGAATAACAAACTGGCCTAGATCTGTGATGAGCAACCTTGTTCCATTACATAGTCCTTTGCTTGGATTGACATTCCGCAAGAACATAACAGGCAGTTCCTTTCTTAAGTTAAGAGCATGTGGGGGCATACCGGGGAAATTTAAGGAATTTAGAAATTCAATCGGATAGAGGTCGTGCTGTTCTAGATTGTCTGTAGATCCCTTGCAAATCTCATCTGCGCTGTTGTATGTAACACTTTTCCCTTCTAACTGTTTAAACATATACTCATTGATGGCATCAGCATCATCATTCTTAGGAGTTAGAATTGCCCTTTCTTTGAGGTAGACATCGTCGGTTTGTCTTGTTGTAAAATCAGGGTATGTCTCTGCAACAATTTTCTCGATAGGAGAATCCCATGATTTAATTAGAAAGGTTTCGGGAATGTTAATCCAAGTTGGCTCATCCTCCCCTTCTTTGCATTTTGCTGGCAACGTGCCATCCCCCACAGCCAAAACCCATCTATTGAAATCCTGTTTTCGAGTATCAATCTGCCCATTTTCCCTATACTCATTGACACGCATGCTGCGCGTAAGGGTGAAGACCTTGCAATGCTTTCATAACTCAAATTGGTTTATGCAGGATTGAACAATGTCGGGCCTGCTCCCTTTTGGTATAAATGGCAGAACTTGTCGAAAGTCACCTCCCAGTAAGACCGTCACGCCTCCAAAGATTCGACTCCTACTGTCCGGGTCATGATATCCTAAAATATCCTTTAGCGTCTTGTCCAATGCCTCAAAAGCATATTTTTGAGTCATTGGAGCTTCATCCCAGATGATAGGTTTAACTTGCTGCACGAGTTCTGCCATATGTGTGTTTTGCTTTATGCCGCATGTACTGTTCTCCAATAATTCAAGCGGTATAACAAAATGGCTATGTGCGGTTCTCCCTCCTGGTAGCAACAATGAAGCAATTCCTACACAATTTGAGACTATTAGTTCAAGATGTATTTTTTTAAGTTTGCAAAGTAGTTGATTGTTTTATTTGAGCATTCATTTTTACCTTAAGATGCGACAGCAAGCACTATCATACGTTCTGATCTTAACCTTGAAATGATAGTTTTCTATAAAAATGTCTTCCCGGTTCCTCCTGGTCCGTATACAAAGTAAAAATTCCCTTTTTTATTATGGACATATTCAGTCACCTCTTCATAGATTAATCGTTGTTCGGGATTTAACAATGCATGAAGTTCTTGATGTTCAAGACTACTCTTCTTCATATCATAATCCAACGCTTCTGTGATGAGACGATTGTCCAAGTTGGTTAGTAACTTTGGGTTAGGCAGTGGTAGATCTTGAAACTCTGATAATGATCTTCCATGCCTGATGCGTGCGCGTGTCGTTGCGGTTTAGCAGTATTAATCCCTACTAAAGTTTTAAATTTATATTTAGCCGACTTATCAATAACACACACACTTAACGAGCAGTGTACCCAGTCAGTATGAATATAATGGTAAGTAGAGTGTCGATCACTAAGAGTGGAACATATTATCTAGTCATTCTAATCAGTATTTTAATATCCTAAGTTAACTATACAACCTAATCTAACGCAAGGGGGGTTCAGCCTGAGAGACTGGCACGGTTTGGTTATGATTAAATAAAAACTAAACTAATGAGCACGAATCAGCGATTAGCACACACGTACACAGATAGATACTTGAGACAATAAGAAGACCTGTCCTTATTATTAAGTAGCTTGTCACTTGTTTTATTGCTAGTTTTATATGAAGTGTATATAATTAACCCTTTCTCGTTGGCTCTAATCTTATCGGCGAGTAAACCCTTAATGATCACTTATGTCTATCCCACTATCCTAGAATATTGAGCATTTGTGATGCTCACGTTTCGTATACGCTAGAATAGATAGGCGAGGAAGGGGCATGGCGACCCAAGCAATGCTCAGCTAGACACAGAGGTTATCAATGCACTAATAAAAGTCACCAAAGACATCAACATATAAACTTTAATTAATAGAAAGCAATTTTAAGGGTGCGCATGATTTTCCGTAGTCACATGACATCAGCCCATCAATCCTGATGAATTAAAGTGTACTAATACAATAAAACAAAACTACTTAATGAATTGAATACATGCAGGACCTTCTTACAGCTCTTGTATCTTCGTTCAGGGTGTGTCTTGTGCTGCTAATACGTCTGAATTCGTCTCTGGTTTGGTACTCGTACGTATGGTATCTTGCACACAAAATTCGTCTGACTTTGGGGTATTTATAGTTTCTGTCTGAGGGTTAGATGCGGCGCATAGGATAAGTAGATGCGGCGCATTGACTTAACTTCGCGTGGGGTCCAAGATTAATATATTCAGGAATATTCGTACACCGCCTTAAGATGCGGCGTAACTCTATTTCTCTATGCGGCGCATGTCCTTTGCTGTCTTGGATTGTAACTTGTGAAATCTTGATAGTGATACGCCGTATGTAAGAAGTATGTTGCGGCGTATCTGGAGCAGAATAATCTTGATCTTGTACATTTCAGTAGACTCTTAACATCTTGCTTGTTTTGCTCCATAATTAGTCCAAAATCGCCAAGTTTCACATAATACTTGTTTTTACCTGAGAATTACAAAAGTAAACATTAACGTATCAATTCTCATATATAATATAATAAACAAGTCAAATAAATAGGATAAATGATGATAATAAAATGTACTTATTTGAGTTCATCAAATATCCCCCCACTTGAACTTTACTTGTCCCCAAGTAAACCTTAGAATAAATCTTGTGAAAATGTATCCTAAAAGATATTAGGATTTATTTTTATATTTAAGCATGTATTCGTTTTGTCATAATTGCACAACCAAACACTTAACGAATTAGAAATAAAATAAAATAATTTGATAAAAGCAAATCTAATCGTTTAACTGTCCAGTCGTGACGAATATTCTATCATAAGCTTGGCAAGTATACGCATCTCCCCCACTAAAGCCAAGGAATGACAAGTCTAAAGCGGTAAAAAAGGTTTTTGGTTAAGGGTTAATCATTCTTCTTAATCTCTATCGATCTTACATTCCAGAAAAGGCGAAAAAATCACAAATACATGATCGAATCCACGACCACGATACTTGCAATTGCTCAAATCCTTAACTCGAATAGGCTAAAGATAGGACCAAGTAATCTTTACCAATAATATTATATCAAAAAGGGCGACAAAATCATAAATACATAGCCGAATCCACGACTACGATACTTAAGATTGCTCAAATCCCTAATCTCAATAAATCAAAGGTTTGGATGAAGAATGATGTAGGGTATGGATAATATTTGGGATACAAATTGGTGTAAAATGAAAAATAAACAAAACAGATAAATTAAAATCCTAAGTGTGGTAAATTACTTTCCCAACCATCCCATGAATAAGACTCATATCAATGAATAACTCACGCTTTAACACTTGAAACACACGCTTTAGGTAGACACGAATTATGCTCAACAATATCTTAATCAAAGAATAATCCTAGTTGGCGTTCCCATAACGGCCAACTCCCATTCAATCCATAAATATAATATACAACAAATAGTGGTGATATCTCCCACTTAATACAAAACTTTACATAAGTTGGTTAAAACAAACTTCCAACTTTTCTTTTTTCTTTTTCTTTTCTATTTTTTAGATTTTTTTTTTTTTTTTTTTTTTTTTTTTTTTTAACATCAACATATATGTGTAAAATTTCACAACTTTTCTATCACTATTTTTCGGGATAATTTTTCCATACTTTTCATACTTTCAGAAATAACTGTAATAGTGAAAGTAGTAAACACACGAAAAATAAACTCAAAGTTATACAATATTTACTTTCATACCAATTGCATTGTGCAATTTCCCGACTCAACCAAAGATAATGAATTACGCACGCGAACACAGTAATGTAAGGAAACACACTTTGCCTAAAGCAATTAACCACGGATTTTAATCTACAAGGTAGGCTAAGGTGTAAGGGTGTAACGAAACATTATAACAAAGGTGTAAGAAACGAAAGGAATGGCTCTGAGTGTTTTCTAGGGTATCTTACTCTAAAAGTGAGAGTAACAAAAGGGTTTATACGGGGGTTAACTAACCAATGTAGTTAGTTAATATCACATAACATATAAAGGCTATTTGGGTGTAATCCTAGAAATTTACCAATTTAGACAAGTCATTCCAATTATATAGATAATACTTATTATGGTGGTCTCGAGTAGTATATAAGCCAAGTTCTAAAGTTTACAAGTCACCGGCACACTCATAGATTTGTGAATTTTGATAAGTTCACAATTTTTGGAAATAATGTTATGTGTGCAGCTATGTAATTTAGACTTTAAACAAAAACATGCTAAAAAAATTTTAAATTTTGATATATTAAGCGCATTTTAAGCATATTTTGAAAAAGTTTAGGACAAGTAAGTGGTCTAATTCTCCAATCCCCCCACTTAAGTTAAACAACGTCCTCGTTGTTTGTGTCAAAGATTAAAAACTGGAAAATAAAAGAATTAGAACAGAATAACTCCCCTGAGATTTGCTCGGTATGATCCTCCATTATTCGTATAAGAGCAAAAATCAACTTTCTTGTGGATGAGAACGTTTAAGCTTAAAAAATGATGTATCCACAAGAATGCAGGAATCTATAATACCATTCAGAATTTAACACACCTGAGTTAAGATGGTTCAAACTTGCATAATACATTAGTAGTTAGTAAAAATAAAACTAAAAAATTAAAACTGAAAATCATCAGGTCAGTCGATACGCCGTATCTTATGGAAAAAGATACGCCGTATCGAGCCTGGAATAAATACGAATCAGAATAGAAGATACGTCGCATCCTTAACCAGGGATGCGCCGCATTAAAATACTGACAGAAAGTTTTAAAGTCAAAAATAAAAATGCAGAAAGTTAAATAAGATATGACCAGTGCAGGTGATGCGTCGCATCTTATGATGGAGATGCGCCGCATCTTCTGCCGGTCTGACAGACTCGACACAGAATAGAAAAGTAAAAATTTTCTTCCGGGTTGTCTCCCGGTCAGCACTTGTCTTTATTCCATAGTCTTCAAGTTAGACTCACGTTCAGCTCCTTATTTTGTTCTTGTTACGTGCCATCCTTCTTCTTTCATCCGAAAGATGTTCCCGTATAGCTCCGCAACATTTTCTTCCGTTCGACTTAATCTAATATATTTTATGGTCTTCGTCGCGACATATTCCTCATCAGGTCCCAAAGAATATTTGATGACTTCAAATTTTTCAAAAATTATCATGGGTGGGTTACTATAAGTGATCCCAAGTAGTCGGCATTTTCTCTTGATGAATTCTTCTTCGTCTTTATCAACAAACTTGAAATAAGGATCCTTATTCAAATAGTCATCAATTTCATCAATCAATTCTCCTTGCAACTCATAGTTATTATCATAGGGATCATAATTAACCACGTTAAAGGATTGATAATAATCTTGAATCTCATCCCACTCTCTTTTCAATTCCCATTGCAAGTGTCGACTAAGCTTTGTGTAATCATCAAATTGTCCATGCACCCATTCCCAGAAAGTAGTGTCCGATGCTCCCTTAAGTTCTTTTAAGTAGTTGATTCTACCTTTTTCTTGCAAAGCCTCTGCTCTACGTGGGCAGTCTTCAACTTTTTCATACCAATCATCGTCTTCAAAGTATACATCGTTTCCAACCCGTTTCATTCCAATTATACTTCCCCCATTACAGGTTCCATCATTCTTATAATCACAGGTTGGCCATTCACTAAATCCATCCTTGAAGCGAAAGGTTTACAAGTGTGATCAATATGCCCAAATTCCCATGGTTTATCCCAAACCCATGGTATTTGGTCATTCCATTCGTAGTACTAGGTGTTTTTGAACTCATCATAAGTTTTGAACCCCGGTAGATCTCCAGTTAGCACATCAGCGTCGACTTGAAGAAGGTAATTAAATTCTTTGAACTGTTCGCACAAGGGTGTCTTTTAATTGAGCAGATCAATGTCTATGCTGAATAATTCTTCAATGCCTTCCTTGATTGTTGAATTGTCATCTGACGATCCATTGTTTCTCTCTACTTCCTCATCTTCCCCTCTCATCCAATATACCCATAACACATCTTTAGTAGCTCGGTCCATGCTCTTATGGTTATTGAACTTACTAGCTAACCAATTTGAAAAATCAACATTGTTAGGATCGTGGTTAACGTCAAAGCTAGTGTTACCAATCATGTTCCTTCTTATCTCCATGAACTCATTAAATTGTTCTTTAAAACTTCGTGTCAACCATGAGGTCACAATCCGTTTGACTTCATTCATAGGAGCAAATTTGGGATCGCCGTATTTAAGTTCAAGCCACTCTTCTAAAGAGATATCCATCAACCTTACCAACTTTCCATGAAATAGTATCTCCGATTTCAGCATACATTCTTTCGTTATCCAGATAGCTTTTATCTAATCCCCAATACTGTTCGGAATAAGGCATATAAGAAGTTTGTATAGGTTGGACTTCATAGCTTTTGTTGCTCGATTTGTTGACTGCATTTGCTGAGTTCATGTATTCAATTTGGAATTTCCCATCTTTTTCTTCGATAGTAGTCCAAGTTAATCCTTTAGATTCAATGATGGCCATAAGAGTAACAATTCATCTTCAGTGTAGCTCATTAGTAAATCATAAGAGAATATCCCATCTTCAATATTGCATAAGCGTTTGAATTCCTTATAAGTAGCTTCAAGAGGGGTCTCCCAAGAGAATAAATCGGCATCAATCATGAGCACATTGAAGTTGACATCTTCAAAAACTTCCACTGAGTAGCAGGGCAGGTTGGTTTGAGATAGTAAAGCATCGATCGTAGGTAAGTTGCAAGTAATAGCATTGAAACCTTCGAATGAATCCGAAAGCAAGAGTTCCTTTTCCAATTCTGAGCTTTTAGTAATGCTTAATGCTGGGAACTTGCTCAAGCTAACTTCATAGTTATCACACTCCTCATCACTTTCCAGAATTAATGGCTTTTTGGTGCATGACTTTTCATTGTGCTTATCATCCATAAGTTCCTTAGCAAGATATCCATTCACTGACATGTCTTCCATAGCAAAACCTGTCATCATAGGTAAAATCGTCAGTAGGATTTGTTCGCTAGAAGAGAAATTAATGAATTTAGAAACGGATATAAAAATAACTGATATCTGCAGATGATGCGCCGTATCCAGAAAGTTGGATAAACCGTATCTTATTTCGTTAAAATTTAATCAGACTTTTATTCAGAAAGCAGATACGCCGCTTATAATTTTAGAATGCGCCGTATCAGTTTAATTTATCAAAAATCTATTATATTTATTAAAATTAAATGCGTCGTATTAACAAAAGCTAATGCGCCGTATTTTCGTTACGTTTCAAAATACAAGATTTTTGATTTAGTAGATGCGCCGTATCGATGAAGATCGATGCGTCGTATCTGTTTAAAAATTCAAAAAACTGTTTTTAATGTAAATAATAAATACGCCGTATCTGTGAAAACAGATGCGTCGTATGGCGTTAGGGTTTAGAAAAATTTCTTATTAAAAATAGAATACGCCGTATCTTGGGGAAAGATGCGTCGTACTCGAATTTATTAAACGCGTTGTATTTTATAAAAATTAAATGCAATACGCCGTATCTGTGAAAACAGATGCGCCGTATCGTTTGTATTAGCACAATACAACGATAGCAGAATGCAGAAAAAATAAAAAAGAGAAAAACAAAAATAAAAACAAACAAAAAGAAACAAAAATTAAAGAAAATAAAAACACACAAAAACAGAAAATATGCAAACTATACAATGAATGCAATTTATCTAATATATAACAGGGTTAGTGGTTAAAATCTAAAAAATTAAAAAGAAAAACCTAATAAAAATACTAATCTAATTAACAGATAATAACAATTCACTCCCCGGCAGCGGCGCCAAAAACTTGATGCGTGCGCGTGTCGTTGCGGTTTAGCAGTATTAATGCCTACTCAAGTTTTAAATTTATATTTAGCCGACTTATCAATAACACACACACTTAACGAGCAGTGTACCCGGTCAGTATGAATATAATGGTAAGTAGAGTGTCGATCACTAAGAGTGGAACGTATTATCTAGTCATTCTAATCAGTATTTTAATATCCTAAGTTAACTATACAACCTAATCTAACGCAAGGGGGGTTCAGCCTGAGAGACTGGCACGGTTTGGTTATGATTAAATAAAAACTAAACTAATGAGCACGAATTAGCGATTAGCGCACACGTACACAGATAGATACTTGAGACAATAAGAAGACAAGTCCTTATAATTAAGTAGCTTGTCACTTGTTTTATTGCTAGTTTTATATGAAGTGTATATAATTAACCCTTTCTCGTTGGCTCTAATCTTATCGGCGAGTAAACCCTTAATGATCACTTATGTCTATCCCACTATCCTAGAATATTGAGCATTTGTGATGCTCACGTTTCGTATACGCTAGAATAGATAGGCGAGGAAGGGGCATGGCGACCCAAGCAATGCTCAGCTAGACACAGAGGTTATCAATGCACTAATAAAAGTCACCAAAGACATCAACATATAAACTTTAATTAATAAGAAAGCAATTTTAAGGGGTGCGCATGATTTTCCGTAGTCACATGACATCAGCCCATCAATCCTGATGAATTAAAGTGTACTAATACAATAAAACAAAACTACTTAATGAATTGAATACATGTAGGACCTTCTTACAGCTCTTGTATCTTCGTTCAGGGTGTGTCTTGTGCTGCTAATACGTCTGAATTCGTCTCTGCTTTGGTACTCGTACGTATGGGATCTTGCACACAAAATTCGTCTGACTTTGGGGTATTTATAGTTTCTGTCTGAGGGTTAGATGCGGCGCATAGGATAAGTAGATGCGGCGCATTGACTTAACTTCGCGTGGGGTCCAAGATTAATATATTCAGGAATATTCGTACACCGCCTTAAGATGCGGCGTAACTCCATTTCTCTATGCGGCGCATGTCCTTTGCTGTCTTGGATTGTAACTTGTGAAATCTTGATAGTAATACGCCGTATGTAAGAAGTATGTTGCGGCGTATCTAGAGCAGAATAATCTTGATCTTGTACATTTCAGTAGACTCTTAACATCTTGCTTGTTTTGCTCCATAATTAGTCCAAAATCGCCAAGTTTCACATAATACTTGTTTTTACCTGAGAATTACAAAAGTAAACATTAACGTATCAATTCTCATATATAATATAATAAAACAAGTCAAATAAATAGGATAAATGATGATAATAAAATGTACTTATTTGAGTTCATCAATGCCTATTTAACAACTCTTGGATTTCTAGCAAACAATAGTTCTGGAGTTGTTCATCTGTCAACTCCAAGTTAGGATATTTAAAAAATTTCCTTTTCTTATGGAGGATATCCTCTGATAAGGATTCCCAGTTTTCTTCCCATAATTTTAAAGGCCTGCTGACATCGATAAACAACAAAATTGTCACAAACATGTCACGTAGCTGTGGTCCGAACGCCCATAAACTTGCTTCTGATATAGCATGCTTCCATTCTGTGTCATCAATTAAAAGGCCATATGCAAAACAGGCTTCTTTGAATGTGGAACATAGTCTGGTGTTAACAGTCATGAGCTTTTGAAAAGATTCAGGCCCTCTCACAATGTTCAACAACATTCTAAGATAATATCGTTCTCCAGAAGCCGGGTGAGAGTAAACAATCCTGTCAATGCATCTTTTACGTTTTCTTTGTTTCCACATTTTGTCTTTCTCATGCCACACATAATGTTGAGGTATCTCAGCATATGTGTATGCCATCGTTGATGTATCACGCTTGTTTAATTCAAACCAGTCAGTGAACATAGTTATGTCGATACCTTCCTTTTGAATTAGGGCGGGTAAGCTTTCTGAGTCACGAAGTGTGATTGCGTTCTGATTTGGCAAGTGGTAATTCAGTCTCATGACTGATGGATATGAGTAATGGATGTCATAGGAAAACAAATGCCACACTACCTCACATGGAGCTAAGAAGCGACAATTCAAATAATTTTTTATTTCGTCCACCTCCAAAACTTGGACATTTCTCAAATCACCATCGGTTCTAACATTCTATTCTATAACAATTGTAGCTCTATCAGGCCCTTTATTTAAGTACTTAAATAAGTACTTAATTGCCTTTGATCTGTTGCACCATTCCACATTAATGTGGGCCTGATACATCCGGAGGAGATAACGATTGTGAGGAACCACATATCTATTATTGTATTTAAACTTTCCTTTTATATGGTAAGATTTATTATCCCTTCGACGATAAATCGCATAGCCATAATTATCAATGATTGTTTCTTCCACAAAAGGTTTAGGGAAATGTTTCGAGCACTTACCCTCAACTGTACATGGGGCGTGCTTAGCATCTTGACCGCAAGGTCCATGTAACATAAATTTAGTTACTATTTTATACCCTTCTGGATCACTTAATTTACATGGTATCTCTGCTGTAATCATGTCATCTATCTCGCCTGGGGTTTTGCATTTCAAGTCTTCTTCTAGCCATAGTAGGATATGAGCGTGTGGCAGGCTACGTTTTTGAAATTCTATGACATACACAACTGAATGGAAATGGAAGAAAAGCATAAGCTGATGCATAAATTTGGTGTAGAATAGTAGACATACTGACATTTTGCACCAAGTTGTATTACCTGCCTGTGAGTGACCAAAAATATGGTGTTTTGTAAGATCGTCTAACATTTCAGTCAGTTTAATCTTGAATACACGGGTTGCCACTTCTGGACGGTCATTACCTTTTTGTCCTGGGATGTGCTTTAACATTTCAGCAACCTCGGGTCATTTTGGATTGGCGGTGAAAGTGATGAACATGTCGGGATTTCCATAGGTTCGACATATAGCCATAACATCTTGGTAGTTTTGCATCATATACCTAGGGCTGCCCGTAAAACTCCTTGGTAGAACGATTCGTTTCCCGAGCCCTGCTGCACTTGTATCACCCCTTGTTACAGCGTCACACAGGTTATGATATAGATCCACACGCAACGTATCTTGATTTTGCCTAGTCCATTTAAGTCCTTGCTCCTCAACAGCCGTGTATGCATCCACTAGGTATTGTTGAAATAATCGCCCACTTCTAAGCAAGGTAGTACCTTAGTTATTTCGCTGTTGTATTGTGTATGCGTAGTACTCTTTCAATGTGAGACAACCCCTTTTGGTCTTGCGAGCACCTGTGTTGTTGTGATACGGTATTTTTTCATGAAATCCTTCCTCTCCATACGGGAATAATAATGGATATTGGAGGGCCATGTATTCTGAATGCAACTCAGAAATACGTTTCAGAACTTCATCCTTGTTACTTACAACAATATCTCTCGTGGGAATGCCATCACCAAAGTCGTTAGTAATCAGATCTGCTATTTCGGGCACAGTTGGGGCGTTGTATTGCCGTGATGCACTCCGACCACTTAGCAGGCGTAGTTCAAACTTGGTTGAATTCTGGGAGTCACACCAATCCCTGACCATTCGAAATGCCTTGGCAATTGAACTTGATTGATCAAACATTTGAATCTGTCTTGCTACTATCTTTTCATCCACCACTTCGCCACTCTCCTTGTCTATAAAAGCTTCCATCCAGTTCTTTACTTCATTTCTAGTATCAAAAAAGTATAGTTGTGCATATTTGGATTGAGAACCCTGTGTAGGGAGTAGAGAACATATTCGATGATAGCTTTGGCCATTTATTCTAAGTGTGTATGGTCCCCTGCCTGTGTTAATTGAATTATCTATTTTGGCTCCAAAAGAAGTGTAGAAAAACATGCCATTATAGACTCTAATATGCTATTTGAATCATAAAGATGCATGATTGTTATAGTCCATAAGCTTGTTAAGAGGCGAAGGTGCTTCATTAAATCTGGGGAGAAGCACCTTACCTTCTTGGCAGCAAAGGGAGAATATTAGGTTGCTAGTGCTGGATCCTTTCATGCTTCTCTCTTTATACCAAATAACCGCCTTGCAATTTTGACATTCAAACGATGGAGGGCCAATATTATGGTAAACAACAGGATGACCTTGCCAAAAGAGGTAATTATTAGCATGAAGAACAACATTTTATGCATCAAATAACAGGGGGCAAGATTTATAACATGTGTAATTACCTGCAGATGCAAATGCAGCTCCTTGTGGGTTTCGTTTTGGTGCACGCTGATAGGCTGGTCCTGTAAGAAGAACCGTAATGTTAATAAACACTTGTATGAAATTAAAGGTCTGCCAAATGTACAACATTTCTTAAGAGATATTTAGTTTTGCTATCATTTGGTTAATTACTCACCTGATGATCTTCTTTTTATGTACATGAAGGTACTTTTGGAAGTAGAAGCCATTTGGCTCGGTGGCAGATTTGTTGAAGTGCCTATTGGGTGTGACAATTGGCCTAACAAATTATGTTGTAAATGCAACATTCACGAATCAGGTACGCATTTTTGCTATAATTTTTGTAATTGCATAGTTCAAGTAAAGGTTTGGTGTTGGTGTTTACCTGTAAATGGTCCTACAATTTCCGCCAGTTTTAAACCACAATAGCTTTGTACTCTGCCATCTTGGCTGACAATTGTTTTTGCATGAATGACCAAAGATTTGTGCAACATGCCAGAAAGGGATCGAACTTCAGCATTTTCGGCCCGTGATCCTGTAACACAGACAAATATGGCTTTAATCAGAGAAATAATTGCAACGTATGGAAACTTGTAAGATTCAATTGTACTTTTATTCATTTTTTATTTGGAGGATCTGCTTCACTTTTGTAATACAGAACCTTGCAAATTTGGCTAGATATAGACTGAAGATGTCCAACAAACCATCTTTTGGAATTCTGTTGTTGAACTGATGCAATAAGTGTGATAACCAATGAAAAGGCAGCAATTGGTAGAGCATGATAAGTGTGGCCATGTTTTTAATATTCTTAATATTTTTTTAATAATGATACCGAGTTTCTCAATAATTCCACTATAATGCGTTTTATTTAACAATTCACTAAACGCATTCTGGTTCAGGTATATGTATCAATGATTGGTTTCAAATGAATAGCAACATCAACAATTTAGCAGAAACTTCAACAATGTAGCATTGGAAGTAAGTCAATTACTCTGCATTGTTGCACATGTTTATATAATATCAAGTATGACGAAATGTATTTTAAAAATGCCCTTCTAAGAATTGCTTATAAGACATTGGGTATGGTAGAAACATTAATTTCCCATGTATAACTTAAATCAAGGTATAATAGGATGTAAAACCAAGATCTTTCAACCCCAATTCTCACATAATCTTGCCCACTACATTCAGCACCATAACTATCAAAGTTAAAAATTCGTAATTTATTTTTCAACATTTATTTAATTTGGGTCTTTCAAAGGCAATTTTCAGCTAATCTTGCTCACTAAAGTTAGTACCATAACCATCTTCAATATTTCCATGATCTGAGCTACTTCTATGAGACGAATACTGCAACTGTGTAGCCACACTTGTTGTTGGTTGGTTTGTTAATGACCATATCAAACTCATGCTTTTCATTCTTTTGTGTTTGGATTTGAAATAACACTATCTCAACCTTTTGGTACTTTCGGAAAGTTTTGTATCAGGGTTTTCTTCTACCCGCCTCTTTTCTTCCTCTAGCCTTGTAATGATTTCTTGGGTGTTCCCATCAACTTTTGCACCTCCATTAACAGCCTATAATGCAAGATAACTTTGTGAGTAACATAAAAACAAAATGTTAACTTCAATTTAATTAAGTGCTGGAGAGTGCTAATTAATAGTTGTATACTCTTCAGCTTACGATAGGGCCAACGCTGAATACCCAGTTCTCGACAGCGCCTTTTGAAAATAGTTAAACCAACATTGAACTCTTTTGCAACTTTTGCTATTGGCATGTAGTAGTATTGTGCGATCATTTCTCTAGTGAATGCCATGACTTTGGAATATCAATAACAACTGGATGAGTTGGGAAAGATGGTATAATATGACTTTTAAATGCCTTGGTAATCCACTGAGATTCCATGTAGTTTAACAGGTTTTGTAACTTCTGTTTATCTATAAGCACTATTTATTACATATTAAAAAGGAATTTTGTAACTGAATTTATTCAGTTAAGTGATCCTTCATGTATGACAGTTGTCTAGGAGTTATATTTTTTGTTGATCCATCTAAGCAATATGGAAATTTAAGTAAGTGGATAAATTTCATTATAGTAATACACCTGAGAACTGATTTCTACACAACCTATTGATTTGGTGGTCTGCTTTGGATTTTTGTTCCTTGAATTAACAACATCTTGTCGTCCTGTATATATATACAATAACTATCCAATAAGTTGTTGCATGGTTGATTGATATAAAATGATGCCAGTATTTCTGTTATTGTGGCAGATACATTTTCACATCAACGTGTCATGAGCAGCAAATACTAAACACATCAGAGCGGAAGTTTCATTCTACAATTCATATGGAGGGCTGGGTACACAACATGGCAAGGTTTTAAATAGGTTAGTTGGTATTTGAAAGTGTTCGATAAGAGCATGAAACTATTAATTAAAAAACCACATTTACAAAATTATAGAGAATTGAATTTCAATCCTTAGAAATTTAGTTACATTAGAGATTTAGTTACATACCCTATAAAAATAGTATACATAACTCATATTTTGGGTTATTGATTCTGAAAAATAGGACAATCTTATACATTATACATAACATATTATTTAAACCATATGGAGACAATCTTTAATACATAACATTTGCCCATTAAACTTAAGAAAAAAATACAGTAAAATCCCTTTTTGCATGCATTTGATCAGGTGCAGCAAGTGCCCCAACCACAGTAGATCCATTTCAATGTACCTGAAATCACTATTAACACAAAACAAACACTCGTTCCATGTTAAGTAGGTGGAACAAATCATCAAACAGAAACAAAAATAAAATATAATGCTATGAATCAGTTGATGGCGTTGTATCTTTCAAACAACAGTAACAAAGAATCCCCAAAATAGTTTTAATCCAACATATTATTCATGTCCTAAGTGTTTATTTTAAAAAGGCTTCTTGGTATGCAGCCTGTTGAAACTCATTCTGAATCTGTCACCACAAACCTGACAATAAAATATAGAAAGTAACCCATGTTAATACGGGGACAAATGTAAAATAATTAGTGAACAAAGGATGTGCGCAACATGTGCTCACCGTTTGTCTTCTTTTTGGCAGTTAGGGCGTTGGCTTCTCCTTGGACATCATCAGCAGGAAGCAGCTCATTTTCAGCATCCGAATCTTCAATCTCCAGCCTACAAACAATGGAAACATGGTTGTCATGTTGACTTTACCGCTGTTTTGCATTTTTTTCTTGTAGGCAAATATTATTTGCTTTGCTTACCTCTTTTTTTTCTTATCCTTCGCAGGCTTGGCCGGTGTAGCAACTGATGGGTCTTTGGGCTGTGGTTTAGATGATGAGCCTGCAGCGACAGTCCCATCATCAACGGTCCTTGAGCTTGCGCTTTCCACCATTGGTTGAGGCGGGTCTACCGTCCAGCAGGTAAAACTCTCAAAGCTTCCATATTCATAATATGTATGAGATTTGATTTCAAAAACGTGTGTTGTGCCAATGAGGTTGGCTATAGCAGATGGTAAGTTTTCGTGGTCTTCCAAACTCTGCAGGGTAAGGCTTGAGTAATGGAGGTTGGTAATGGACAGGGAATTTATAAATATACCTCATCCTCCTCTTCCAATATTGATGCAGCTGGGAACTTCACCAATTCGGTTGCGGGCTCATCAAAAGGCACTACCACAGTCTGTTCAGTATCATCTGAGATACCAAGCTCAAGGCGATACCTGGAGAGGGCATGTTGCAAACAGTATGTATCAATGTGAGTCATCTTATTTATTGAATAGAAATGCAAACACTATTAGTGATAAACAGAACATCACCTTATTACTGGGTATTCAATTGGCTTGTCACACGCATCACACCAGAACCGCTCATCCTTTCTAGCAGCACCTTTTTTGCATTTTTCACCTCCACATGATGGAAAATTCCATCCCTTCCTAGTCTGCACATTTTTTATCTGGGCTTTACAAATGAAAGTTGCTGACTGTGTAGAAATAAGGTATATCCATATTATGCAGGGGAATGAGTCTAGAGACATGGCGGATGCAAAAGAATACATACATCATTTTTTCGATTGCGGGCCCATATGAGGAGATTCTCGATCGTCCCTTCCCTTGGTTCAGAGTTATCTACACGCAATGCTGCTCTTGAAGATTCCATTCTGCCAACAAACCGGTAAACGATTTTGTTAAATTTTTGGATTGTAGGAACTTTTCAATAATAAACATTAAATTCATACATCTTCATACCTAGTATCTGATTTCAACTCTTTGATTGCAGGGATCTCAACATCATCCAGTATCATGGTGGATGAACTACCGGATAAATATAGCTTATCTGGAAGGTAACATTAAAACTTAAATTAACATGTAAAAGTTGCCTAACATGAATAAGCTAAATAGTCCATGGCCACTCACTGTTATAGTGTTTTGCAGATGTGGAGGTCACCACAACAGGCAACAGGCCTACATATTTTGCTTTCTTCTCAATCAATATATCACCAAGGCCTCCCCATAGAGTCACCCGTATTGATTGGCCCCTTGATGCACAACACACAAAATTACAATAAACGGTAAGTTCCTTAATAGATATTGGCAAAGAAGTCATCAATTTTACAACATCAATTGTAAAACATAAATATAACAACCTATGATTGGCCAGGTAGAAATCAAGGTTTTTTGAGACGGTTTTCGGGTAGTTCATCCTCCCAACATTCGTTACATAGCCTGCCACATCTAAAAGGTAACATATTTTATAACAGGTTAGCAACACTATTTAAGGACAAAAAATTAATTAACATACATAACCAAATAGAAAATTACCAATGGGATACTTGTTGTCTGTAGATACAATGTGATCAAAATTCACCAGTTGGAAAGGATACCTGACAAATCCTTCTCGCTTGACCACAACTTTCCTTATCGTCGTTGCTCCATCAAACTCAAGCATATATGTATCGTCCTTTGTAAAACGAAAGTCTCCCTTGTTATGCATGACCACAAAATTTTTAACCAAGTATACACTCCCCTCTTTTAACCTCAAAAAATTGTTAGCCACCGTTCCCTTGGTAGTACAATGGATTACATTACCCTATCAAAAAATCGTGTTAAAAACTGCTATAGATTCTTAATTATTTTTTCCTGTATTGGTATTACACAGGTTTTGGTGAAAGAAAGATGAATATACCTTAGCATTAGAGACCAAGAAATCAGTGCCCAAGTAACGCCCGGTAACAGCGTTTACATCCCACATCCTACACAGCAACACCACAATCGTACCAGTGACCTCCAACTTGAGTTCGTCCAGGAACAATTCAGAGCTCACGCTTCCAACTTTTGCAGCCATGATGATATACTGAACGGGCCTTTTTAATTTTACTACTATTTGACTCACATACAATTTCTGGACAGCCAATGGGCTTCACGCCTCATTTATGCAGCCTACATTTAACATAGTTATAATTGCAGCTTGATTTGTATTCTTTGTGGTTACAAAACTAGAGACCTTTTGCGTTCCGTAACACCATATTTGATGTGCTTGCATTCAAGAATGTGAATCTTTATACATATATATATATATATATATATATATATATATATATATATTATATATATATGGTAAAGTTAAAATAAAAAGACAAATATCCGTACACTACGTAAAAAGAATTTTTTTTTAAAGTTCGCGAAAAAATCCAAAAAAATTCCACAAGATCGGGTATGTTGGTGCATAAAACTTTTGTGAAAGAAGTTTTTCTGATTTTGAGTTTTTATACGTTTTTTTAATGCACAAAAAACGAATTTTGATGCGCAAAAAAATTTTGATGCACAAAATTTTCAACTTGTTTTAGTTAGATGCGCAATGTTATTTTGTTTAAAAAAGTCAAAAGAACTTGGGTGCAAAAATGAATTTTTGATGCACAAAAAAGCGATTTAATGCACAAACGTATTTTTTCATAATTTTTTTTGGGAAAAAATATCAACTTTTAGAAAAACTTCCTTCACAACTTTTTCATGCACCAATATACCTGATCTTGTGGAATTTTTAGAGAAAATTTTTGAAAAAAAAATCTTTTTACGTAGTGTACGGATATTTGTCTTTTTATTTAATCTTTATCCTATATATATATATATATATATATATATATATATATATATATATATATATATATATATATGGAGACTTTCTTGCGAGAACCATCTTATCTGCGAGAACTGACAGAACCACCAAAAACATACATGCACGCCTTTTAAAATAAAATAAAAATACATGCAAATCATCAATAATCGTAAGTATCCACCTATGTTCTTCAATATCATCATGAACTCATCCTCTTTTTTCACAAAAACCTTACACACGGCCGCAATATTGTCATTGCACGCCTTATAAGAACATCCATGCACATCTTCAAAGAAAATTTTTGTATTTCCAATTTCTTATCAAATTCTTTAGAACAACCATGTTTTTTTAAAAACATATATGTTGTGTTTAGAACATATGTGCAAAAATATAATTATTGAAGGCGTGCATGTATATTTTTTGTGGTTCTGTCAGTTCTCGCAGATAAGATGGTTATCGCAAGAAAGTCTCAATATATATATATATATATATATATATATATATATATATATATATATATATATATATATATATATATATATATATAATTAGCGAGATAAAAAATACTCCGTAACAAGTTTCAGTAAAGTACAAGTAAAAGCAAAACAATGAAACAATCTTATTTTTTTTTCTCTAAAAAAGGAAATAATCTTATAAAACGCTGTTTAGAAGCCTCGGTACTAGAGATATGATGAGTTGATTGTAATTCAATCCGATCTACAACAAACTTATTTTGAGTTTTATCATCAAATACAAACTTAGATTTTTGTTCAAAGACATACCTATTAGATTACGATTGGTTTATAAAAAGTCTCTGGGATCGTCTTTTCTATGTTCATTATATATTAACAAACAAGCAATAGGATACCAATTTTAACAAATTAAAAAGCATGAATATTCAGTAATAGAGATAATTAGAAAAGAAGATAAAATATTTAATTACGTACCTAAGAGAGAGGGAAAAAAAAAAAACTCTCAAGATCCAGCTACTTTCCAGATTGCTTCTAACAGATGACATATCATCTTCAATGAGCTCATTTGAGCTGAACTACAAAACTTGCTAATCGGACTCAAATTATTTTTTGTAACCATATAAATAAACCAATAGGAAATATCATAGCTCAGTTTCTAACATTAATAAAATCGTCAAGCTTAAATACGAAAATTGAATATAGTTTCTCAAGGCAGGTTCATCTTCCGTTTTCCCTACTACTTGACTCGTTTCGACTCATAGACACATTGGTTGGAGCTAACCAAAAACTTAAAAGAACCATGTCAATTGCATTTTTCAGCAATTAAATCTATGTATTTTTTTATTGCTACTAATTATATTAAAAAAATAATCCACAACTTGGTTGTCTTTGAAACGTATACCAATTTTAGTCGGCTTTTACTAGCACATTTTTTAAAAATTGTCTCCACATTAACTTTTACTTTTAACCAGGATTTTTATTTACAGTTGATGTTCATTTTATTTTTTATTTATTTATTTATTTTTTATTTTTATTTTTTTTCTTTTTTCTTTTTGAACTAAAGTTGATGTTCAAATTTTGGGAATTGGATTTGGAGTTGTGTTAGCTTAAAAAGAAGTGAATGATGGCAGAAAAGTAGTAGACAAATACATAGTCCAAATTTATATTAAGCAATAGTAGTTTAAAAACAGCATGTTGTACTTTGATTGTGACCACGTTGATCATCATTCAGTTATGACATGGGGGCCTATAGGATATGCAAATAGGGTGCAAACGAGCCGAGCCGAGCCCGAGCTTTACTATACTCGAGCTCGGCTCGTCTGTTTTTTAACAAGCTCGAGCTCGAGCTCGGCTCGATCCGAGCATTTATTTTTGTGCTCGAGCTCGGCTCGAAGGCTCGAGTAAATAAGGTTTCACAAAGCTCGAGCTCGGCTCGAAGGCTCGAGTAAATAAAAAAGTACTAACATTCCTAATACAACTAACCTACCCCCATCAACAACAAATGTTTTATTTTTTTTCTTTTCGTTAGTTCATAAACAGAAAAAAAAAATACAAAGATTTGTTCAAAACGAAATGACAAACAAAAATACCAATTGAATTCAGATCTTAAGCAACAAAGTCTAAACCCAACCTTACACTAGACACTACCACAAATCTTACATTACTTCCCAACTCACAATCCATTATCTTAGATCTAAACAATGACTGAAAAATAAATTACTAATGAAGATCTCAGTTTGGTTTATTTCGTATCTCGTATGAGATTTTCAGAACCTTTCAAGATTTTCGCAAATCGAAAGGAAACCATACAATCATCGATCTATCTTTGTTGAAGCAAAACCTCATTCATTCAATATCCGAATCAAAAAGAAAATGAAATCTAACAAGTTTGTTAGTTTCTTTCTTCAGTTCGTTTCAACTAAACACAAAACCAATTCCATAAAAACCTTACCCGAGACCCATAGGATCTTGAAGCCGAAAAACAAGAGATTGTTGTTGTTGTGGTTATGTTGTGTTGATTTATTTGGATGAGATAAGGGGTGATTAGGGATTTAAACAAGAGGAGAGTGACTGATTATTAAAAGGGACAGATATTTTTTATTCTTTCACAGATCTATTTTTTTTGTGAGAAGCGTGTATGTGTAAAAGGGGGCGGATATGTTTATGCTAGGTGTGTTTTAGGGTTAGTGATACATAATTATATACAGGTTATCAATTATCAATGGATTGGGCTTGATGTCTTGAGCATTGGGCTGAATTGGGGTTGATCCGGATTGGCTTATGATTAAGGCTCGACGAACCTACTCGAGCTCGATAAGCTAAGCTCGAGCTCGGGCTCGATAAGGAAACGAGTTGATTTTCAGGCTCGAGCTCGGCTCGAGCTTGACAAGGCTCGGCTCGTTTCGAGCTTTTTATCGAGTCGAGCTCGAGTAGCTCGGCTCGTTTGCACCGCTATATACAAATCAATCACACGTTTGATTTTACTAGTACTTTTTATGAAGTTATTTTTTCGTATAGCGTTAATGGAATCTTCTATTAACCCAAAATTTTATAAAATTTTATGATATTCCCTTTGTATGAAAATGTTTGATATCTTATGATAGACGTATATCATATGAAAGTGATAGGTGCGCTGGTGCACCAATTAATGTTATTGGTGTGGCATCTCATCACACACTTAATAATACCATAATAACTAAAACACTTTTCACAGTTATAACTGTTATAGGCGCAAGTGGTTCTCATTAGGGCCGTCTTTGAGGGCGTGCGAGGTGGGCGACCGTTCAGGATCCAAAAATTTTAAGGGCCTCAAAATTTGTCCCGTTAACAATTATATGCATGTGGACACATAGTTTTCACGAATAAAAACATTATTTAGATGAGAAAATATCTTAAATAAGTACTCCCTTCGTACCAAATTTATAGTCCCTCTTTCCATTTTGGGTTGTCCCAAAATTATTGTCCCATTGCAAATATAGTTTTGAATAATGTAGTAAGTTTATCATATTACACTTAATGATACTTAAAATTACAAACATCATTCAAATATTTAATTAATTGCATAAGGGTAAAACTGACATTTTGCAAAAAAAGTAAGAGATGGAATGCAGTAATGATCATGTTTTCTTAAACTTTGTGGTTTTTGTCAGTGGACAATTATTTTGGGACGAAGTGAGTAATATGTTGAACGTTTAGATAACAAATTGCATTATATCTTATAAACGATGACACTTTATATATAACATTCATTTTCGAAAGGCCTCATCATGTAATTCCATCCAGGGCCTTCAAAATTTTCAAAAATTCAGGGGCGGCCCTAGGTCTCATAACACACTAACAACCAAGCAAAGGGACGAACGGTGCTGAGATGGCGGGGGAGGGGGTTCAGCAACGGCGGCGCCATTGGTGCCAATAAAAAACAATGGCGTCTTGTTTGTGCATTGCACCGTGTGCACTAATGCTAATGTTAATGAGGCCGATGTTGGTTAAAAAATATTAATGTTGTATCTATGTATTCTAATATAACAGAGTTTTGTACCACCCATTGAAGCAGCCTCTGCAATTATGATGCTGGCGTGTCTCGATGCTCAGGGCATAGATATTTTTGGAGAGTACAAGCCTGCTTTACCTACACAGCAAAACTTCTTCAATACGGTTTTCTCACAAATCAAAAGCCAGTTACAAATATCTAATTAATGTCAATTCAAACAATCCAACGCGTTTTCCATTTAATGTATTCGGTTACAATCATCTCCAAAAATAAAGATTTGATTTGTGTTTTCAAATCTTATCTTGGACTTTCTCCAACAACATAGAAACGCGGTTTACGATTCAGTGAGTGTTGGTGGCCATGCTTTGATTTTGGTAATGATCATGATTCTTTTATTCTATTGTTTGAAAGTTTGATTTTTTTTAATTTTTTTACTTTTAATATATTACCGATAGCAAGTTAAATAAAATTATTAGATGAACAAAACCCTAAAAAATGGGGGAAACTGTTTTTTTGATGATTATAACATATTTAAATGAATTAATTTGAAAAAAATAATGATAAATAGTCCACTATTATGTGATTTGTATTCTGTCAAAATATAATTAGTCAAAATGTGCTTGGTTAATTTTGGTAATTAGTCCATGATTTTTTGATTTATATGCTGCAAAAAAGTGAAGTTTGACTTTTAGAGGTGTTTTTGGAAGCTAATCAATATATTGAAAACATTCTTATCATCTTTGCCCTAATTTTAGGAATTTTGATACTATAAATTGAGGATGGCGTTGGTGCTAAAGGTACACATCACAATTACAATCTTCACTGCTCAATATCAAATAGCAAAATGTCTACCTTTGTTTCTGGGTATATTCACGATTTATCGGCCGTTAAGGACAACGTCAAGTTACGAGTCCGCATTCTGAGCACTTGGATGCAACCTCTTTTTAGTAAGCCACACATCACAAATATGGAGATGATTGTTATTGATGAACAGGCAAGTCATCATTTTATATTTGGTTCCTTATAAGCTTAGTATTGTATTTTAGATTACATGGTTGTTTTATAATGTTCATATTTGAATGTGCGTTACATATTATAACTACATTTTGTTTGCCAGAATACAAGGATGCAAGCGACAGTGAGGATGGCTTTGGTGAATCAATTCAAAGATCGATTACAGGAGGGCAATGCTGTCACACTTCAACGATATAGTCTAGGCGAGATTCAACCCAAATTTCGTATAGTTAAAAACCCTCTTCGCCTTAGCTTCCTCTCGAATACTTTATGTGAAAACTGCTCAGATTTTACCTTATCAAGACATGGGTTTGTCTTCCGACCCTTCAATACCATTACTGAGCTAAAAACAGAGGAAGATGGCCAGTTTGGTATGTATATCCTTTTGTGAGACAAATTGATTCTTATACACGAGCTTATGTCAGGTAGACACATGTTATATAAACCAAGTGACAACTATTTTTACAAACATTATGCAGATGTGATAGGCCATGTTGTTGCTTGTGACGACCTTGACAATTATGACAAGAACGGGAGGGCGGGGAAGAAGAAGCCACTTACCCTGATTGATTCTGAGTATGTCATTCTAATATCGTTTGTTTATTTTCCTATACAAAATATAGTAAATGTAGATGCATCTTTTAAATTACTACCGTAATATTCACAGGGGAACTGAGCTAAGTTGTACCTTGTGGGGTGTGTACGCTCAACAATTCTCTGATTTTTTGAACAAATGCTCTGATCATGGTAAGATCATTGCTGTCGTGCAACTGGCAATGACAAAAATCCGGGATGGTAAGGTCACCTACATTTTGAATTATAGCCATGACATCGTTTATGAAACTGGCCATGTTACTCTTAATATTGAAAACATACACAAGAAAAATGTGCATCCAGAATGGATTTCATGGAACAAAGTTGTTTCTGTTCAACGGCAACACAAGCATCAAAACCGATGAATTTCCTGAAGTTGAAGCTTTTAGGCAAAGGTACCTCAAAACAAACTTTTCAACATTATTTTCAATATTAAATATTATTTGCCGTGTATTCCTATGTTCATAACTTTGTAAAGATCCATTAACGTCTGTTTATGTTAATCCATGTGTAGTTTGGTTGCTGTTCAAGCAGCTGACGAGTCGGAACATACCGCGTCCCGTATCTCCACTGCGTCAAAGAACTCGACGAAAGATGATTTCGTCACAAAATTTCCATTGAAAAATATTGCAGAGCTATTGGATGTCAAACAGGTTAAAAATACACGTCAACCCGCGATTACAACTTAGCTACTATTACATACGAATGCAGTAAACATAGTCATGATGTGTCTATATGTGTTTTGTGTTTCTGTACTAGGCTTTGTATCATTTCCTATTTATATACAACGATGCATATTGGATACTGGACATAACATTTTTATGCAATGGTGCAGGGTGTTCCTTCCATTTTTGTCGGAACTATCTGTGCAATTCAGGAGGAGGAAGGGTGGTGGTATCTTGGATGCCGTTCATGTAGAAAGAAGGTAGTCAAGTCTTCAGATATCGTGGACCTTGAATCCGATACGCTTCCAAACCCGTCGGCAGGGGCTAATGACTGGTGGTGCTCAAAATGCAAAGCTACTGTCACATCCATCAAAACCCAGTGAGTTTAAACTTTCCTTATAATTGAATTATCAGTTTTTAAATAAATTATCACAAATGGTTGATGTCCGCTAAATGTTGTTTGTAATCTTGGTATTTAGGTTTCGCCTGCAGGTGAGGGTTCAAGATGAAACTGGCACCGTATCAGTTTCCCTTTTCAATGATGAAGTGCAGGCTATTCTTAATAATATAACTGCATACCAGTTGGTGGAGAAATATGGCAAGGTATTAGTGATTATAATTGAATTCAAATTCAGAGAAATGTGTCTATACTAAGTCGTAACAACTATTTGTTTGCTGATACGTAGGGTGACGGGGTGTTTCCAACAGAGATTATGGAGATGGTAGATAAGAAATTTGTGTTGAAGGTGTCAATTGATGGCAAAAACAAGGAGAAGGTAATGCCTGTCTTCAATGTTATGCGGTTGTCTAATAATCCTGATATCATACAATCTGTATGTGCGACTGCTACACCCAGGAAGGTAATAGTTAAAGTTTGTTATGTTATTAAGTGTTAATTTTTCATGTGTATCTATGTACGCCTCATTCAGAAGAAATTATTCACACATTGTTTATATTTTGTTGAACAGCCTGAAAATGAAGCTACAAGCTCAAAGGTTCTTGATGTGACGCCATTTGTAAGTATACTTAATTATTAAATAACATTACTCAAGGATCATGCAATTCTTTTTAATGTTAGGTTCGTAACCAATCATTGGTAGTAACCATCCTTTATTATTATTTATAGGATTTGAAGTCACAGACCGATGAAAACACAACGCCTCAAAATGGACTAAAGAATGGGAATGCGAATGTGGAGCAGTCGTCTACTGATACGAACTCTCAAGAAAAGAGGAAGGCGGATGCAGTTGAGAAGCCTGTGTTGGCGTATCAAGAAGAAAATAGTTCAACCAAAAAGACAAAGTTTGTGCTAGACAAGGAAATCAAAGTTGAGAAACCGTGAATGAGATTGGACATGATTTAGCACTTTTTCTTTGATGTTGCGTAAATGTGGATGCATTTACACCCATAAAACATTTTTTTTGCATAATATTTGTTTTGGATTTTGTTGGGTCGCGTTAGCGATTGCGTTGGAACTTATTTGGTATTTTGAGTATCTGCTATTAGGAATAATGCACCACTGATTGGTGCTTGAACAATGTTTCATTTGGATTTTAAAGTTTGTGTTTTTGGTTTGTGACTTATTCCTATTTAGGGTTCTATTTTTTAATGCGGGTTTTAACAGACATTTTGCAATTGTGTACATGTTTTGTCTTTGCTTTTCATTTTGCAGGTTACTCTATCTTGCTTGGTCGTGCAAGCATATGGCGAAAGGGGAATGCGGATGCAGTGGAAAAGCCTACAGTTGGCCAAAGGAGAAGATGGAAAACAAACGGATGGATAAGTGGACGAAAACAAACGGATGGATAAGTGGACATGTTGAGGCCAATCGAAGGGCTGCTCGGAGGTCTGCTCGGACTCGAGATTCGTCACGTTAATTAGCACATTTTATATCTTTTAACTACAATGTCCACTACAATATTATCATAATTTCTCTTTACGCTTTGCCTTTTGTTAGAACAAGTAATTATAATCAAAATGCCTTATCTTGATAAGTAACTATTGCTGCTTATAATTTACTATTCGAATTAAACAAAGTAATTATACTTTTGGAAATCAATATGTCGTATGTTTAAAAGTAACTATTGCACATTTTTAAGGCATAAAAAAAGCCAATCAAATTATACAAACGAATGTTGTAAAACAATATTGGGCTATTTTGCATATCAAGATGACTATGGGCCTTAATCACAAATACAAGTATCATTAAAATATTCTAATAAATTTTAAAGATACAACGCATTTAACATATTTGCAATGATTACGTTTAAAGATACAACGCATTTAACATATTTGCTGCAAAAAAAAACGTATCAACACTTCTATATGGCATCATCTAAAGAAGAAACCCTTGCAAGAATGTTCGAAAAAATTGTATTGAAGCATTCTGGTAATGAATGCTCAACTTTAGATCCGGTGAAAACAAATGTGAAAGTTGACAAGGCTTCAAGTCACTAAATTAATAAGATCTTCAATTCAAGCCCAAATAATTAACCGAACACATTTTGGAAATACGGTTATACTACCAAGATTGAAAATTACTCCGTCGGATAAACGTTTACCGCTCAAGATCGTTCGCAAACAATTTCCTATATCAGTCTCATTTGCCATGACGATAAACAAGAGCCAAGGTCAATCACTTTCAAAAGTTGGTTTGTACCTACCACGTCCTGTTTTCACACATGGACAGCTATACGTGGCTCTTTCACGCGTCACAAGCAAAAAAGGTTTGAAGGTTGTTATTTCGGATCCGGATGGTAATTTATCAAACACTACTACAAATGTAGTCTACAAAGAGGTTCTTTACGGTCTATGATCACGTATCGAGAGGTATGTACCAATTGGAAAATGATGTGATTTATGCCGTTTTATTGATTTTACAAATATTATCAATCACAGAAAATGTTTTACTTACACTTTCTTCTTATACTTATTAGGTTATCAACAAATGCTCATTGCCTTACCAAGGCTGTCAACATTTGCTTTTCATCTACATTATTATCAAGATTGGAGCACGCGAGCATGACCGTTTATTACATTCTTAGTTACAAGCATTGTACTCTATACTATCATTGACTTATTAGTTGATATTCCTTTCGAATAAATGATTCATCCTGTTTACCTTGTGTTTTTTCCTTACTTTGTTTACACACACTAATTTTATTTTTGCATGGTCTCATCTAAAAACCCGTGGGTTACCACGGGTCTATAAGCTAGTATAATATATTTGATACATTGAAATTTAAAGTCGGGAAAGCAATAACAATGAAGAATCTTTTTTAAAAAATTTAGAATCAGCAAAAGAAAATTATTACTCAACATAATGGTACAAGCATCTTAGGTACGTCAATCCTCACAAAACTATGACAAAGTGTTGTACGAAAATCGATCATCAAAAGTTTTAAGTAAGCATGCCACCAATCTGTTGTGTCATGAACTAACATTTTAATTAAAAAAAGAAAAAAAGAAAAAAAAAAGGTAATTAGAACAAAAACATAAGGTAAATCTTCATACATTATACACTAAATAAATAAATAAAAGAAAAAGATAACTATTACGTAAAACATAATAACATATACACGTACATAAGCTTATATCTGATGTCTATCGTGATAAACGTTGCATTTTTCGCTAACATAACCAATAGAGAGAATTGTATTTGTGTATAGTTTTGTTTGGAGATTGTATGTTATCTAAACATAAATTTCGATAATATTTGTTAGAAAAAATGTAAAAAAAATGGTGTAAAAGAGACCATCCTTTCATTCGTGTTTTAATATTTTTGTAATGTGTCGTTGTGTAATTAATTAGAATAGTAAATGGGCTTTAGTTTAATCTAATAGGCTATATGTTAGTCCATAGCAAGCCTACAAGCCCATCTCATGTAGACTATAAATACCCATCATCCTCCTCATTTTAGAGGTTGGATGAGTGGTGGCTTCTAGCGTATTCTCTTGTATCTCTCTCATTCTTTCTTAATCTAATAAACTTCTCTTTCTCTCTCTAGAAGTTACCATCTCTCTCTCTCTCTCTAAATCTCTCTTCTTTAATCTTATAGTGTGTGTTACAAAATGACATAAAAGTTACATGAAACCTTAATAGTAATCATATTAGAGCATGCGGTATGGTGCCCTCCCACTTGAGTTATACCTTAACTCTGGCCGAGTTATGGGCAAGTTATCACACCGTGCACTTGAGTTAAGGGGCTGCGTTATGGGGTGAGTTACGCCCATAACGCAGAGATAAGTTTTGTTTTTGTTTTTTTTTTTTTTTTTTTTTTTTTTTTTTTTTTTTTTTTTTATACTTAAGGTTGAGTTACTAAACCGTGTGTTATCCCTAAGATCAATCCTTATCACACACACTATAAGATTAAAGAAGAGAGATTTAGAGAGAGAGAGATGGTAACTTCTAGAGAGAGAAAGAGAAGTGTATTAGATTAAGAAAGAATGAGAGAGATACAAGAGAATACGCTAGAAGCCACCACTCATCCAACCTCTAAAATGAGGAGGATGATGGGTATTTATAGTCTACATGAGATGGGCTTGTGGGCTTGCTATGGACTAACGTATAGCCTATTCAATTAAACTAAAGCTCATTTACTATTCTAATTAATTACAAAACGACACATTACAAAAATATTAAAACACGAATGACTATCACTTTTTATAAAAGCTAACAATCTCCCCCTAAGGGATGGTCATTCAAATGATGCTCTGTGTGATTGGGTCTTTCGTCTTCATTGTCTTGAGCTTTGTGTGTCGTTGTAGAATGGTCTTGGTTCTTTGTTCCTTCATGCTTTGTGATCTTCAAAATGATCGTCTTTTGGTTCTTCTTGCCTTTGATCAACATCTTTGTGTGTTTACAGCATCGTATCCTCCAACATACTCATACATCTTGAACTTCATACTTATGTCTTCCTCGTTTGGTACTTGAACTTGTTCTTGACATCTTGATTAGCTTCTAGACTTTGTCTTAACACTTTGTCTTTAACTTGATCTTTTTTTCTTGAACATTTTACACTTGAACTTGTTGAGGATGGTCTTTATAAGTATGAGCATGCGGAGGTGAAGATGTTTGATATATCAAATGATGGTGTTCGGTCTTTCTCCATGGGACTTTCGTGAGTAACTGCTACATGTTAAATGAACTCACCAATCGATCATGGTGGACTTTTCTTAGAGAATCGACCACTACGATTGTTTTACTGATGAATGTCTTGATTCCATTCACCTTGGCCGGGCACATCAGCTGTCCTAATCCCTTTAGGGACAGTTATCACTACTATGGATAAATCCAAGTAGAGACCCACGTCATAAGGACTCAATTCGTGAAGGAAATCTCCTTGGCGGGATTTCCAGCGCTTACAGGCTCAGACTTCGAGACAATTAACAGCATAGTGTGAAAACGCTCTCGAATCCTTACAAAGGCTGTTCCTGAATTGGATGCCCTCAAGAAGGCTTACAACAGATATACCGAAGTATACCCACAATCCAGGTGAGCCGCTGAAGTATACCGAAGTATCACTCCACGACTCTAGACCGTTTTGAAGCGGATAACCATCATTATATAAGGCAAGATCTATGGATCTCATTAAGACTCTTGTACACCTTGTGTCCTTTTTGGCGAACACATGTGTATTATAATGGAAGTGTTCCTAAGAGATCTTTTAATGAATCTCATGGCTCTAGACTCGATAATGTGCATTTTGGTTTTAGTAGTCAGAGGCATGGAGCAGAGTGCCACCTTTTCAATATCAACACATCTCGGAATTAGAGGCCGATAGATTATGTAGGGTTCTCCGTGAGAAATGAAACAAATATCCTTTAAGAGATATCTGAGTGGCTAGGAGGGGTGGTGCAGCGCGTCACTGGGTCCATGACGTCTTGTCTTCAATATCAGTATCAACTTTGTGATTACCAATAACAGATGTATTGACCCGGTTTCTGCCCTAAGTTTTCATGGAGGGCTATTTCTTTTCACCGTTTCATTAAACTTTTCTTATTCATTCTTTAACCCCTTCTTTCCCTTTCTCATTTACTCCTTTTTTCAATCTTTCCTAAGGACTTCTAATTCTAATCTGTTGGAATTGTCCTTGGGTAGATCCCTCCGGCTCTGGCGGATCATTGGACATAACCTAACCATAATCACCTTATTACTCCATGATTATCCTAGATTTGTTGATCACTTGCCATAAAACATTTTTTGTGAAAATCTCTCAAAGTGTTTATGAATAAAACACATTTTGTTAACACTTCGAGAGTTTTGCATTTTCTGAAATACTCCCCCTACACATGTGCTTATGCATTTTTAAGATAAGTATGCACATGGTGGGTAGAGTTCGCACATTTTGAATTGATCGATTTTCAGTTAATATGACCATTGCGAGACACGTTTACATCACTAGTTAGACTAGCTTGAAATTATTAACCGTCCTGGTCATATCAAAAGAATAATCTCTCGAATTGGTACATTCTACTCAGACAAGTCTTTTGCGAGACACGTTTACATCACTGGATAACCAGCTTGAAATTATTACCCGTCCCGGACAAGTCTTTTCGATTACGGACATTTAGCTTTCGTCAATTCGAGGGTTCAGATCTGAGTCTTTTTGGAGAGCTCTTTTTGAGATTCATTCCACGATCTTTAAACATTTTGATCACATTTTAATCACGTCTTCTCCCCCTAAAAAATAGCATGTAGTGATATTTTTGATATCAACTGATTAAATGAAAGCTTTTTGGAGAGATAGACGGATTTGAGCATGAAATTGGAACATTTTTCTTTTTAATTTGTATACTCCCCCTTAAACAAAGCATGTTTTATCGGGGTTTTGAGGGAGTTATCTTGAGCACAGAATTTGAGAAAGATTTTGAAAAATCTTTTTGGAAAATCTTGATCATGTGCTCAAGAATTTTTTTGTTTTGCCATTAACATTACGAGTCCTGATCTGAAATGATCAGAAGTCATCAATGTAGCTCGGGTTTCGTACTGAAGTATACGAAAGCCATAGAGATTTTTAGGATAAGTTCTCGAAAAATATTTAAAACCTTTGTTTTGATTATGCACTTTACTTTCTTTGAAGCGCGGGTCCTGAACTGATGTGTTTAAAAGCCATTACATTAACCTCGGACTCCTAAAGTAAGTAAATAACATGTCATGGTATGAAGATTTACTTTCTTTGAAGCGCGGTACTTGAAATGAAATATGGTTATATTATGCCCCCCGTGATGATCTACGCACTCCTATCTAGGATTAGAAATGCCTCTAAAGTAAGTAAATAACATGTTATGGTATGAAGATTTACTCAACATGTCCGTGTACTTTTGGTGAAGAATGATCAAAGATATTTTGTAAAGATTAAAGGAAATAAACATTACAACATTTTATTGCTGAACTGATGATAGCAATTGAATGCTTATGATGGGAGATAAAAGCCCGTTATAATAGCCAAGGATGCTTGCCAATTGCTCGACTAATTTAATGGCTCGAGTATAGCTACTACCTAGAAGCTAAAGCTAGCGGCAATTCATCCTTGTCTGCTAAAACAAACTCTTTTCTTTCATCATATATATGCATTATTCCTTCCGTAATATAAACTCACTTGTAATCTGTTTCAATGCAATAACTAGTGTCTAAAGGACCATAAATTATAGGCCACATATGAATGAGGATTGATTATGTTCAGGAAAGTTCTTTACAACTATATATGTCTTCAACATATATAGATTCACACATCTGACTAGGCAAAGAGAGAATATATTCACTATTAATTGATTAGTTCAAGACGACCAATGAATTCACTATGATCCAGATTGAATTTCATTTAACTGATCATTACATTCTTATTCATCTTGACATATATACTCTTGTCCACTCCATTATATTGTTTGTGGTTAAGTGGCTCGAAATACAATTTTGCATCTACACAAGTCAAATGCTTGGAGAATTTGATTCTCAGAGCAATTTGTGAAGCCAAAATACAAGGACCGAACTGGTTATCCACTTTGAGATTCTTTGCATATTGCAATCCATAAGATAGACTGATGCTCACCCATGTAAATTAGCTTTGGAGAATATAATCTACTTAGCTTACCGTCAGATGTGTAGAATACTTACACGTACATTATATAAAGATATCAAAAGAAAAACTATATGTGCACTTACCTATATATATAGCAATTGTGCTTAGATCAAGAAAACAATCAAGAACAAAATTGGGTATGTTAAGAAAGACAGGAAGCTGGTTGGTGTAAGGCGAAGTAAAGGACTTTTTGTGGCAGCCAAGGATGACTAGCCATGTGTTGGAACATTACTAATAAAGTTTCGTTGTATTTTTATAGTGACCCACGAAATGGATATTAGTGACAGTTTTTCTGTCACAAAATCATTGCTAATTAACCATTATTATTGTAAAGACGCGCCTAATCGCAATGGTGACGGATATATCTATTAAAAAGGCATCAATGAGTGAACCATCGCGACTGTTTGAATCGGTTTTAGTTAGCGACGGTTATTCTGTCGCTAGGTCATCGCTAATAGCAGTTTTTTTGTGAACCATTGTGATTGTAACGAAAAGAGGTGTCTCTAAGGCTATTTGAAGAGGTATTGTGACTGTCTTGAAGGGTCACCATGTGCCTATATATAGAGGACGAATTTTTCACTTTGGAATCATCAAATACTCAAAAACCTCATCCATCTCCATCATGAAAACATATCAGATTCGCTAGATTCAAGTTTCACACTTGATTTGATTGTTGTATCCTCCAAACAAATCATACTAAATATGAAGAATTTCTGTTTAAGGACACTGCTAATCGCAGGCCTCAATCTGTTGTTGTAATCTTACTTTATAAATTATCCCTATTATACATTTATGGCGCGACCCGCCCGGAATTCTTTTGCTTCCCGCCTTGGCCAGGGTTCGTGTAATAGAATGGTTTGTTGTTGGGCCATCCGAACTGTTCATGTTCACTCACACCTTCTGCTTTACCTTCAGCTCCATTATGTTTCGCTCTGATTATTTTACCCGACTGCCATTCGGCATTTTTTGATCCGAAGATGCGGGTTTTGTGGAATCTACAGGGATTTGTGAGTAGAGCTACAGTTTTTTGAACAGTTACTTTATTGTTTTTTTAAGTTTGTGGTTGTTTTTAGCCCAGCTGTTGTATCTACAGTGAGTGGTTTGGTTATATCCACACTTTTGGATTTGGTCTAGGTCTGCCAATAGTTTTTGCGATCCAACTCATTATAGATCCGGTTCTTTAGTTATGTTTAGCTTTTTGGTTGTTGTTGTTGTTAATTTCATCGGTTGATGTTTAATCTTTTGCGGCATATTATTTTTTATCATTCGGTTGTTGTTATTGTTGTGATAAATGGTATTATTTCTCTGTAGCAGGTGTTTAGTGGGATTTTTTTATGTGCATAGTTGGTTGTGTTACGATATTTGCTTGCTATTTTGTATGCTTTGATGTGTTCGCAAATTGGTATTTAAATATGTGTTTGTTGCTGGTAATGATTAATTATAAAGTGTTATTGTTGTTGTGTTAGATGGTGTTATTTCTGCCTTCAAACTGTAGGTGGTATTTTTTGGTTTGCAATAATTATTTACTGTGTTAGTGGGTTACTTTTTTTGTTAACCGCATTGGTTTTTCTCTGTCGTTATTTGTTGATTTCGTGCATCATGTTTTGCGTTGCGTTGTTGTTTTATGACACAGGTTGTGCTTTGTTCAATATATATAATATATATTTTTAAATTACAGTTGTTGGACTTTGGAGGTCTGAACATTATCTTGCGAGGGCAAGAACTGGATGGCATGATAGACCATTTGCTATTATGCAACCAAGTTTCTATGCAACCCTGATGAAGTTTCGACCTCTTTGTGCAGGACTGCCGTCAGTTGATGTTTAGTCTTTTGCTGCATATTAATTTTAATCGTTCGGTTGTTGTTATTGTTGTGATAGATGGTATTATTTCTCTGTAGCAGGTGTTTAGTGGGATTCTTTTAGGTGCATAGTTGGTTGTCTTACGATATTTGCTTGCTATTTTGTATGCTTTGATGTGTTTGCAAATTGGTATTTAAAAATGTCTTTGTTGCTGGTAATGATTAATTATAAAGTGTTATTGTTGTTGTGTTAGATGGTGTTATTTCTGGCTTGAAACTGTAGGTGGTATTTTTTTTGTTTGCAATAATTATTTACTATGTTAGTGGGTTACTTTTTTTTGTTAACCGCATTGGTTTTTCTCTATCGTTATTTGTTGATTTTGTGCTTCATGTTTTGCGCTGCGTTGTTGTTGTTTTATGACACAGGTTGTGCTTTGTTTATTTATTTATTTATTTTTTAAATTATAGTTGTTGGTCTTTGGAGGTCTGAAAATTATCTTGCGAGGGCAAGAACTGGATTGCATGATAGACCATTTGCTATTATGCAACCAAGTTTCTATGCAACCCTGATGAAGTTTCGACCTCTTTGTGCAGGACTGCCATTTGGTTAGTGGTTTAGCATACATAGATGTTTACAGACATGTTTGTGTAGGTGGTCCACAAACATGTTTGAATCCATATTGTCTGCTATCAGCTGTTGCTAAAAGTTCCTGTATCTACAAAAGACTGATGTTGCTTAGTGAGATGACTTTTTTATCTTCATTTAGACTTCTTCCTTTGAATATTCCTTGGTTTCAACTGCTGTTGTGATGACAACCTTGCTGTTGCTGCATAGTATAGTTAATTGTTGAGGTTGCTTTCTTTGTGTTACTGTTGTATTTGATTATCAATATTATTTTTCTCATTATTGTTATTGTTTTTGCTTTGAGGCTATTGATGCGCGGTGGTCGTTCTCTGAATTTGGTTTGCCTGTGTTTTTGTTGTTGTGTTGGAGGTTAAATTTTTCCCCTGAAATGATATTGGCCATAAGAGGATATTTTGTGTCGCAAATATTTTTATGTGACAGTGCTCTTTCAGTGTCGTGGCTTTTGTTTTGCAATTATGATAGTGAATAAAACATGTTGATCTATTCTCATTATTTGGTCTGCCTTATTGATTGGGGTGATTTGGTGTGGATATCGTTTCACTTAATCGGATGGCAACGCACTTTCGAGTTGTGCTTTTGTTTTGCAATTATCATAGTGAATAAAACATGTTGATCTATTCCTATTATTTGCTCTGCCTTATTGATCGGGGTGATTTGGTGTACATGTCGTTTCACATAATCGGATGGTAGCACACTTTCGAGTTGTGCTTGCAACCATGGTGAATACATGGTTGAAAATATTAATGGCTTATGATGATCAGCTATCGTTTTTTTTAGTCAGCTAATGTTGGTCATTCGAGGTTACATCCGTAGCTAGGTAGGCCAAGAACCGGATGGTGTAATAGCTTATTTGCTATTATGCAACCGCCTTTCTTTGTGGCCGTGCCAGAATTTGAACCTTTTTAGCCATTTTCCATTGACAATGTTTATATTATTTGTTAACATATGCTTTTATACAGCTACTTTTGATGTCTGTTTGCAGTGATGCTGGGTTCTGCCTGTTTTTCAACCTGTTTGGTTTAAAAATATGATGCTAATATCAGTTGCTGAGACAAACATTGGGTGGCATAATTATGGAACCGTGTTTGTTTTCTACTATCGCATTCGCTGAAAGTCCAAAATATATGCACAGGTATTTGAGTTTCAGAACCGTGATTGGAATTCTTACTCAGTCAAACTGGCTCACCCATGTTATATGAATCCTGGTAAATCTTATATAGTTATAACTCAGTTTTACAATGTTAGTATAATAAACATTGGACGGGTCGCGCCATAAATGTATAATAGATATAATAAGCATTGTTTTACTTTGGCTAAGGCTATGATGATTCAACCACATTTTCTAAAACCAACAAATTCAGTATTGAAAGATTATGATCACCGGTTGGCATATCAATGACTGGATGGCATTATTATGCAACCGTTTTTGCCTAAACGGATGGTTGATCATACATCTTTTTTCACCATGTTTGATTACAAAATCTGAGCCTAATAACTGCCTTTGTTATTTATAGTCTTAATTGAACATATTAGACAATCGTTTTAGAAAAGAATCTAATAGTAACTAAGTCATATGCATTCAACCATAAAAGCAACGACAAATGTTGTACATCGCATGCCAATATTAGGAATTGAAAATCAGCTGGTATTTTTTATTTGCTAATACTAACATTTGATGCTCTGTATCTGTGACAATAAGTTTTTTTTACATGTTTGTACCTGTAGTTCCACGAAAGGTCTTGCTCATGAATAGGATACAATTCAAAAAGATAGATGAGAAACAAAAGAGAATGCTGTGACAAGTGATTTAGTGCAAATTACTTCTTCGCACCATCCTCCTTTGTTTCCCATATATCTTTTTGAATTAAATCGTATTGTTGACCAGGACCTTTTGTGGCACTGCAGGTATAAACATGCATAAACAAGCTTAGCGTCAGAGATACAGAGCATAAAATATTAGTATGAGCAAATAAAAAATACCAGGTGATTTTCATTTGCTAATATTGACAGGCGATGTACATCATTTGTGGTTGCAGTTATAGTTAAATACATACGACATTTAATTTTTCAAATCATCTTTAAAGGCATCACTATTATTCCTGTTTCTTTTAATTATTATGCATATAGCATGGCGCAATGGAGGACAACAATATTAAGGTGGTCAATAAAAAAGAATTTCTAACCATAAGAAACGAAAGACTATTTGCTATTTTTTTTGCCTACCGATGCCAATAGTTAATGTCCTGTGTCTGTGGTAGTTTCTTTTTTTTCGCATATTTATAACTTCAATTCTACAGAAGGCATTGATTAACAATAGGATCCAATTTCTGGAAAAATATGGAAAACTAAAGAGAATGCTGTAACAGGTGATTTGAACCAAATGACTTATTCGCACTATCCTCTTCCGTTTCCCATCTTTCTTCAATAATTGAATCGTACTGCTAATTAGCACCTTTTTTTAATTGCAGCTGCGAATATGCGCAGACAACTTAACTGTCATAAGCGCAAGCCATTAGCTTTTCATATCAGCAAACAAAAAAATAAATAAATAAATAAAAATAACCGATAGTCTTCGTTTGTTATGCTCATAAATTTTTTTTATTGAATGCCTTAAGATTTAGTTACCTATTGGTAAACAAAAAATGTTACAATTACAGTTTTAATCCTTATTTTCCATATTAAAACAAACGTCCACCAATGCTATGATGATTGCCATCCAAATTCAGATTCAAATGAAGTGGGTTGCCAAATATTGTTTGCATAACTTGGCCAGGCAAGAACCAGATGGCAATATTATGCAACCGTGTTTCTTTGCAGCCATGGTGCAACCTACCATTGTTTCTGCTTCTTTTCAAATCTTAGCCTAATAATGACAACTTATCTCTATAGCCACATAAAATTCACAACTAGAGCAAAATAAATGGAGCTATCAAAATTAGGTTGAAGGACCAAATTTTATGAGTTGTCAAGCGAACATGAGGCCAAAGAAGATGTCTATTGCTCTCCGCAATATAAGGTAACTCTTTGCAGATTCAACCTTAAGCTTAATCAAATATTGTTTTTCGATTTTACTTATTTGTTTTTTTAATATATTTGTCTTGCCTTAATTAGAATATCAATAGCAAAATTTCTAACTCAAGAGATATTTTCATTATTTTGCAAATGAAAGGGTTACACTTTCGCCTATTTCACATCCACGAAAGCTATCATAATTATCATTTAATTTCTAATACAAAGAAAGAGGGTTGTCAAATATTGTTTGGATAACTTCCCCTAATAACTACTAGATATATATCCTAGAAAAAACTGTATATTTGACATATGCTTTTACTCAACTGTTGATCCCAATTGCTGGACAAAGATGAGAAACACCAGATTACACTGCGAGAAGTGATTTAAACCAGATTACTTCATCACAGTGTCTTTTATATAATTCTAGCATATTAAACGATCAGCGGCTTTTATATAATTGCCGTTACGAAATTTTTTCGCATTGATCAACAACAGGATGGAATTTTGAAAGATCAGTGCCAAATGGAAGAGGATGGTGTGGCAAATGATTTGGTGCAAATTACTTTTTCGCATCATCCTATTTCATTTTCCACTGATATTTAAAAATTCAGTCACGTTGTTGACCAAGAGTTGTTGTGGAACGATTTTTACAAATATGTTTACACAAACCTGCCATAATACCGATACACGATGTGCACCATCTGTCGTCGCTGTTCTGATTAAATGCAGGCCACATATATTCAAGGTGCGTAAAGCACAGTTGTAGTTCACAATGTTTATTTGCTTAAACTTTATAACCATTCTTGCTTTCACCCTCAAGTTATTATTATTATTTTTGTTAGTTCCAGTAAAACGTACCCAGCTGGTCGCAACCAGTAACTGCATTGGGCACTAATAATGATATCAGCAAAAGATAAGTGCTACTACAAGTTACATGTTTCGATGAGTTTTCCTTTTTTTTCTTCCTACTAATACACTCTGTATATCCAACAGCTGTTAGGTTCTTCAACTCTAGATTTGTCAATAAGCCTTGCTTATCATAAGGTATGCAACAACTTTGTAACCAAAAGTAAGTATCTCAGTTCTTTCTTTTATATGTAAACAAACATTCGTGCTTTCTCAGTATTTTAGGTTTATTGAATCTTACGTGTCATATATTTTTCTTCTATCCAGCTTTGTGCAATCGCTTATTTCATCACATTATTATTAATTACATTTACCTGCACTGATTTCCAAATTCAACATGTACGCAGACTGAGCTGACCTATTACTGTTATTGTAGCCAATGCCATATTCAGAAATTTCTATTTCTCAGATTTGCTTCAAGATCCTAAAATTTATATTTACTTTAATCAATTTTATGTTTCTGTGTTCATCCGTGTGCAGGTATATCATCTACCTTATCTCATCTCAGCACACCTACTTATAGTCAATCTGTTATGATTGGATGCACCTGCCAAGTTCTAAAAACATACGTCAGATAGTAAGGTATGGATTCACGTTTATTATAGCAGGTTTGTTAGTTACAGATTCTAAATATAACTTGCCATATCAAAGGTGTTTCGTAAATTATGTCTGCTAATTCTGTAAAAGTGTTCAAAAAATAAGCTGGGAGTAACAAGTTGCGTGTTGGATACCAACATTATTTGATCGATGAACGGTTTATCTTAATAAATCAGTATGGAAGTTCAACATAGTTGCTGATTCTAAGTTAAGGGTCTTAGAAGCAGTAATTATGTTTCTCTTTTGTTTCCATTCTTTTTTTACAAGCTAAAACCATCATTTGCAAAATTATGTCACCATACACAACATGGTACATTCAGCTTGATCTTGAAAGTCTCGGTTACTAGGGCAGATCTATCTAACAATATGTCTTGGGTCCATTGATCCATAGCAAATTAACCGCTGGAACTTATACATATCGTTAGATAGATAAGCTCTTTTGTATACTAGCATACCCTTTGTTAGTACTGGCAACTGTGGTTACGAAATTTTACTTTGTTCAATTGTATTTTTTTCCCACTCTACTTACCAGTGTTCATTAAATGCCTATTATTCAAAAACCTTTGTTTTATGCATCTTTTCAGGTTCAATGGCCATATGTGTTTCATCAAAGATAGATACTAAACTAAAAAGAATGTTGTCACAAGTTGTTTGCTGCAAATAACTGTTAACTATTGTTATCTTTTGTATACAAAACATTGTTACAAGCTATTGTAAATAACATCTATTTTAACAAAGCATGCTTGCTTCTATCTATTATTATTCACGTTGCTAATTTAATTATTGTATATTTTTCTAGAAATTTATATTCTTTTATGCATGTTGCCATATTCAGTAGTCATGTCACCATCCTATTCTGTCTACCACCTAGCTTTGAGGATCGCGTGTTTGCCTGTATGCAAGCAACGACACAGAAAAACCAATGCGGCTAACAAAAAAAGCAACCCACCAACACAGTTAAATGTGACAACAAATAAATAATTATTGCAAACAAAAAAAATACCACTTACAGTTTCAACGCAGAAATAATACCATTTACCACAACAACAATAGCACTTTATAATTAATCATTACCAACAACAAACACATTTTTAAATATTATTCCTATTATACATTTATAGCCTTCCACACTCTTTTGTAATTGATATTAGGGTATTGGGTACCAAATATTTGCTAATTCCACAGTTGCTTTGTGAGTGTAGCTACAGTTCTTTATTCCTATCTCTTAGAAACACTTGGTTTAAGAAAACATCTGGTAGCCTCACAGTTGCTGCTCCCACACTCTTTTTTAACGCCCTTTTTCTTTAGCAACCTAATCCAGCAACACTCCTAATAATAAAAACGGTTTATTATTCGTAACCCATCCTATTCATCTTCACTCACATACTCCACTTTCCTTTGAGATCCAGTAGATGGTCTACAAAGCTATTAACAGTAACATAATTTATATTTTATCTGGGTTGCAAAAAAATATAGGCCATGTTGCGCGATAAATGTAATATAGACACAACCACATACACAAAAAATTATCGATGATTGACAATCTACCAACTTTTTTTTTTTTTTTTTTTTTTTTTTTTTTTTTTTTTTTTTTTTTTTTTTTTTTTTACAGATGTGTTGATTTGTTTTTATACGAAACCATTTAACATATTATTTTGTAGCTACCTTACATATACAAAAACCCCGCAGCAACGCGCGGGTACCCATCCTCGTTACCTAACAATCATAAACAGAATTTTTAAAGATGGATCAAATGATGCAGAAACCGCATGTTGAAAATCCTGAAAAGTTCAAAGGGTATGATTTTCGTCGTTGGCAACAAAAGATGTTGTTTTATTTGACAACGTTGCATGTGTCAAATGTTCTCACGGATCTTGAACCAACATATTTGTATATGGAGGGACAAAATGTTCCTACTGAGGCACAAGTGGCAGAATATGAAAGGGCCACCTCACTTTGGAATCAGAATGAATATAATTGCAGAAATTGTCTTCTGAATGCTTTGGATGATTCCTTGTATGATATTTATTCTACCTTTGCAAATGCAAGGGACATATGGATATCATTGGAAAAGAAATACAGGACTGAAGTAGCATGTTTCAAGAAGTTTGTTGTTGGCAAATTCTTGAACTTCAAGATGAATGATGCAAAGCCTGTTGTGAAACAAGTGGAAGAACTCCAAAATATAGTCCATGAATTGTAAGTAGAAGGCATGGGTATTAACTCTAACTTTCTTGTTGGTTCTATTATTGAAAAATTGCCTCAATCCTGGAAAATTTTTAAGTTATATCTTAAACATTTGACTGACGATATGAGTTTTGAGCAACTTGTTCTCAAAATTCGTGTTGAGGAAGATAACAGGATGCAGGAAAAGGCTGATGCAAATTCGATAGAACCAAATGCAAACATGGTTGGAGAAAGCTCTTCCAAATCAAAGAACTACCACAAAAATGGTGGTGGTTCTGGACAGAATTCTTCCAAGGATAAAGAGAAGAATTATACCTAACGAAAGAACAACAAATTCGAGAAAGTTTATCATTGTTAGGTCTGTGGGAAACCTGATTTTCGCCACAAGAAAGAACATGGAGGCGGAAATTATAGAGGAAATTCCAACCAAGCAAACCATGTGGAATCTCCAACAGAATTTGCTGGAGTAATTGAAGCCTTCTTGACCACGAATGATGTTGATTGGTGGTTTGATACTGGTGCAACAAAGCACATATGTAATTCAAGAAGGATGTTTGTTTCTTACCAAAAGGTGAATGAAACTGAACCGATGTTCATGGGGAATGGAACTTATTCAATGATTGAAGGAAAAGGCAAAGTCATATTGAAGTTGACTTCTGGAAAAGATCTTGTACTCTCAAACGTGTTGCATGTGCCCAACATCACCAAGAATCTGATTTCTGGCCCTATTCTTAGTAATAAGGGATTTAAACTTGTATTTGAATCAGATACATTTGTAATCACTAAAGTTGGTGTGAATGTTGGAAAGGGTTACCTTGATCAGGGACCCTTTAAACTAAGTGTTGTAACTGATGACAATGTTATTGATAATAATAACGTGGGCACTAGCACCGCTTCTGTGTACATGACTGATCCTTCTTTCTAATGACATTCTATATTAGGTGATGAACTCAAATAAGTACATTTTATTACTATCATTTATCCTATTAATTTGACTTGTTTTACTATATTATGTATGAGGATTGATACTTAATCGTTTACTTTTGTAATTCTCAGGTAAAAACAAGCATTTGGTGAAACTTAGCGATTTTGGACTAATTATGAAGCAAAACGTGCATAAAGTTGAAGGTCTACTGACATGGACAAGATCAAGTCAATTCTGCTCCAGATGCGCCGCATCTCACTCTCGACATGCGCCGCATCTCTATCAAGATATCACCAGATACGATCCAAGATACAAGAGGACATGCGCCGCATCTAATCATGGAGTTACGCCGCATCTTCTGGCGGTGTACGAATATTCCTGAATATTATAATCTTGGACCCCACGCGAAGTTAAGTACATGCGCCGCATCTACTTAGTAGATGCGCCGCATCTTCCCTCAGACAGAAACTATAAATACCCCGTAGACCAGACGAATTAGAAGTTCCGAAAAACGAAAAACCGAAGTTAAAACAGGAGGAACAAAGGACGAATTCAGTCAAGGAGGCAGCACAAGACACACCCAAATCAAAGATACAAGAGCTGTAAGAAGGTGATGCATGTGTTTAATTCATTAAGTAGTTAAGTTTTATTGTGTTAGCAAACTTTAATTCATCAGGATTGGTGGCTTGTGTAATGTGACAACGAAAGATTGCACTCCCTTTAATACTTGCTTTCCCATCAATTAAAGTTTATATGATGATGTCTTTGGTTACTACTTATTAGTGCATTGATAACCTCTGTGTTTATTAGTGGCTTGCGGGCATTTGACTGCGGGACATAATGTGGCTCCCACGGTTATTACTAAATTGATCACTTAGGAATAACTTTTAGACATAAGTAATCATTAAGGGTTTACTCGTCGATAAGATTAGGACCAACGAGAAAGGGTTAACTACATACACTTCATATAAAGCTATCAATAAAACAAGTGACAATCTACTTAATCATAAGGACAGCCCTCTTATTGTCTCAAGTATTTATCTGTGTACGTGTGTGCTACTTGCTGATTCGTGCCTATTGGTTTATTTTATTATTTAATTGCAACAAACCGTGCCAGTCTCTCAGGCTGAAACCCCCTTGCGTTAGGATATTAAAATACTGATTAGGATAACGAGATAATACGTTCCACTCTTAGTGATCGACACTCTACTTACCATTATCTTCATACTGACCGGGTACACTGCTCGTTAAGTGTGTGTGTTATTGATAAGTCGGCTAAATATAAATTTAAAACTTGAGTAGGCATTAAAACTGCTAAACCGCAACGACACATCACGCGCATCAAGTTTTTGGCGCCGTTGCCGGGGAGTGAATTGTTATTATCTGTTAATTTGATTAGTATTTTAATTAGGTTTTTCTTTTTATTAGATTAATTGCATCATTGTACTATTTTGCATATTTGTTGTATTGTGTGTTAATTGTTTTCTTTTATTTTTGTGTGTTTATTTTCGTTTGTGTGTTTAATTTTTGTTTTTATTTTTCGTATTTTTCTGTTCTGCTATCGTTGTACTGTGCTAAATCCAACGATACGGCGCATCTGATCTCTCAGATACGGCGTATTGCGTTTAATTTTTTTTTAATACAACGCGTTTAATTAATTCGATACGACGCATCTTTTCCCCAAGATACGGCGTATCTGTTTTTAATAAGAAAATTTTTCTAAGCGATAAAGTAATACGACGCATCTGCTTTAGCAGATACGGCGTATCTATTTTCGATAAAAAAAAAAAATTTCTAAACGTTAACGCCATACGACGCATCTGCTTTCGCAGATACGGCGTATCTATTATTTTAATTAAAAACAGTTTGCGAATTATTAAACAGATACGGCGTATCGATCTCTGTCGATACGGCGCATCTTTCTGAATCAAAAATCGATATTTATTTTTAAACGTAACGAAAATACGGCGCATTAACTTTCGTTAATACGACGCATTTAATTTTAATTAGATAAACTGATTTTTGATTAATTAATTCGATACGGCGCATTCTTAAATTCTAAAGCGGCGTATCTATTTTCTGAATAAAGTCTGATTTAATTTTAACGTATTAAGATACGGCGTATCCAACTTTTTGGATACGGCGCATCGTCTGCAGATATCAGCTATTTTTATTCTTATATCCGTTTCTATATTCATTAATTTCTCTTCTAGCGAACAAATCCTACTGATGCTTTTCGTGATTGTTTCAGAAGGATAATGGAAGGATACGGAGAACTGATTGACTTCGACTTCGAAGCCAATTTTATGAATGAAGTATTAGCGCATGATAAATCACTCGAACGTTACGATGGGGACTACATTGAACTTAATGACCTTAATGGACCATTGGAATCCAATGACCTGTTCATGGATGATGCTGAATCTGAGTTAGAAGAAGGAGAAATTGTGGATAGTCCAAAAGTCAACGTTATTAATACTAGGAATTACGATGAATTTGAGGGATATGATGGTTCTTGGGATTATGGTAGAAGGATCCACGCCAATTGTGCTTACAATTTGCAATTCCCATGTATGATTGGATACAAATGTATTGACGCCAATTTCTTTCCTATTTTGCCGATCAATGTTATGTCAAGAAGCTTTTACAATTCTATTATGAGAAATAAAGTGGAGTGTAGGGGAAAGAATGTAGTTGGAGCCTTCATTAATGTCCCGATCTTCGTTGGACGCTTTACTATTGTTACTGAGTTTGCCGTTGTTGAAGACATGAATGCCTATCGTGACAGCAGTATGGGCGACGTGATTGTTGGAAAACCATTCTGTAGGGAGATCACTATTAATGCATAGCGATTTGAAGGAAAGATCACCTTTCAATGTGGAAGCGACGTTATCACTTATATAATGCCCCGAACTCACCATGAATTTAAACATGCTACTAATAGGGTCTGCTACAAATTCTCTCCATTCCTTTTTATTAGTAATGATGACATGAAGAGAGGGATTGAATACCCGTATCAGATGATGGAAGGATTCTATAAAGGAGTTTTGAACTTGGGACCTGAATATATACGTGACGAATTAGTTGCTAAGTGGATCCTACGCGGCAATGTAGGAATCAATGATCGATATTAAAGAGCTGAACGTGAGTCTAACTTGAAGACTCTGGAATAAAGACAAGTGCTTACCGGGAGACAACCCGGATTTATCTATTTATTATTCTGTTTTCTGTGTCGAGTCAGTCCAGGCCGCATGAAGATACGGCGCATCTCAATTCTGAGATGCGACGCATCTCCTGCAATGGTCATATCTTATTTTATTTTTCTGCATTTTTATTTTCGACTTTAAAACTATTTATCAGTTTAATTTTAATGCGGCGCATCCCTGGTTAAGGATGCGGCGCATCTTTATTCTGATCCGTATTTATTCCAGGCTCGATACGGCGTATCTTCTTCCATAAGATACGGCGCATCGACTGACCTGATGATTTTCAGTTTTAATTTTTAAGTTTTTTTTTTTTTTTCCTAACTACTAATGTATTATGCAAGTTTGAACCTTTCTTATCTTAGGTGTGTTTTAAAGCATTGGTGGTATTATAGTTTCCTGGATTTCCTGTGGATACATCAAGTATGAAGCTTTAACGTTCTAATCCACAAGAAAGATGATTTTTGCTCTTATACTAATGGAGGATCATACCGAGCAAATCTCAGGGGAGTTTTTCTGTTCTAATTCTTTTAATTTCCAGTTTTTAACCTTTTATACAAACAACGAGGACGTTGTTTAACTTAAGTGGGGGGATTGGAGAATTAGAACACTTAACAATTACTTGTCCTAAACTTTTTCAAAAATTATGCTTAAAATGTGCTTAATATATCAAACTTAAAATTTTTTTTGTAGCATGTTTTTGTTTAAGATCTAAGTTGCATAACTGCACACATGACGTTATTTTCAAAAAAAAATTGTGATTTTTCAAAATTCACAAATCTATGAGTGTGCCGGTGACTTGTAAACTTTAGAACTTGGCTTGTATACTATTCGAGACCACCATAATAAGTATTATTTATATAATTGGAGTGACTTGTCTAAATTGGTAAATTTCTAGGATTACACCCAAATAGCCTTATATGTTATGTGTTATTAACTAACTACACTGGTTAGTTAACCCCCGTATAAACCTTTTGTTACTCTCATTTTTAGAGTAAGATACCCCTAGAAAAACCCTCAGAGCCATTCCTTTCTTTTCTTACACCTATGTTTAAAATGTTTCGTTACACCCTTACACCTTAGCCTACCCTGTAGATTAGAATCCGTGGTTGGTTAATTGCTATAGGCAAAGTGTGTTTCCTTACATTACCTGTGTTCGCGTGCGTAATTCATTATCTATGGTTAGGTCGGGAAATTGCACAATGCAATTGGAGTGAAAGTAAATATTGTATATTTTGGAGTTTATTTTTCGTGTGTTTACTACTTTCACTATTACCATTATTTCTAAAGTCATGAAAAGTATGGAAAAATTATCCGGAAAGAAAGTTATAGTGATGTGGTGAAATTTTACACATCTATATTTATGTTTAATTAAAAAAAAAAAAAAAAAAAAAAAAAAAAAAAAAAAATCGAAAAAAATGAGAAAAGAAAAAGAAAGAAAGAAAAGTTGGAAGTTAGTTTTAACCAACTTACGTAAAGTTATGTAAGTGGTCGATATCACCACTATTTGTTGTACTATATCTAAGGATTGAATGAGAATTGGCAGTTATGGGAACGCCAATTAAGGTTTATTCTTTGATTAAGATCTTGTTGAGTATAATTCGTGTCTACTTAAAGCGTGTGTTTCAAGTGTTAAAGCGTGAGTTATTCGATGATATGAGTCTTATTCATGGGATGGTTGGGATAGTGATTAACCACACTTAGGATTTTAATTTATCTGTTTTGTTTATTTTTCATTTTACACCAATTTATATCCCAAATATTATCCATACCCTGTATTATTCTTTATCCAACCAAACCTTTGATTTATTGAGATTAGGGATTTGAGCAATCTTAAGTATCGTAGTCGTGGATTCGGCTATGTATTTATGATTTTGTCGCCCTTTTTGATATATTATTATTGGTGAAGTTTGGACCTATCTTTAGCCTATTCGAGTTAAGGATTTGAGCAATTGCAAGTATCGTGTTCGTGGATTCGATCATGTATTTGTGATTTTGTCGCCTTTTCTGGAATTTGAGATCGATAGTGAAAGAGAATAATTAACCCTTAAGCCTAAAAACCTTTTTTTTACCGCTTTAGACTTGTTACTCCTTAGCTTTAGTGGTGGAGATGTGTATACTTGCCAAGCTTATGATAGAATATTCGTCGCGACTGGACAGTTAAACGATTAGATTTGCTTTTATCGACTTATTTTATTTTACTTCTGAATCGTTAAGTGTTTAGTTGTGTGATTATGAAATGAACGAATACATGCTTAAATATAAAAATAAATCCTAACATCTTTTAGGATACATTTTCATAAAAGAAATTCTAAGGTTTACTTGGGGACAAGTAAAGTTCAAGTGGGGGGATATTTGATGAACTCAAATAAGTACATTTTATTACTATCATTTATCCTATTAATTTGACTTGTTTTACTATATTATGTATGAGGATTGATACTTAATCGTTTACTTTTGTAATTCTCAGGTAAAAACAAGCATTTGGTGAAACTTAGCGATTTTGGACTAATTATGAAGCAAAACGTGCATAAAGTTGAAGGTCTACTGACATGGACAAGATCAAGTCAATTCTGCTCCAGATGCGCCGCATCTCACTCTCGACATGCGCCGCATCTCTATCAAGATATCACCAGATACGATCCAAGATACAAGAGGACATGCGCCGCATCTAATCATGGAGTTACGCCGCATCTTCTGGCGGTGTACGAATATTCCTGAATATTATAATCTTGGACCCCACGCGAAGTTAAGTACATGCGCCGCATCTACTTAGTAGATGCACCGCATCTTCCCTCAGACAGAAACTATAAATACCCCGTAGACCAAACGAATTAGAAGTTCCGAAAAACGAAAAACCGAAGTTAAAACAGGAGGAACAAAGGACGAATTCAGTCAAGGAGGCAGCACAAGACACACCCAAATCAAAGATACAAGAGCTGTAAGAAGGTGCTGCATGTGTTTAATTCATTAAGTAGTTTTGTTTTATCGTGTTAGCAAACTTTAATTCATCAGGATTGGTGGCTTGTGTAATGTGACAACGAAAGATTGCACTCCCTTTAATACTTGCTTTCCCATCAATTAAAGTTTATATGATGATGTCTTTGGTTACTACTTATTAGTGCATTGATAACCTCTGTGTTTATTAGTGGCTTGCGGGCATTTGACTGCGGGACATAATGTGGCTCCCACGGTTATTACTAAATTGATCACTTAGGAATAACTTTTAGACATAAGTAATCATTAAGGGTTTACTCGCCGATAAGATTAGGACCAACGAGAAAGGGTTAACTACATACACTTCATATAAAGCTATCAATAAAACAAGTGACAATCTACTTAATCATAAGGACAGCCCTCTTATTGTCTCAAGTATTTATCTGTGTACGTGTGTGCTACTTGCTGATTCGTGCCTATTGGTTTATTTTATTATTTAATTGCAACAAACCGTGCCAGTCTCTCAGGCTGAAACCCCCTTGCGTTAGGATATTAAAATACTGATTAGGATAACGAGATAATACGTTCCACTCTTAGTGATCGACACTCTACTTACCATTATCTTCATACTGACCGGGTACACTGCTCGTTAAGTGTGTGTGTTATTGATAAGTCGGCTAAATATAAATTTAAAACTTGAGTAGGCATTAAAACTGCTAAACCGCAACGACACATCACGCGCATCATTAGGTCATGTTAATTTTCGTTCCTTGCAAAGAATGATAAACTTAGGCATGTTGCCTAAATGCACAATGGATAAAATATCCAAGTGTGAAATTTGTGTTGAATCTAAATACACAAGTCATTTACATAAATCTGTAGAAAAATCAAATGAAATACCTGGTTTAATCCATATAGATTTATGTGATTGCAAAGCAACACCATTAAGAGGAGGAAAAAATTATTATATTACTTTCATTGATGATTGCAGCAAATTTTGTTATGTGTACTTAATAAATACCAAAGATGAAGCCTTGAATATGTTTAAGACATATAAGGCAGAAGTTGAAAATCAACTAGACAAAAAGATCAAAATTCTAAGGTCTGATAGAGGAGGAGAATATGAATTCAATGACTTCGTTGAATTTTGTTCTACTTATGGTATTGTACACCAAACAACAGCCCCATACACCCCACAACAAAATGGCGTGGCTGAACGTAAGAATAGAACATTGAAGAACATGATTAATTCAATGTTAATTACATCAGGGGCTCCTCATACTCTATGGGGTGAAGCATGTCTTGCTGTAAATACAGTGTTGAATAAAATTCCTCATAAGAAGAGTGTCAAATCTCCATATCAATTATGGAAAGGAAAGCAACCTTCTTATAAAAGGATGAAAGTGTGGGGTTGTTTGGCAAATGTTCAAATACCTTTACTAAAGAGAACAAAACTTGGACCAAAAATAGTTGATTGTGTTTATCTCAGTCCAGAAAAGAATAGTGCTGCTTATAGGTTCCAAGTTTACAAATCAAATGTAGAGGACATAAGCAACAACACAATTATAGAATCTGTTGAAGCAAATTTCTTTGAGAATATATTTCCTTATAAGGATAAAGAGAAACAAATATCAAATCCAAGGAAAAGAGTATTTGATGATCAATTGTCTCAAGATCAAAGAGACAACAATTCTAAGGTTCAACAAGAGAATGATGAACCTAGAAGAAGTAAGCGTGCAAAAGTCTCTAAGGACTTCGGACTTGATTATATGACCTATATTGTGAATGAAGAACCACAAATATATAAGGCTGCTGTGGAGTCATTAGAAGCACCTTACTGGAAAGAGGCTATTTAAAGCGAGATAGACTCAATAGTACATAACAATACATGGAAATTGGTTGATCTACCTTCGGGACATAAACCAATAGGCCATAAGTGGATGTTCAAAAAGAAACTAAGACCTGATGGTACCATAGAGAAGTATAAGGCTTGTTTAGTAGCAAAAGGATACCGTCAAAAAGAAGGTCAAGATTTCTTTGACACTTACTCACCGGTTACAAGGATAACCTCTATAAGAACGTTAATGGCTATAGCACCAATTCACAACCTGATTATAAATCAAATGGATGTGAAGACTGCATTCTTAGATGGTGAATTAGATGAAGAAATCTATATGCAACAACCCGAGGGGTTTGTTGTCAAAGGTCAAGAGCATAAGGTATGTAAATTGGTTAAATCTCTTTACGGCCTTAAACAAACTCCAAAGCAATGGCATGAGAAGTTTGATAACACTCTCTTATCAAACGGCTATCAAATAAACGAATGTGATAAATGTGTTTATGTTAAACAATACAAAAATGCATTTGTCATTATTTGTTTATATGTGGATGATATGCTAATTATGGGAACAAATTTGGATGTTATTAACCAAACCAAGAAAATGCTTCATTCTTCATTTGATATGAAAGATATGGGAGAAGCTGATGTCATTCTTGGTATTCGAATTCAAAAGAATTCCAATGGATACATCCTTATCTAATCTCATTACATTGAGAAGACCCTTAAGAAATTTGGGCATTATGATGACAGACCAGTTGTAACTCCCTTTGATCCTAAGGTTCAACTAAAGAAGAACAAAGGACAAAGTATATCTCAATTACAATGTACACAAGTACTAGGAAGCTTGATGTATATAATGAACTGTACACGACCGGATTTGGCATAGAGTGTAAGTCGACTTAGTCGATATTCACATAACCCTGGGAGAGATCATTGGAATGCACTAGTTAGAGTGCTTCAATATCTTAAGCATACAATGGCTTATGGGTTACATTACACTAAGTATCCTCCTGTATTAGAAGGATTTTGTGATGCCAATTGGATTTCCAACCATAATGAAGGAAAGTCCACAAGTGGCTATGTATTTACACTTAGAGGGGCTGTTGTATCATGGAAATCATCTAAGCAAACTGTGAATACTCGATCAACTATGGAAGCAGAATTTGTAGCCTTAGACAAAGCTGTTGAAGAAGTAGAATGGCTAAGAAGCTTTATAGAAGGTATTCCCTTGTGGCCAAAACCTATGACTGCTGTGTGTATACATTGCAATAGTATGGCTGCTCTCACTAGAGCAAAGAATCATATCTATAACGGCAAGTCAAGACATATAAGACGTCGCCACAATACGATAAAGGACTTGCTGAGAAATGGAATCATTTCTATCGACTACGTAAAGTCAAAGGAAAATATAGCAGATCCTTTGACAAAAGGCCTTTGTAAAGAACAAGTAATATTTACATCGAGGGGTATGGGCTTAAAGCCAACACAATGAGTGACTACTCGGCGGAAACCTAACCTAGCAGAATTGGAGATCCCATGGTCTAGGTTCAATAGGAAAACTAGTTGAGGAAAACTCAAAAGTACTAAAACACAGGTATGCCCATTCCTATGATGATTTTTGTGTGTCTTTCCGTTGATGATTAAGGTTTGAATTTTAATTCTTAATAATGCTAATGGCTCTTACAGTGGAATACTACGGAATATTCTTGATTGGCATTACCTATACGAGATTGATTTGTGGTCGCATCTTTGGGAACCAGATGGCAAAGTTCTCTAAAATTCTCATGAATAAGGATATGTTCACGACCGAAATGAACACAACAGTAAGAATCTGTTATTGCATAAATATGATATGTGTGATACTTATTGTCTCGATTTACTACAAAATGTGGCTAGTTCAAGACTTATGTTCACTATCCACAAAGTAGATCCGATATGTACTCACTAGGATAGGTTCAAGTCCAAAAGACACCTAATCTGATGCATGTCATATTACATTTGATGGAAATAGAATAATAAGTAATTATCTTATTTTCTATTCAAATGTGGGGTATTATTTGTATTTGAATAGAAAATGTGGGGTATTGTTGGAACATTGCTAATAAAGTTTCGTTGTATTTTTATAGTGACCCACGAAATGCATATTAGTGACAGTTTTTCTGTCACAAAACCGTTGCTAATTAACCATTATTATGGTAAAGACGCGCCTAATCGCAATAGTGACGGTTATATCTATTAAAAAGGCATCAATGAGTGAACCATCGCGACTGTTTGAATAGGTTTTAGTTAGCGACGGTTATTCTATCGCTAGGTCGTCACTTGTTGGGTTTTAAAGGTCTATTGTAGTTAGTGTTGCTGACATTGTTAAGACTGCTCAGGTATTACAAAGGAAATACACCAAGTTATTAATGCTGCTGGTTATAGAGTTAATGCTGCTTATGGAAGATTGATGCTGCTGCAAGATTAATAATGCTAGAACATTCAGTTAGTATTGCTATTATGTTATTAGTGTTGCTAGAGTGTTAGAGTCGGTTATTAAGTATAGTATGTTTAGATAAATAAAGAAAAGATTCTATAAAGATTTATCTTGTAAAGAAAGTTATTGTAAGCCGACTGAGACTCCTTAGTCTATAAAAGGAGGAGCTAGGGCATAGATGAATATAGTTTTGTGATAGAAAAACTTTAAGGTTGTAAACCCTAATACTCAAGGAGTATTCGTATTATTAATAATACTGAAGTGTTTAGTTTGATATTCATTGTTCATTATTTAGTTCTTATTAAGATCAAATACAAGATTCCACATTGTGTTTGATAAATCACACGACAGTTTCTATACCTAGTTGTGTTAGATTTATCCAGCATAGCTAAACCTTTACAAGCTAAGGGATTCGATCAAGTACTCAACTAGGATAAACAAGTGGTATCAGAGCATTTGAGGAAATGTTACAAACCTTTGCTCTATTCCATCAGCTCTGATTATCTTCCACCAAGGAGTTTCACCTCTATAACCAGTCTTTCAATCAATGATAGGAACTTTAGTCTGCAAAGGAACAGCATCAACAAATCTATCATCATTGTCTACAATTCTAACCGTTTGTTGTAGATTAGCTGCTTATTAACAATGAATCCTACTATATATGTTTCCAACATCAAACAGTTTTGGGCTACTGCAAAGGTCAAAACTATTGATGAGGAAGTACAGATACATGCCCTTGTGGATGGGCAGGAGATTATTGTTACTGAAGCTTCTATTCGAGATGTTCTTCATCTTGAAGATGCTGAAGGTATTAATAATCTTCAAAATTCTACAATTTTTGAAAACCTTGCATTGATGGGGTATGAAAGCCAAAGTACTTCTTTAAAATTTTCAAAAGGGGCTTTCTCTCCACAATGGAAATTCTTAATTCACACTATCTTACAGTGTCTTAGTCCAAAGACTACTGGTTGGAATGAGTTTAGTAGTAATATGGCTTCTGCTATTATCTGCTTGGCTCAAAATCAAAGAAATCAAAGATTTAATTTTTCAAAATTAATTTTTGATAGTGTGGTTAAGGGCTTGGATAGTTCTGCAAATAAAGATTACTTATATCCAAGGTTTTTACAACTTCTTATGGACAAACAATTTGTAAACAAAAAGGTTCATAAAAAGGTTTATACTGCTCTCGTTCATACTAAAAAGATTTTTGCTAATATGAAGAGAGGGGCAAGGATTTTAAAGGCAAAGTTACACCATTGTTTCAAACAATGTTGGAACTAGGTCTAACTCAGGGTGAAAGCTCAGCAATCCCATCTGATGTTTATCACAAATCCACTCTTTTGACATCCCCAACACCAACACAAAAGACCCATACCCCTAGGATCATTAAAAAGAGCACTCAACTACCTCAGGTTAGTGCTAGTATGGTTGCAGATAAGGCTGTGCATGAGGAGAAGGGTCACAGATTAGAAAGGGCTATCACTACAGCTACTAGCTTAGAAGCAGAGCAGGATAGTGATAACATAAGTAAGACCCAATCTAAGGCAACTTCTAATGAACCTAGTTCCTCTAGAACTGATTCAGCTGAAGGTCCCAGCCAACCGGATAATATGGGGGGTGTAGATGCTCAGACTAGGTCTGAGGCTATGCCTAACTCACCCAATGATTGTACCATATTCATAACATATAACACATACAAAGTGAGATCTTGGCCGATTTTTTTAGAGAGTTTTAGAGAGAGAAAGTGAGTTGGGAACCTTAGAGAGAGAAAGTGAAGAGGTTAGATTGATATTGTGAGAAGTTCCAACCCTCTCCCTAGGTTGAGAGGGGTATTTATACTAACATACATAAGTGCCCCGAGTGGGCTGTAGAGTGAGCTGACAGTGGGTAAAGACCCGACACACTCCACAAATATTAATGGTAACTAATCTAATTGTGGAAACCGTAGAGGGGGGGGGGGTGAATATGTTTCCATTTAAAAATGATGCGTGGGTTTTGCAACCTTACAACAGGTTTTACCTCTCGAGGGATCTCAAGAGGCTTACAACCCCACCAGGCAGTGTACCTGACCGATGTAGTATAGTGTAGTGGTAAGTACGGGGGATTGATCGTTCTCCACAGGGAATAGTGTTCGTTAGGTGTGAAAGACTACTCTAATTAGGTCTAAGGGTTGAGGAAGATTCTTTTTATGTTTTTATATTTTTATGAAAGCAAGTAAAATCTCGGTTTTGAAAGAGTGGGCGGAATTAGTTGCTAGTCAACTAACCCAAAATTACTACGGATGCAAATAAAATAAAATAACAAAAATGAAAATATGGTGAGAAACTTATGTGTAGAGAAATGTGTTTACTTAGATTTCCTTACTCCCTAACTATCTTTTACCGGTTAATTAGTGTGTATTAGTCGCGTGGATGACGGGTGTATTCCTTAATACCATTCGTGGGGTGGCGTACTTACTTCCCCAACTCTACAAGCTCCTACTTCACTCCTATGTCGAGCCGGCTAGGAAGCTCCTAACATGGGATCACTAGAATTCGCTTGTGCATTAAATACAACCATAAAAACCTTTAGTACGCATTTGGTTCATGTTTCTTAAGACGTTCAAGCAAGTTACCGAATAGGAAGTTAGCCAGTTTTCTTAAGCCTAACATAGATAAACAATCATCCAATACAACTAATAACACACTAACAACCAATAATCAATAGCTAGGTTTCATTAGATCTAAGCAAACACAAGATAAATTTAGCCTAACATGTTAATCAAAAGACAAGAATAAGATAAAATCAAACAACACATAGACATATTGAATGATTAATTGATAACTTATCTTCAATGTAACATGGAAGATCTCAAGGCAAGAAGCCTTGAAAAAGAAGCTAAATTCGTCTTAGGGTTTTCTCCCAAAATTCCACACACTAAGCTCTCTCTTAATGACAAAAAATTAGAAAACTATATATAGATTTTTGGATCTGACGGCATCACGTTATGGAGTGTGACGCCGTCACCTCGCCGCTTTTAGGGTTCCCGGATGACCTTCTCGACGCCGTCCCTCTTTAGCTCTTCAAAAATCCATTCTGGCTTATCAAGGCTTGACGCCGTCTAACCTTGAACGTGACGCCGTCCCTCTTTGATTTAAGCCGTGACGCCCTTGATCAAGTTAAAGCATGACGCCGTCAGAATTCACATGGTATTTTCACTGGCTTATCATGAGTAAATTTCACGTCCACCTTTTCTTGCCAAGGCATGACGCCGTCTGGGGTTAAATGTGACGCCGTCAAAGGTAACTTTCAGCCGATTTTTGAGACTTTGCCGTTTTCTTCACTTTTATGCTCCAAAAATGTCCAAAATGCCTCCTTTTCCAGATTTCTCCTCAAAAGTACCTAAAATGACAAAAGGAACGATTTAGGGCAATATTTGATCAAATAAATACGATTTAGGGCTTAAATGACCCCTTAAAAGCGGTACACTTTTTGCTTCATCAAATACCCTTACACTTGAGATTTGCTTGTCCTCAAGCAAATGTGCTTTTATTCTAATCAAAATACAAGTTAGGGGTCATTTAATGCTAACATAAAAGTAATTACAACAAATATTCGTTCCACTTTAATCATAATAAGCACGGAGATTACATACTAGCACCTCACAAGTAGTGTTTAGATACTCACATCTCTCAAGTGTCATCAAAATAAATCTCATAAATGAAAACGGATAATATCTCTCACTACCTGTCATAGCAAATAGATTACCATAGGCTTGAGAAAGGATCGAAAACCTCCTCCACTAGGCGTAAGCACCTAAGATAAACTATCAAAGAGGGCTTTTACATGGGTTATAACGTTAGGTGTAGGGAAATGGAAAACACGGTTTTGTTGGATAAAGGATATTTTACTGGTGGCGAGTTAAAGATCTTGATCAATTACATGTACTATACAATGTTGCTAAGCCAAGACTCGACTCAATCTTAAGCTAGAAACAAAATAACAAAATAACAAAAACATAAAATGAAACGGGATGGTAGTCCGTATGTTTTTTCTATTTTTTCATTTTCTCATTTTTTTTTGTTGTATTTTTCTTGATTTTTCGATTTTTTTTTTTTTTTTTTTTTTTTTTTTTTTTTTTTTGCATACACTTTTGCCCTACCATCCAAAATAATACATCATAGGGGCGTTGCATTCCCCTTACACTTGAACTTTTACATAACTTTACAAATTACTATTCTAATGACTCGAATTAAGATAATTGAAAAACTTGGAGTACTTTTAAAATATTTAGCACATATGGGGGTAATAAATGATGTTCTTCCCCATTACTCCATTACACTAGTACTTTTACCCATGAGTCCCAATCGTCCCAAAACAATATGTACAAGGATATGACTCGACTTAGCAACCATGTAATCAATTAGATAATTAACTTGGGTTTAAACAAATGTTGTCACAATAATGCACTAAAAATGAGTGCATACAAGGTAGGCTAAGGCGATTTAGGTGTACATTTAAGTGGGGTGTAAACAAATTCTTCCTTTAAGTAAAATGCTTAAAGGTCGAAACGAAAAGATAGGCTCTGAGGGGTGTACTAGGGGTATCGTGTACTAAAAATGAGTACAACGCAAAGGGTGTGGGAGAATTACTTGACCAATGTAGCCAAAGTAATTATAACAAAAACATAGGTGTAAAACAATGGGTTAATCCTAATGCCTCTTATCATGTAGTAAATCTAACTACACGAATGTAGTCTCACTTGTGGCCTCGGAATGGTCCTAACGCAAGTTCTAGAATCTAAGTGCTACCGGTACACACATCATAGCATAAATGCTTTTCCTACCAATTCTAGGGGCGAACCTCACATATTTGGGGGTGGAAAATTTTTTAGTGGTATGGTTTTTGTATGCTAGTCATATAACTCCTATCCGTGAGACGCTCATTAAGATCAAAATTTCACTCCTAAGTGTTGTAAAAAATTTTAAATTTGGCACTAAAATTACCCTAACAGGTATTTATCTCAGTTTTATTACACATCTATTATTAAACAAACAAAAATCAAGCGCAATGGCATTCTCTAAAATCGTACTTTTACCCCCCCTTACACTTAAGATGAACATTGTCCCCAATGTTCAAATAACAAGATGTAAAAGTAAATAAGGTAAAAGAATGAAATCAAATACTCCCCTGATTCGCTCGGTGGATAATGAAATTACACGGTTAGATCTTCCTCCAAAGTAATGTAGAAGCTCCATGACTAATGCATCGCCACAAGCTTGATTCAAAACATTTCCTTGTCCAAAATAACCTGTTAAACCTGAGAAAACAAACACGAAAACCTGCATAACATCGGCGGGATAAAATCTATATATAAGGATATAATGCTTGTGGAATGATAATTTTGCAGATTCCTGGAGATTATAAGTTGGAGATTTTAGTAAAAACTTTTTATGAAAACAAAACTTTCAAAAATTTCTGAAAATTAAATCTGACGCCGTCAGGTTATAAACCCTGACGCCGTCAGAAATGACCTGACAAAAATTTTCATTTTAAGTTTCCAGAAAATTTCTGGAAAAACCTTTACCTTACTTACTGGAAATCCTGCAAAACATCATTATGACTCGATACAAGCATTTGACTCAAACAAATACGAATATATATGTTAATTTATTATTATTACGATTCATGTTCATTTGTGTTCTAATAAACCGATTTAGATTTCCCTTACACTTATCTTTTGCAAAATACCTTTATATGTAGTTAAGACGAAGTTAAAAACAACATAAAGCATTTTCACAATTTAGTTTTGAACATGAATCAATAAGAATAAAAATTAAACACACATACGGAAAATAAAATCAAACAAGCAAATAAATAAACACACAAAGCAAATAAAACAAATAAAGCTTGGGTTGCCTCCCAAGAAGCGCTTTTCTTTATTAACGAGTCTTGTAGCTAGACTCAAAGTCACGCTACCCTATGTAAGTAAGCTCGTCATCGAGGACGTCTTTAGAGTTAAGCTTGGATTGAAGTTTCCTATTGGTCCGCTTAGTACGATATATCTTTTCAAACTTCTCTCCATCCGGGTCATACAATGTCATCTTAATATGCCATGACCCATCTCCATCTTTGGATGGTTTATCCCAATTCCACTTATGATCATCTTCCTCACAAATCCACTTATTCATTCCTAGGTTAATTGGCAAAACTCCTAGGAAATCAATCATCTTTCTAAAAACTAGAGAATCTTCAAATGGATCCAATTCGGTGTCCCTAGCCAAGAGTTGCTCTACCGTATGCGTTCGGTTAACAAAGTCCTCTTCTAGGTAAAATGGGCGTTGGGATCCTATGAAGTCTCTATCAATCCAAGGTCCATATCTAGATGGTCTCCTATTTGATTCTAGCCAATGTGGTGTTGGTTCCTCACTAGTATCGTAGGCATGTTTCTTAACATCATAGACTGACCAAGTATCTCCTTCTCCTACCGCTATCTTGGATTCCTTACAATCAATCATAGCACTAGCGGTCGCCAAAAATCCTCTACCTATCAACAAGGGGCATGTAGGGTCGCTAACCATATCAAGGACGTGGAAATCGGCTAAAATGGTTAGTTTTCCAATGTGCACTAACACGTCCTTAACTACTCCAACCGGGTAAGCAACACTTCCATCCGCTAAGCCTATTATCACCTCGGTTTCTTCAAGTTTTCCAAGTTTTAGAGAAGTGTAGAGAGGTAACGGAAGTAGGTTAAGGCTTGATCCAAGATCGGCTAATGTGTCATAAGCCTTCGAATTACCGATCTTGCAAGGTAGAACAAATAAGCCCGGATCATCTAACTTCTTAGGTAGCTTGTTTTGAACAAAGGCGGTCCCTTTTTCGCCTAACTTGAGCTTCTTCTCATCCAACTCATCAACAACCGGACTTTCAAGGTGGAGCTTTTTGAATTCTTCGTCAAGGTTTTGAGTGGGAGGTGTTTCAACTATGTTGTTGACCAATTTGGATGTCATAATTTCTTGGTCATTTGGAACGACTTGGGCTTGTTTGAAACACGTGCTCATGGAATTGACCGAATAATATTGTGGACAAGAACTAGGGTATGAAACCGATGAAATAGCGTTGACGTTTAGTTTCGGGTTCTTGACCGTGTTGCTAGGGAGTGCTCCCATTTCTCGGTCATTGAGGGCTTTCAACAAGGTGTCAATCTTATCGGTCATCTCGCTTTGTTTTTGTTTGAAATCGGTTTCAAACTTGGCTAAACGAGCTTCTTGAGATGCCATAAATTGAGACATCAATCCTTCAAAGTTATCGGTACTACCATTGCCGGAAGGATTGTTGTTGAAAGTACGGTTCGAGTTGGAACCGCTTGATTGGAAACGATTAGGTGGGTTGGAAGAATTGGTTTGTTGCGTGTTTTGGTTTTGTTTCCACCTAAGGTTCGGGTGATTTTTCCATGAGGGGTTGTATGAATCACCGTAATGGTTTGGCTCGGGTTTGAAAGTGTACCACTTGTCTCCCGCTCCGTCGGTACGCGAGGATGCGTAGTCCACAAAAGCTTGTTCGGGGAGTTCCATGCAATCACGAGTGTCGTGGGGACCACTACATAATTCACATGAAGAAGTGATTTTGTTCACTTGGCTTGAAGGTTTAGGAGCCTCGTAGGATTTCATGAGAAACTTGACTTGGTCTTCAAGTTCTATGATCCTACGGTCAGAAGTGCTTGAATTGTTAGAAGGCAAAGATATTGCCTTGACCGTTTTATTCAAATCACGGGGATCACTCCAACTTTCGTTGTCATAAAGAGCAAGATCCTCTAGGAGAGCCCATGATTGTTCCGCACTTAGATCACGTAGCTTGCCACCGGCCGATTGGTCAATGGTTTGCCTCGTGGAGAGATTGATATGGTCATAGAAGATTTGGACTTGGAGCCAAAGTTCTATGCCATGGTGAGGGACTTTTTGGAGTAAGTCCTTGAATCGAGTCCATGCCTCGTAGAGAGTTTCGCCTTGACGTTGTTGGAACATCAAGATATCATTCCTTAGCTTGGTAGTTCTTCCCGGTGGGAAAAACTGAGCAAGGAAACGAGTGGTGAGATCATCCCAAGAGGTAATGGATCCTGCGGGTTGACGTTCTAGCCACTGACTAGCTCGGTCCCGCAAAGAGAATTGGAAGAGACGCAATCGGGTCGTCTCTCGAGTGGCAACATCAAGGTCTATAGAATCAACGATTTTGAGAAAGTCCTTGAGATGTTGATTAGGATCTTCAGAACGAAGTCCATGGAATGCGCATCCGCTTTGCACCAACCGGATGGTGTCGGATCGCAAGGGTGTGATATTGGCTCCTTGAGTGAGCTCAATGGTGTTTCGATAGCCATGGTGGCTAGGACGGGAATACTCTCCTAAAGTACGGGCTCTAGGAGGTGGTTGTGGTTGTTGTGGTGGTGGGTTGTGGGGGTTAAGGATATTACCATCTTCCATGATGTCGGATGGTATGGTTACGAACAAAGACACGAAGAAAATAGATAGACTAAAGAAAATCTAGAAAAATAAAATAAAAATCTCACTAGAAAGGAATCTAGTGAGTAGACCTAATAGAAATAAAAATTCAACCTAAACAATAACTATTCCCCGGCAACGGCGCCAAAAACTTGATGCGTGGGTTTTGCAACCTTACAACAGGTTTTACCTCTCGAGGGATCTCAAGAGGCTTACAACCCCACCAGGCAGTGTACCTGACCGATGTAGTATAGTGTAGTGGTAAGTACGGGGGATTGATCGTTCTCCACAGGGAATAGTGTTCGTTAGGTGTGAAAGACTACTCTAATTAGGTCTAAGGGTTGAGGAAGATTCTTTTTATGTTTTTATATTTTTATGAAAGCAAGTAAAATCTCGGTTTTGAAAGAGTGGGCGGAATTAGTTGCTAGTCAACTAACCCAAAATTACTACGGATGCAAATAAAATAAAATAACAAAAATGAAAATGTGGTGAGAAACTTATGTGTAGAGAAATGTGTTTACTTAGATTTCCTTACTCCCTAACTATCTTTTACCGGTTAATTAGTGTGTATTAGTCGCGTGGATGACGGGTGTATTCCTTAATACCATTCGTGGGGTGGCGTACTTACTTCCCCAACTCTACAAGCTCCTACTTCACTCCTATGTCGAGCCGGCTAGGAAGCTCCTAACATGGGATCACTAGAATTCGCTTGTGCATTAAATACAACCATAAAAACCTTTAGTACGCATTTGGTTCATGTTTCTTAAGACGTTCAAGCAAGTTACCGAATAGGAAGTTAGCCAGTTTTCTTAAGCCTAACATAGATAAACAATCATCCAATACAACTAATAACACACTAACAACCAATAATCAATAGCTAGGTTTCATTAGATCTAAGCAAACACAAGATAAATTTAGCCTAACATGTTAATCAAAAGACAAGAATAAGATAAAATCAAACAACACATAGACATATTGAATGATTAATTGATAACTTATCTTCAATGTAACATGGAAGATCTCAAGGCAAGAAGCCTTGAAAAAGAAGCTAAATTCGTCTTAGGGTTTTCTCCCAAAATTCCACACACTAAGCTCTCTCTTAATGACAAAAAATTAGAAAACTATATATAGATTTTTGGATCTGACGGCATCACGTTATGGAGTGTGACGCCGTCACCTCGCCGCTTTTAGGGTTCCCGGATGACCTTCTCGACGCCGTCCCTCTTTAGCTCTTCAAAAATCCATTCTGGCTTATCAAGGCTTGACGCCGTCTAACCTTGAACGTGACGCCGTCCCTCTTTGATTTAAGCCGTGACGCCCTTGATCAAGTTAAAGCATGACGCCGTCAGAATTCACATGGTATTTTCACTGGCTTATCATGAGTAAATTTCACGTCCACCTTTTCTTGCCAAGGCATGACGCCGTCTGGGGTTAAATGTGACGCCGTCAAAGGTAACTTTCAGCCGATTTTTGAGACTTTGCTGTTTTCTTCACTTTTATGCTCCAAAAACGTCCAAAATGCCTCCTTTTCCAGATTTCTCCTCAAAAGTACCTAAAATGACAAAAGGAACGATTTAGGGCAATATTTGATCAAATAAATACGATTTAGGGCTTAAATGACCCCTTAAAAGCGGTACACTTTTTGCTTCATCAAAAAACTTAAAACCTTTTGTATCAAACACCCAATCAAGTGTGACGTAGTATGAAAAGTGTCAAAAATGATCACATATCATCTAGGGATGAATAAATTAAACTACAACACAAGCACAATCAACCATGACACATACATAATCAACATAACATTAGCAACTAGCCACACAAGCATAAACGCAATGCAAATATAAATATAAAGCGATAAAGAAAAAAATGAAAGTAAAGAGATAAGTAAGAAGGCGCAAACCGGACACGATGATTTATAGTGGTTCGGTCACGAAGCTCCTCTTCACCCTACTCCACTCCCCGAGTACCCAACTCGAGAGTTACTTCACTAATCAACAAACTCCCTTTAGGCGGAGAAAACCGTACACGTCGCTTAACTTGTTTTCCGACACTAAGCTAGATGTCGAGTGCTAATCTTAGCTAGCACCAATCTACCACGATCTACCCGATCTACACCGTACACGTTGCTTATCCTATTTCCGACACTAAGCTAGATGTCGAGTGCTAATCTTAGTTAGCACCAATCTACCACGATCTACCCGATCTATCCTTGATCCACATGATCAATCACACAAGCCCAATGGCTTCAAGAGATCTTCACTATCTCTACAAGATCACACTTGATCTTGACTCACTCTCTCTCACAAAGGTAAAATGATCTTGATGTATGCTATGATACAATCAAGAGTGTAGCAAATGTTACAAGACCTAACAACTATAACTCTTGTATCTTCTTGGATACCTTGAGTTCTTCTCTTGCAAATGAAGAGGAATGATAACACTTTGTATCTACTTGGATATTTTGTGTTCTTCTCTTGCTAATCAAGAGGGATGACAACACTTTGTATCTACTTGGATACTTTGTGTTCTTCTCTTGCTAATCAAGAGGAATGAAGAGGATCACTTGAGTGGATGATTGGGTCACTCTTAAACAACCTAAGACTCTCCAAATGATCAAAGAAAGTTTTCTAAGTGAGGAGGGATTAGACCAGAGAAAAAGGACAGGAAAAATCAAGTTGGAAGTGTGAAATGGTCCACTATTTATAGGGAAAGAAAAAATCTAGCCGTTACGTACGGACGGCTCCACTAATTGTGCCACGGCTTCGTTAAATATTTAACGGAACCTTGGAGCCGTCGGTGTCGAAAATGCTCCAGACGCTCCAAATTTTGTCTTTTAGTGGTGAAGGTTTATTTAGGGAAGTTTGGAGCTATTTTGGGGGGGAAAATAGCTGTTACTAATTCAAAATAATTTGAAATGATTTTTCCAAATAAAAAATTTCTTTTAATTCAAAAATAATTTGTAAAATATATTTTTGAAAAATGTTTTTCACATTTATAAAAATGTGAAGTTTAGAAAAATATAATCCTTTGATCATTTGTCAAGTAGTAGATTTGTTTGTCCATACCTTGAGTGATTTACGTCGGGATGGAAATCTACGACTTTGTTGAAGCATACTTGAGGCATCGAGAGATGTTGATGTAAGTATGCATTGATGATTTGTGTTTACAAGTAACTTGCACATTTTACGTTATATATTACAAGTTACATGTTTGTCATTATTAAAACCGAAGAAATCGTTTAGTTTAAATATCGTAATATTTGCACTAACAATCTCCCCCTTTTTGATGATGACAAATATGTAAACCTTAACACATAGTAAAATGTAAAAGTTACCTGTTTACACTCTCCTTCTCCCCCTTTTGTCGAATCAAAAAGGTAGTTGCCTTGAGCGCTCCCTACTCCCCCTTATTGAACTACATTCCTTTCTCCCCAGAAAGGCGAGTTTGCATCATCCTAGTGAAGTCTTCTATCACCACCATTAGAAGGACTCCATGCTATGTATTCAAATTCTCCCGAGCTCCCCCTAGCTCAATGCTCCCCTATGGTGACTTAATCCCCTTGTTTATTTACCTTAGCATCTAGCGGATCCATGGATCAAATTCTTACAAAGGCTTTTCCTACATCAAGGGTTAGCTTCATGCAGCATAATATATAACAGTATAGGAGCAACATTATAGGGATAGAATACACATAGCAAGACATGCATGGGTTAAACTATGTTAGTGACACAACCTAAAAGGGTGCCAAAACGGTAAAGACCAACAACCTAAGGTGTAATTGTTCAATCAATCATACTAACAAGAACGGGATTCGTTCGTTGACTGACACACTAAATGACTTCTTCCAAGTTGTCATTGGGAAGGAATGTTCTATCAATACTTTTGAACAACATAATCTTCTACCTAAGATCATTAATGTTAAGGATAGTTTGTTGATAGGACATACTCTAAATGATTACTTTTATGAAAAGTCGTGCCATAAAGTAGACTCGATAGAGGTTATTCCTAAATAATTGCATAAGGTGGGAGAGTGTTGGTTATGGTGACAACAAGGACAACTTGGGTTAAGTGGTTGTAGGGGATAAATAATGGGATGACCCATTAGTGGTTGTGGTGATGGTGATAGTGATAAGGATGATGTGTTAGTGCCAAGTCCAAAGTAGTTTGATGGTGATAGGGTTAGTGTGATAGCTAAAGGTTGTGGTAGACTTGGTGGAGGTAAGGGTGTAGGAATCCTAAAAGTGGAGGATGATGATGATGATGTGGTCGGAGATGTTGGTTTTGCCCTTTGAGGAAAGGTGGGAAAGGATGGTTTAGGTTAATATATCGTTTGCACTGACAATGAGATGCATGATATATTTCAAAAGGGAAAAAGAAAAGGTGTATGTGATCCTAATAGGATTGTTGGTGGATATATCTAACGGGGTTAAGGTAACGAATTTATAGGTTTCTAGGTTGGATGATCCTAGTTGTGTGTTAGAGATAATTTGGTGCATGAAGGGTTTCATGTGTTTGTGAGGATTGAAGGTTGTTGAACTAACTATCACTTATCCAAAGTGAGGAGTAGTTGTAAGGTTTGAGTGTGATGAGTTGAAGGTTATAAGGTTTGAGTGTGATGTTCTATGGGTTGAAGGTTCTTAGACTAACTATCACTGTCAAGAGTGAAGTGTAGCTAAAAGGGTTGAGTGTGATGATGATGTTAATGTGAGGTTTGAAGGTGAGATGCAAGATAAGCTTGCATTGGTGAGGCCTTATATAGGCAAGAGTTGTGGGATTCGAACTAAAGTTGGTGTTAAAGTCCTATGGTGTAGTGAGGGAATCCTAGGGTGTATGTGAGTTTGCAAAATTTTGCAGGTTTGAGGTTAGGGATGTAGGGATCTAAGGGAAACAGTGAAAATTCGTCAAACATAGGCACGGTACCACTAAATACCACACGGTACCGTTAAGTTTAATGGTACCGTGGCCTATTTAACGGTACCGTGACCTGGAAGTCACGAATTTTCTTGTTCAGCCTAGTTCTGGGCAGCTAAAGGGAAGTTTCCTAGGGAATAAGAACCACATTTGTGTGTTCTTGAGAGTGTTTGGTGAAAGACTATATGAGTGTGTTTTCGCTCCCCCTTAATCTATGACCATCCGGACAAGATGTAAAAGTATGAAAAGGAAAACAAACGTTGACGGAAGCGATGAGCTTAGTAACGTCATGACAAGTGGAGGATAGCATGCGATGAACTTCACCTTTGAAGTCACCTAGCTCTTCTCAATCATTGTGAATATTCATAGAATATTTATATGATGAGGCATGTGATTACTTGGAGATATCCTAAGGGTTAAGAAGATAAAATCTTCAGAGTTGTAAGGTTGGTGATAAGGTTCTAGTGGGGTTATCACAACTTATCCTAGCGGTTTTTCGCTTGAGGTGTGTGGAAGGTGAGTGGGATGCGGAAGCATTGGTAGTGTTTAATACCATGCGGAAGTGTGAGGGAAAAGGCTAAGGAATCAGATGATAGATACAATCTATTCTGATAGGAGACGGTTTTAGGTTCAAGACTACATCGAGTGGGAAGCAAGATTTTTGACAAAGAAAATTCACATATGTTGTGATTTTTCTAGACTTTAGATTAAAAGAATTTATACCGAATAAATTCTTTTATGAATGAATCCAACGGGATTAGGTGAACGTTGATCGAGAACGAGAGATGACATTTAATTGCATTTCGCAAATTAAATATACTTTAAATATTTCGGATGAAATATTTAAGTTGTCATTAGAATTTAAGAGGATTTCACGAATAAATCTCGCTGATATAGTGAGACTCTTATACCTAATAAATTCTTTGAACGGTACTGGACGAGAAGAGATGACTTTTATATTTCCGAGAAAATACATAGGTAGTCATTAGAGCGATGTGAAAGATGACTTAATATTTCCAGTGAAATATTTAAAAAGTCATCAGACGAGACACAGGATATGACTTGACATTTCCAATGAAATATCTAACAGTCATGGGATGAGATAGAGGGAATGACTTGATATTTCCAGTGAAATATCTAAAAGTCATGACACGAAATAGGAGAGATGATCTCAATATTTCTAGTGAAATATTCAAGAGATCATGCAAGGAACGTGAGGGATGACTTAATATTTTCAGTGAAATATTTAGATAGTCATGAGAGGGATTTAAAGAATGACTCAATATTTCCAGTGAAATAGTTAAAGAGTCATGAGACGAGACACACAAGATGACTAAAATATTTCCAGTGAAATATTTAAATAGTCATAAGATTTATGGAAAATGTTCCATCATTCCTAGACCTAGACGGAGATGGTAAGGGGATTCTCGGTTGAGAGGTTTGGTTGATTTACGGATTTCGATGTGCTTCGCACGTGAGTGTTTCATGGGGTTTTGAAAGATGTAAAGCTAGGCCTATGGTGCTGATTTGCAGCAGGGTTTGGGATCTTAAGACGTGTATATTCACACGAGGGTGAAAGGAACTACTAATCACTTATATAGCAACTCGTGAGTCCTTTGTCACCCGAGGGTTGATGTTAGTTTTTAGCTTTGGGATGAGCGTTTTAACTTATGTTGTTAAAAGGCTTGAGTATGATGTTTCGGATATGACATTTAACAATTGCGATCGCAAGTTAAACTTACTTGAATATTTCGGACGAAATATTTAATTTGTCAATCCTACTCCGAGTTCTACTAGGTTTGTATCTAACCTTCCCATGACAAACGGGTTTATTACTTGGAAGAAGGCGAAGTGATGACTGGGGAATTAGGACAACTTCGCGACTACTCTAACTTATAGGTTTTGACACTAGTGTATGACTCTATGACTTCTAAGGGTTCATAGTGATGGGCATACCTAATTCCTAATGTGCCAAAAGGACATAGTGTGGGTGCAAACTTTACAAGTAAATCATGTAAAATGCACATAAGGAATAAATGCAAACATCATGCAAACCATGATAATCATATAGAATTTAAGATCATGAAGATATTTAATCATATCTTATGAGAACATGTTATCATTTTGAAACACGTATATGGGATGCAAGCAATCTAGGTTTGCTAAGGCAGATCCTAATTACTACTTGTTCAAGATAATCATCCTAATGGGAGATAAAGTTCACCGATGTAAACTATCTCTAGTCAAATGTAGGAATGAAAGTTTTTCAAGTTAGAGAATGAGTATGAGACAATCACTAGTGGTGCTCAATTAAGGCTAAACACGACCATTTTTACGGGTTATACCACAAACCCAACTTCTCTCCTGGAAGCAATTCAACCATTAGGTCAAATTGAATTTCTAGTGCGATAGGTTCTCTAGTAGTCATTCTCATGTTAGAAAATTTCAAATTCCTATATTTGCCTATCGAAGTATAGCAAAGATGATGTTATCTTGTTTTGCTTATACATGGCCTAATATGAATTAATTAACCATACTTTGAAAGTTGGTTAAGATAATGACATGTCTTACACAACTCCTAATAAAGGCAAGCGAAATGTTCTTAATTTCGTATTTGAGATTTAGAGGTTATTTGATGAAGATGGTGTATTTTATGATTTCTTGGACATCATCTTTGTTTGTTGAGTTGTTACATGTTATTTTAATATGATTTAGTTTTCTAGAACCAAGAGACACTCTAATGCGATACAATGTAGAACCTACTACATCGTGTGTGTGTTTCAAGAATGCTCCATTGCATATCTTGAGAAAGAATCTAGTGAAGGTTACATACCTCAATAGATCTTGTGAGCATTGTATTAAAAATGAAACATATTGTATATTTCAACAAATATGCTTTTCTAAGAGGAAACTTATCACTCTTACGAATGTTTTGTGAAACAAGTATTTTAGTGTATGACCAATTTTACTTGTTTATGCAATGACACATGTCTTATTAGGTTATTATTTAACTCTAATGTCCTATATTTGTTAACAGGATGCAATGTATTCTCTTGTAGCATAACCATTCATGTTACAAAGAAAATAAGATGCATAAGATATAAGTTATCTTTTGTCAATCTTTTGATAAGAGAAATACATGTGATATTCTCAAAGATTGATGACTTACATAATAGTTAATAACATATTATGTGTGACACTTTTACTAGACATGTGACTTTGAGTGTTGAGTCGTTCATGAGCAAAGTTTACATATGTTGTTTGTTTGCTCGTGTTTGGTTTTTCGGAAATGACACATTTACTTATTGCATTGCAATGTAAATTACTTGTATATTTCGGACGAAACATCCAAGTTGTCAATCCTACTTGGTTGTGTATTTTATGCATCTTTTAAACATATTAGTTTAATGTTTGGAACACAACCATTGGATAAGAAGGCTCAATATGGCATCTTCAACACAAGTGTGAGTTATGATCCGATACATATTATTTTCGTCTTGAGAGGACGTCATTATTTTCATAACAATCGAGTGTGATTGAGTATGTAGATTCAAGAAAATATGTTTCATCATGATTTGATGTTATCTTGAAGCTAAACAAATAATGACTCCAATTTCATGTCCACACTCGACAACTTTTCAATTAGATTCGAAGATGATATCAAACTTAATTTGAATAATGAATTGATATGCACTCGATATTTTTCTTGACCCTCACAATCACTCCTTTTTTAAAAAGAAAATAAAAATTTAAGGAGTGTGTTCCATTTATTCTAACACTAGTTGTATGTGTGAGGTTAATGACAAATTAAGTTACTACTTTGAAATTGTCATTTATTTTATTTGAGAAAAAATATTTATATTATTAAGTATAATACTCTTAGTTTTTCGACACCTCATTAGTATATAAAAATAATTACCTTAACCATTTTTATACCACATACGTAAAATACTAAATGTTTAAAAACATTTTGTATATGTGTTAGATCAATGCAAGTTTAATACATTTTATTTTACTTAAATACTAATGTATTAAAATGGCCTTTTATCTTGTTTAGACAACCCATGGTCAAACAAGATAAACTAATGTAATGTTTTAAATATCATGTTACGGATTTTATGAAAGTGTTAAGTATTTTGGGGTGATATACTTTTTACACTTAAACCTTTTGAAAAATAATTGTGTAAGACAATATCTTTCGACACACATGATCTACCAACTTAGTTTCTATTCCTAAGAAGGTTACTAAACCATTTTAAAAACTTGGAACAAATGCAAGAAAAATGGTCTATGCCTATATGCAATGCAAAATCAATTACGCTACTTGGTGCAAGAAGTCTAGCCTAAGTCCTATTGACGCATAAGCCGAAAAGCTAATATTCGACACATAGCAACAAGGCATGAAGGACATTTATGCTTATAAATAAAATTAGCTCAACTAGAGATAACAATAAGCATACAAAAGTATTAACTAATAATACTAAGATATAAAGAAAAGCAAATAGTCATTTAGCATAACACACAAAGATACTTATCGTCATTTTGTGTATTAAGTATAACAATGTACACTTAGCTTGACTTTATTTGAAAATGAATTATTTTCCACCCCATTCAAAGATTTGATCAAGTTCAACACTTTGAAATCATGAATGCATCAACGTGTGATGTTCACTTTGTGATTTGACAAAAAAATTTGTGCAATCGGCATGACCGGAAAAGACTCTTTGTTACGAATTAAAGACATCCGTAAATTTCACTTTACAATCACTTTCTAAAAATATTTTTAAGTGAAAGTAGACTCAATTACGTTTAAAACGATAGGTGGCACGACTCCTACGAACTTACGGTTGATTTTATACGAATTTTTGAAAATTACCGAATTCTGAAAAACAGACGAAGGTACCGTTAAATTTAGTGGTACCGTCCATATTTAATGGAGCCGTCCGTTATATTTAACGGTGCCGTACGTCTGACATCAGTTTTTGAACAGAACCAACTTTTATCAATTTAAGAAAACCTTCAAGCTAGTATGACAACATATACTTAACAACAAAACTTGTAAGTATTAAGTAACTAAATACTTTTCATATTTTTGTCATACTAGCTTGAAGCTAAGGGATTCGATCAAGTACTCAACTAGGATCAACAAGTGGTATCAGAGCATTTGAGGAAATGTTACAAACCTTTTCTCTGTTCCATCAGCTCTGATTATCTTCCACCAAGGAGTTTCACCTCTATAACCAGTCTTTCAATCAATGATAGAAACTTTAGTCTGCAAAGGAACAGCATCAACAAATCTATCATCATTGTCTACAATTCTAACCGTTTGTTGTAGATTAGCTGCTTATTAACAATGAATCCTACTATATATGTTTCCAACATCAAACAGTTTTGGGCTACTGCAAAGGTCAAAACTATTGATGAGGAAGTACAGATACATGCCCTTGTGGATGGGCAGGAGATTATTGTTACTGAAGCTTCTATTCGAGATGTTCTTCATCTTGAAGATGCTGAAGGTATTAATAATCTTCCAAATTCTACAATTTTTGAAAACCTTGCATTGATGGGGTATGAAAGCCAAAGTACTTCTTTAAAATTTTAAAAAAGGGGCTTTCTCTCCACAATGGAAATTCTTAATTCACACTATCTTACAGTGTCTTAGTCCAAAGACTACTGGTTGGAATGAGTTTAGTAGTAATATGGCTTCTGCTATTATCTGCTTGGCTCAAAATCAAAGAAATCAAAGATTTAATTTTTCAAAATTAATTTTTGATAGTGTGGTTAAGGGCTTGGATAGTTCTGCAAATAAAGATTACTTATATCCAAGGTTTTTACAACTTCTTATGGACAAACAATTTGTAAACAAAAAGGTTCATAAAAAGGTTTATACTGCTCTCGTTCATACTAAAAAGATTTTTGCTAATATGAAGAGAGGGGGCAAGGATTTTAAAGGCAAAGTTACACCATTGTTTCAAACAATGTTGGAACTAGGTCTAACTCAGGGTGAAAGCTCAGCAATCCCATCTGATGTTTATCACACATCCACTCTTTTGACATCCCCAACACCAACACAAAAGACCCATACCCCTAGGATCATTAAAAAGAGCACTCAACTACCTCAGGTTAGTGCTAGTATGGTTGCAGATGAGGCTGTGCATGAGGAGAAGGGTCACAGATTAGAAAGGGTATTCACTACAGCTACTAGCTTAGAAGCAGAGCAGGATAGTGATAACATAAGTAAGACCCAATCTAAGGCAACTTCTAATGAACCTAGTTCCTCTAGAACTGATTCAGCTGAAGGTCCTAGCCAACCGGATAATATGGGGGGTGTAGATGCTCAGACTAGGTCTGAGGCTATGCCTAACTCACCCAATGATTGTACCATATTCATAACATATAACACATACAAAGTGAGATCTTGGCCGATTTGTTTAGAGAGTTTTAGAGAGAGAAAGTGAGTTGGGAACCTTAGAGAGAGAAAGTGAAGAGGTTATATTGATATTGTGAGAAGTTCCAACCCTCTCCCTAGGTTGAGAGGGGTATTTATACTAACATACATAAGTGCCCCGAGTGGGCTGTAGAGTGAGCTGACAGTGGGTAAAGACCCGACCCACTCCACAAATACTAATGGTAACTAATCTAATTGTGGAAACCGTAGAGGGGGGGGGGGGGGGTGAATACGTTTCCATTTAAAAACTTACAACCTTTTGTATCAAACACCCAATCAAGTGTGACGTAATATAAAAAGTGTCAACAATGATCACATATCATCTAGGAATGAATAAATTAAACTACAACACAAGCACAATCAACCATGACACATACATAATCAACATAACATAAGCAACTAGCCACTCAAGCATAAACGCAATGCAAATATAAATATAAAGCGATAAAGAAAAAAATGAAAGTAAAGAGATAAGTAAGAAGGCGCAAACCGGACACGATGATTTACAGTGGTTCGGTCACGAAGCTCCTCTTCGCCCTACTCCACTCCCCGAGTACCCAACTCGAGAGTTACTTCACTAATCAACAAACTCCCTTTAGGTGGAGAAAACCGTACACGTCGCTTAACTTGTTTTCCGACACTAAGCTAGATGTCAAGTGCTAATCTTAGCTAGCACCAATCTACCACGATCTACCCGATCTACACCATACACGTCGCTTATCTTATTTCCGACACTAAGCTAGATGTCGAGTGCTAATCTTAGCTAGCACCAATCTACCACGATCTACCCGATCTACCCTTGATCCACATGATCAATCACACAAGCCCAATGGCTTCAAGAGATCTTCACTATCTCTACAAGATCACACTTGATCTTGACTCACTCTCTCTCACAAAGGTAAAATGATCTTGATGTATGCTATGATACAATCAAGAGTGTAACAAATGTTACAAGACCTAACAACTATAACTCTTGTATCTTCTTGGATACCTTGAGTTCTTCTCTTTCAAATGAAGAGGAATGATAACACTTTGTATCTACTTGGATATTTTGTGTTCTTCTCTTGCTAATCAAGAGGGATGACAACACTTTGTATCTACTTGGATACTTTGTGTTCTTCTCTTGCTAATCAAGAGGAATGAAGAGGATCACTTGAGTGGATAATTGGATCACTCTTAAACAACCTAAGACTCTCCAAATGATCAAAGAAAGTTTTCTAAGTGAGGAGGGATTAGACCAGAGAAAAAGGACTGGAAAAATCAAGTTGGAAGTGTGAAATGGTCCACTATTTATAGGCAAAGAAAAATCTAGCCGTTACGTATGGACGGCTCCACTAATTGTGCCACGGCTCCGTTAAATATTTAACGGAACCTTGGAGCCGTTGGTGTCGAAAATGCTCTAGACGCTCCAAATTTTGTCTTTTAGTGGTGAAGGTTTATTTAGGGAAGTTTGGAGCTATTTTGGGGGGAAAAATAGCTGTTACTAATTCAAAATAATTTGAAATGATTTTTCCAAATAAAACATTTCTTTTTAATTCAAAAATAATTTGTAAAATATATTTTTGAAAAATGTTTTGTCACATTTATAAAAATGTGAAGTTTAGAAAAATATAATCCTTTGATCATTTGTCAAGTAGTAGATTTGTTTTTCCATACCTTGAGTGATTAACGTCGGCATGGAAATCTACGACTTTGTTGAAGCATACTTGAGGCGTCGAGAGATGTTGATGTAAGTATGCATTGATGATTTGTGTTTACAAGTAACTTGCACATTTTACGTTATATATTACAAGTTACATGTTTGTCATTATTAAAACCGAAGAAATCGTTTAGTTTAAATATCGTAATATTTGAACTAACACTAATAATACTAATACTAATAGTTCTACGAGCTAGTTAATGCTAACAGATACTCGGGGTGACCGAGTCTTCACATGAATATTAATATTCCTAACAATCTCCCCCTAAGGGAGTTCACACCGGAAATAATATTTGGACTTCTAGCATCATATCAAGTGTGTTTGTCTTCTTAGCTCTTAGTTCTTGATTCTTCGAAGTCATTGATCTTTGTGCATTTAGCAGCGAACTTTTGATGACTGATCTTTTGTCTTGGACGATATTTGAGGATTCTTTGAGTTTATCATCCAACATATGTCTTCGAGTCATCTTGCAGCATCGTCTCCATGTGAAGTTGTGATCTTGGAGCCTTCTTTGAGATCATCAGCCACCGTAAATCTCTGAGCTCATCCGTTGTAGTACTATTGCCTTCATGTGATTTGTTGTGACCGTTGGACTGCATGCTCACACTTTTCTGGATCAAGATAACTATCATCAGAGTTGCGGAAGCTGTGTTGTAGGTCTTTCAGCTATCATGATGTCTTTGATAATGAATTGGAAGTGTGAGCATGGAGTGTGGATTGACACGTCTCTACTGGAATCAGGAACCACCATTACCATCTTTAAATGAATCTGAAATAAAACAGTTAGCAATAAAGTTTGAGAACGAATATGGCTTTGTCATTCGTTCGGGGTGGTTGGATTAACCTTCGATTCCGTGAGGACCAACTAGTGATCAAGTAGAATCCCCTTTAAAGAAGATTCTCCTTGACAGAAATTTCCCGCTTGTAGTAATGAGTCTTCCAACAAATTAATGTCAGAGTCATCATACTGAGCATGTTCTCATACCAGAACATCCCAAAGCAGACAGCACGGTAGAGTGAATCAGTGAATTAAATATCCACTGATTGTCGAGAAATTGATTAGAGAAAGAAAATCACTCGCGTGTCACTGGATAAACAGTTTATGCAGCACGACGAGGGTTTTATAAATTAATTCACATTTCTGTCAAAAACACTTTTGTTTGAAAATTTTCACAATCAATGTGCTCGAAACTCAGTTGGTGAGCACATTGAAAGGTTTTCCAAAAGCATCCGTCAATCCATTTCCTGGAACAAGTTTGATTCAAATGTGAATCGCCCCATCGTTTCTTTCTAGTTGTCACTAGTTTGATCCATGAAGGATCTTACATGTCACCTACCAAGAGCTTGTTTGATGTTGGCTCTAGAAGGATTTCCATTTTCATTGTGAATACTTACGTATCACTCGGATGTTCTGGCAATACCACAAGGATAATGCGTAGGACTCTTAATATATGTTTTCTTACTTTTCATAGTGTATGAAACAGCAAGCATATTGGAAGTGTGTCTTAATGAGATTTATGGATGATCTCTTGGCTCTAGACTCAATAGTGCATTTTGATTTAGTGATCGGAGGCTGGAGAGGACTGCCACCTTTTCAATATCGTCTAACTCGGAGTGAGAGAGACGATAGACATGTATTAATCTCTGTGACAAATGAAACAAGAGTCCTTTGAGGGACCTTGAGTGGCTAGGGAGGGTTGTGCAGCGTATCACTGGGTCCATGATACTTTGTCTTCAATGTCAGCAATCAACTTAGTGATTCTGACAGCATATGTATTGACCCGGTTTCTGCCTAAAGTGTAAGGAGGGCTTCTTTCTTTTCACCCTTTATCTTTACAATTCTTTTTTATTCTTCAACCCCTTCAGCGCTTACCGAGACTTCATTACTAGCACCTTGTTGGGTTTGTTCCAGTACTAGCTCCATCTCAGTCGGCACTCTTCCCTTATTCACTTTTCTCCTTTTTTAATCATTCGTAAGGACTTCTATTCTAACTAGAGGATTGTCCCTGGGAAGATCCCTCCGGTTCTGGCTGGATCATGGGAGCTAATACCTAACCTTACCAACCTTTTAACTCCAGTACATTAAACTAAGATTGGTCGGTCTTTGGTATTCTTCCACAATTGCCATCATAAGTCATTTGCTCCCCCTCACTATGTGCATCGATATACGAACGAGTTTAGCACATATGGGAGAGCCTACACTTGAGTCCAAAAGATCACATTTTTATCAGATTTTCATATTTAAATCACATTCTCTCCTCGATCAAAAATTTCAAACCATTTGAGATTTGTGATCCCAATTGATTTAAATATGTTCAGAAAATTTAGGAGAAAATGTGGTCAGGTTTAACATATATTCTGATAATGGAATATGATGATGCTCCCCCTCAATCAATGAGGGAGAATGTTAGTGTCAGGTATGATAAGTTTGGAAGATTTTGAATTTAACAAAAATCATACACTGACACATAGCAACAAGTTTCATAAAATTCACTGCTTATTTGGTACAAAGTAACATGTTTTGATGATATAGAATTTTGAAAATCATCACTCTCCCCCTCAATCAATGACCCGTCTTCTAATGGAATAGTTGTAGTCATTGATTGAGTGATAGATTTTTATGAAAAATTCAATTTTGATTGATATTAAAAAATCATGGTAACACCAAGTTTTCATAGAAATACTTTCCTGAAGAATCACAGATTGGAAAGTACTTGCGATGTAAAGAAGACTTCTCTTCTTATACGAGGAATGATGCATTGAAACGTACATCAAATCGAAGAAACATGGATATAAAGTAATCCATGCCCAGGTGAACATCACCCAGTTGGAGGAACAACCGTCTTTTTGGCGACATGCTTTCCCTATAATAAAGCACGGGTTGCAGTCTGAAGTAACTGCAAGCCGATGAGACATGTTTTAACCAGTAAATATAACTTCTGCTCGAGCTTCATTTAAAGACCCGTGTCATTATTTAATGATATTTCTAGGACCGTAAATGTTATCGATAAATAGAAGACATGCCTAGAAGAACTATTTTTGGTAATTTTTTGTTCTTCTGATTTTTATGGTTTTTATAGGTTTTATATTTTTCTATTTTCTTTTTGGTTTAAGATATATACAAATATATACAAGGATATGTGAAGCAAATCCTTTACTCCTCGTTTTCTTCTTGAAGACCCTTGAGTGTTTCTGGAGTCAAACTCTTCATGCCAAGTCGCGGGAGAATAAATTGAAACCGTTCTCACGGAAGCGCCTTAGTGAAGATATCAGCGAGCTGAAACTCTGTCCTCACGAAGTAAAGTTCAACAACCCCTTTTTCCACCTATTCCCTGATGAAGTGATGCCGGATATCAATGTGCTTTGATCGAGAGTACTGGAAATTGTTGCAGCAAAGAGCAATAGCACTTTTGTTATCACAATACAGAGGGATCTTGTTGTAAGCAAAGCCATAATCCGATAGTTGTGATCTCATCCACAGAATTTGAGCATAGCATGCAGACATGGCGATATATTCAGCCTCTGTAGAAGATATAGAAGTACTCATTTGCCTTTTAGATGACCAGCTAACCAACTTTTCCCCCAAAAACTGAGCACCTCCCAACGTACTCCGACGAGTATCTTGACACCCCGCATGGTCTGCATCCGCATATGCCGTGAGTTCCATGGCGGTGTCCTTAGGATACCAGAGACCCATGTGAATAGTCCCTTGAAGGTATCGAAAGTGTTAGAAATGAAGCTGAGCGATATTTACATGAATTGGAGTAGACAACTAGGATGCATATAGTGCAGGGATTGCTAATGTAATATTTGAATAGTTGTCATATGTTAGGCCTATAAATACCCCTCAAGTCTCCACTTGAGGGGTGTGAGAGTGTAACCTTCAATTCATTTCCATATCAATAATATATAGTTATCATCTCCACCTTCTCTCTACTCTCTCTCTCTAAAACCATGGCATATTTCCATCAACCTCGACCTCCCGAACACGAATCTTGATCTCTACAATTGGCATCAGAGCTAACCAGGGGCGAATCGTGGGGTTTTGAGGTGATATTAGAGATTTAGGGCGTGGTACTGTTCATCAGAAGCTAACTATGATCGAAGCAACAACTTGTGAATCGAACGAGTACTTGTGATCGAACGTGCAACCATTCCATCGAAGCAGCATCATCGAACGTACATCACTCAATCGAGTTAGATTGCAGTGGTCCATAGTCGAACGACCATTTTAGTCGAACGACCAAATAGTCGAACGACTATTTTAGTCGAACGACCATTTTAGTCGAACGACTAAATAGTCGAACGACCATTATAGTCGAACCAACTCATTGAAGGACTCAAATGATCGAAGGACTCGATCACCTTATCGAACCACTTCTCTATCGAAGGAAATTTCTATCGAAGGAACCAACATGTAGTCGAAGGAACCAGTCGAACCAACATGTTGTCGAACGAGCAAATCTAGTCGAAGGAACAACATAGTCGAACCAACATGTTATCGAACGAGAAAATCTAGTCGAAGGAACTTCTAAGATCGAAGGAGCTTACGTGATCGAACGACTCATCTAGTCGAAGGACCAACATTGTCGAACCAACATGTAGTCGAAGGAGGACTCATCGAACCATAACCTTAAACCGAACAAACCTTTGATCGAACCACCTCATCGAACCCACCTTTGTGCAATCAAGGAAGCATGCATGGATCAAGCTTGTTATCTGAAAACGTCAATAACACTTCTCCAAAATGGTTCATATCCAAGAACGCTGTAACTTCAGGGCTCGGGCTCCTTGGGTTCAAGCAAGACCAAAGTTAATCCACCACAGAGGGAGGAGCACCACCGCCTCCAAAGGCCCGCAGAAAAAGAATCGTGAAGAAATAGGTGACAACTTGAGTGGGGCATGGTTGAGTCGAATCATTTTTGTACCCTGATGGGATATTGGTGTAGTAACGTGACAGATTAACGATCCTGATAACAGCGGGAAACTTTATCTTGACATGATGGGAATCGACTAAAAACTGCAATTCTTCACGATGCACTGGTAGTACGTACAAACTTTGGAATTTTTGCACTCCAACTCTATATCGCTTACGTGGAGATATTATAGTTGAAGATTAAAGTGTGTTGAAGAATTTGTTGGAAGTGGTTTGCATGGATTTTGACTATTGTGTTGCATGGATTGTGTTTTGGCATGAGTAATATCTTCACACACTTTATAACAGTTGCAAGTGATGAGTTGGTTGAAACGTGTAATTTTGACGTGTTAAGAAAAGTTGCATGAGTTGAGTTGGATAAATTGTGTGAGACGTGTCCTTAGTGAAATTCATGCACTTGGTTTGATAAGAATATTCAATTTCACGTGTCATCATACAGTAATTGGTGGATTCTCGTACTGATCTGGTACTATAATTAAGTGATGGAGAATGTAATGCTGCTGATATTTTATGATATTGATTTCATTCGAGGTCGGTTAGTATTATTTTAAATGCCAACAACAGTTGTTTGTCGATTATGAATTACGTTGGTCAGAGGGTTGTATGAAATTGATTTATCTTGTTATGCACATGGCTGTTTGTCACTTACGCTTTTTGATGGATAACAATTCACGTGCATAAGTTTAATATTGAACCAAATATCACGTGCATGTGAGTTTAATATTGAAGACTTTTTCAATTGTTTTGTGCTTTTGATGTGTTGTCAACAATGACAAAGGCTTTAAATAATAAAGGGTTAGCTACTTCTCACGTGATTTTTCATGTGAAGTATTTATCAATTGTTCAACTAAGGCTATTCTGAGTTTGCATGTGACGTGGTTGCTTCAAAATATTATTGGCCTTCATCCTCAAAACATCGCGTATTGCTAAAACGATCTTGATCAAGATTCACTATCAAAAGACAATGGCTAAAGTTTACAATGAAATGTGACTACGGGGATGATTCGTTATTATTTATTTGAAGTTGAAGTGGAATATCACGGGTGCGTGTACTTAGTATCTTGAAGATATCGGGGTTGGTTGGATGCATGATTCTTCGAGATCTTTGTTCGAGCTTTTAAGTGCAAGAATGACTAAGACTTGAGCTATCTAGTTATACCTGATGTAAGGAGTTACGTTGTTGTGCTCACAGTGTATAGCTATCACTTTAAAGGAGTTACGTTGTAGTGCTCAAGTGTCACAAAAAGCTGTGGATAATTCGAGAGAAGTTCATATACAATTAAGGATGGTTGGATGGGTATATGATTCTACCTTTATTGAAATTCTCAGTACTGGTTCTTAGTCAAACAATAGCGCAAGTTTAAGTCACAAGTTCGGGTTACTTTACTCCATCTTCAAGTCTGTCATATCGGGTTGTTCCATACGTGGTCATTTACTATTAGCCAGTGGTAGTGAAAAGAGGTTTGATAAGAGGTTGATATGAAGAGAGTTGTAGAGAGAATAGTTATCGACATCCACTCATGGGGTATTGATTTGTATGTTGCTTCCAGTTGATATGCTTATGTACACATATGTAGGATGAGTCCGAAAGATCGTCATCATCCTGGAGGGAGTAATGTGGGAATGTGTACATCGGGGCTTTTATTGAAGAACTGGAAGCATTCTAAGTGAGTTGAAGATGTTGATATGATGCTCCCCAAACAAACCTGTGAAGAAGTTACAGATCATCAGTCTATGATCCATTTTCCGCTGTGCAAGAGACTGAAGACAATTTGGGCAAAATTTCAGAGAAACTTCTTCTACAAGCATCAGGGCTATATCAAACGGGTTGTCAATTTGGGAGGGAGCATGTAAAAGAAATAGGCTCACTAATTGGGAGGGAGTAATAACCCAATTAGATCTTTACAATGATCCTGCAAGTAATTCAAGCAAGCTGAGAAAGATACGAGAAAAATCAAGAGCTGTGAAGACATCCTCAAAGGAAACTGCTCTAATTCAGCTTTGTATTCATCATTGTTATGTACTTGTTAGGAATCATTGTAACCAATTCACGTATATCTCCAGCTGGAGGGAGATTGTTAGAAATGAAGCTGAGCGATATTTACGTGAATTGGAGTAGACAACTAGGATGCATATAGTGCAGGGATTGCTAATGTAATATTTGAATAGTTGTCATATGTTAGGCCTATAAATACCCCTCAAGTCTCCACTTGAGGGGTGTGAGAGTGTAACCTTCATTTCCATATCAATAATATATAGTTATCATCTCCACCTTCTCTCTACTCTCTCTCTCTAAAACCATGGCATATTTCCATCAACCTCGACCTCCCGAACACGAATCTTGATCTCTACAGAAAGACCCGCTTTACTGCTTCCAGATGCTTCTTGGTAGGCTTGGACTGGTATCGAGCACACATGCATACAACAAACAATAGATCTGGCCAACTAGCGGTGAGATACATTAGAGATCCGATCATGCTTCGAAACTTTGATTGATCAATCGGGATCCCAGAGAGATCATCATCCAACTTTGACATCTCAATCATAGGGGTGTCAACTGCATCACTTGAATCAAATCCAAATTTCTTCAATATTTCATTTGCATACTTGGATTGATTAATAAAGATGCCTCCGGGACTTTGAGAGATTTGCAAGCCAAAGAAGAACGAAATTTGTCCCATCATAGACATTTGGAACTTAGAACTCATCTCATTAGAAAACCTATCACATTCCTTAGGATCGGAAGAGGCGAAGATGATGTCATCTACGTAGATTTGAACAAGAAGTAGATGTTTGCCCGATTTCCTAGTGAATAGTGTAGGATCAACAACACCTTTGGAGAAACCATTAGCCAGAAGAAACTTCGATAAAGTATCATACCACGCCCTGGGTGCTTGCTTTAGCCCATATAGAGCCTTCTTCAAACGGTAGACGTGAGTAGAACGATCAGGATCCACAAATCCTTCTGGTTGACTGACATAGACTTCCTCTTTCAGATCACCATTTAGAAATGTTGTCTTTACATCCATTTGGTAGACAATCATATTCTGACTGGAAGCATTAGCTAGAAAGATTCTGATGGCTTCAATTCTAGCAACCGGTGCAAATGATTCTTCAAAGTCTATGCCTTCTTCTTTTCGATACCCTTTTGCAACAAGCCGTGCCTCATTCTTCAGGACGTCACCATGCTCATCAAGTTTCACTTTAGAGATCTACTGTGAGAGTGATAATCATTGCACAATCTAGAGGAGGCACCAATTCCCATACTTCAAGACGATCAAACTCATGAATTTCTTCTTGCATTGCCGTAAACCAACAGTCTTTAGACAAAGCATCTTTGAAGTCCTTGTGTTCAACTTTTGACAGTACGGAATTAAAGAAACACCACAATGCATCAGTGGCAAGTTGCTTTCTTGTGGAGACCGGACGAGAAGGATTCCCAATGATGTTGTCAATTGGATGATCATTGGTCCATTTTCTGAGATGATCATGTGGTTGAGGATTGTGAACTGATTTTGCCGTTTTAAGATCCCCTAAAGAAGACGTCTTTGTAGAAGATTCAGGAGCAAAGATATTCTCGAATGGAACATCATCAACAGGAGCAAAAGGATTCACCTCAAAAGAATTATCTATTGCAGAGCCTTGTTGTACCGAAGAAGACTAAACGTTCAATGATGATGGTGAATGACTGACAGATGGTGCTTCTTGACTAACTGAGATAGATACCGATGGGCCATTTGTGTTGTTTTGAACTTGAGCATCAGCAGCTGGAGGTGCAGGTGGTGCTTTAGTTGTAGCATCACCAGTTGGTGGCTCAAAATATTCATCAAATATTGGATCAAACAACTTCTTCAACTCATCACTTGTTAGAGGTACATAAGGAACTGCAGGAGTGGGATTCTGTACAAGACCTGAACTAATTGGTCCAGGTGTCAATAAATTAGTTACGGGTCCAGAACTAGTTTGTCCAGGAGCCGTTTGTTTAGTCAGCTCATTGAAATTCACGTGAATAGTTTCCATGATTTGTCGGGTTCTTTTGTTGTAGATTCTGTATCCCTTGCGATCTGATGCATACCCAGCGAAGAAACCTACGTCTGCTTTAGCCTTTAGCTTTCCCAAATCTTGACCGTTATTTTTCGAATAACACAAAGCACCGAACACTCAAAGTAAGGAAAGATCTGGTTTCTTTCCATGTATCAGCTCGTAGGGAGTTTTGTTATGAAGAGTATGTATCAAGGAACGGTTTTGGGTATAACATGCAGTAGCAATTGCTTCTGCCTAAAGAAACATCGGAGCCTTAGAATATATTAGCATTGTTCTTGCAGCTTCCACTAGAGTACGATTTCGTCTTTCAACAACGCCGTTCTGCTAAGGAGTGCGTGCAACACTTTTCTGATGGGTTATGCCAATACTTTCATAAAATTGACTGAGTTGTTGATTAACAAACTCAGTTCCATTGTCCGTCCTGATGATTCTGACAGTTTTGTTCAGCCTTACTTGTAACTGCTTGATTAGTTTGATGATAACCTCTGGAGTTTCATCCTTGGTTCGCAAAAACTTTACCCATGTAAACCGAGAGTAGTCGTCGACTACCACAAGAACATATTTCTTTCCATTGATACTCTGCACTCTCATTGGTCTGCATAGATCCATGTGAAGGGTGTGAAGAACTTCCAAGATGGTATTGACAGTTTTGGGTTTGTGAGTATGCTTCTTGCTTTTGCCCAGCTGACATGCAGAACACAGATGATCTTTCTCAAACTTTAATTTGGGCATGCCTCGTACAAGATCCTTGCGGGAAAGATCATTTATAGTGTCAAAGTGTAAATGGTTTAAACGAAGGTGCCAAAGCCAAGATTTAGTCTTTGAGGCCTTTGAAAGCAAGCAAATAGGAGAGGACCTCATCATTTCTTCAATAGAGATGGTGTATAAATTGGTGCCACGACTGCCTTTAAGAAGATCAACACCATCCAACTCTCTGACGAAACAAGTGTGTTTTCTGAAAGCAACTTCAAGATCGGAATCACAAAATTGCCCACCAGAAAACAAGTGATGTCCTATTCCTTCCACATAGTATACCCGGGAAATTACACTGTCACCAAACACATAATCTCCGTAACCCATAATTGCCCCAAAGTGGTCGTTCCCGAATCTAACTATCTCGATAAATCTTTTCACGAAATTCTTGAGCCGTGAGCGATCCCCAGTCATATGTTTTGAGCAGCCTGAGTCTAAATACCAAAGGACGATTTGTACGACCTGCATTTGAAAACAGAAAACGATGGATAACTAAAAAATGTGGATCCCCACGTGCAGATGGGGTCCGTTTAGTTAGCACACACAAATTCTGGAACTACAGGATTCACAGATGCTACTGTATTTACATTGGAAACTACACTAGAAGTAGCGATAGAACTAGTAGTAGGGCATTGTATCACTAAAGGCAAAATTCGACCAGTTGGTTTCCATTCTTTAACCTTCACAACTTTATGGTTATTCAATCTAGTTAAGGGGCACTGATCTCCTATAGTGAGTTTTCTTCTAGTGGGTCTCCATTGATACCCGACATTAGCAAACGTTTTTCCTGCTGCTTTCCAAATTTTCTTACTTATTTCAGTTTTCCTAACATTCTTAACTTGGGGTAGTACAGGAGACATCAAAAAAGACACAACACAACCATCATGATTAGCAGAAATTAAACATTCGTTACATGTTTTGCAGACAGCATTAGAATTCGAATTAATTACAGTACTTTCAATACTAGAATCAACACGATTCATTCCATTCATTGCAAACTTATTGTTCCTAGGTTGGGCTTCTACTTTCTTTTCGTGACCACTCTTAGCCGGCCCAGTCCTATCTTTCCTTGCATTGCCTCTAGGCTTTGACCCGCTAGCTTTGGTGTCACAATTTACTCCTGTAGAAGTCATGATGGGAACATTAGTTTGTTTTACTGTCATTTGCTTTCCTTATTTTGATGTGTTGGGTTCTGATGTTCTCAGTGGTAGATCAAAGGTTGCGTGCTTGTTCTTAGTCGTAGATGATGATGCAACAAATCTATCTCTTTTGTTATCATTCTTAGGATCCGTGCCAATGACATACTCTAAAAGTTCCTGAGACCGTTTAATGAGGAAGCAAGCATCTACAACTGCACTATCAAGTGGTTTATTTATCCTATCCTCTTCAACTATCTCACGAAGTGTATCAAGACTATCCTTAAGGTGATAGAGATATACTTGATGGGCAGACCTATTGTTCCTAAGGGGAAATGAAATAGGCACAACATCAACAACATACTTACTACAAGCAGAAACCTTTAGAACAACATTTTCACAAGTGATAATTTGCATTTTCCCTTTCACCTGAGTCTTAAGATTCTCAATTTCATTTAGCAAAGAAGTTACTTTTTCATTGTGACTGTTTTGTGTGACTTTAATTGAGTCATATAACTCTTTGTAATGCTGTTTGATTTTTGAATTTTCAGCACGAAAACATTCATTTTCATAGTGTAACTTATTTATGGTGTCTTGATATTGAAAATTCTGAGAATCTAAGGATGATGGTTTATGGGTGCCAATTGCATCACTCTTGTTAGACTTTAGTTGGGCAATTTGGGCCCTCAATTGTCGAATCGTGTTAGTGTGAGCTTGAATTTTTTCATCGCGTTTGCTTAATTCAAAATATGTATCAAATTCAGGAGCATCCAAAGATGTCTTGGCATTTGATAGTTTACATCTTTCTTCTAAGTGTTGATATTTTAATTGCAAATTAAGATGATCAACCTCTAGTTTTGAAAAACGTTTAACCATGTTATCATGGTCATCATTTTGAATTTTTTCATGTAATTTCCAATTCTCCCCCTCAAGCTCAACAACACGATTCTGGGAAGCATTCAGTGCAATAGACCGTTCATGAAATTGACTAGCAGTTAGTGTAGCATCACTAGCAGTATAAAACACATCCTGGGCAACACATTTAGCAATCAAATTCTCATTGGTGATGAGAATGTTTTTTCTCCCAATCTCACGACTCTTAAGTTCTATCGCACATTGGGACACTTCATTTTCCATATCTTTAAATACTGCTTTCATCTCATTTACGTCATTTCTAAGGGTTATTTGCATACCCTCAAAATGTTCCTTAACAAGCTTAAAGAATGGAATAACCTCAGTTAAGTAGCATTCTTTGGTTAGTTCAAAACCTCTTTCCTCTTCAGTAATTCCCATTGCTGTAATTCTCTTTTTACAAGTTTTATCAAAGTCAGCAAATAGTTGACAAAGAACATATATGCTAATTAGAGTTTTACATTCTGTGGAAAGAGTTAATGGAACTAAGTGCCTAGGTGTATTGGGAGGATACATCGTTGCAGCCGCTATTTTCCTAAGGGGTGGGATATTGTCCTTAAGTGCATCCGCCTTTCTCTTTTCTTTGTCCAAAGACCAAAATATTTGTTCAAGCATTAACTTAGTTTGAGGTGCAAAGATAGTCAACCGATTTTGCTCATAGTAATTATGGGGTTTAACTATGACTCGTTTGGCTATACATTTTGGGTCCTTCATTTTTTCAGCTAATCTTTCTCTGTTTCTGTCTTCTATCTCATTACTCTCTTCAAGTGATGACACATCAGGGGGTGCATGAACAGTCTTAAGCATTTCATTTCCATCATATAAAGCAGGTTGGGCTACCTTAGCATTCCTAAGAAGAGCTAATTTAGGTTCACCTACATTATATTCACTATGTTTATCACATAATTTTTTATGCTTTTGCATCATTTGAGCAGTTTTTCTGGCCTGGTCTTGCGTGTACAACTTGTTCTCAATCTTGTTTTTCAACGTTTTAAGTCTGGAAAAATCATTTAGGAGTTTTGATTCTTTTTCTTTGAAGTCCTGTTTTAGTGTAATTACACTTTCTTGAATCTCCTATCTTTTCTTAACAGTTTGATTAAGTTGTGTTCTTAATGAATCTAACTACATTTTTAATGTTTTTTTTCCCTTAAATTACGTTCTGTAACAAATGTACGTATTTGACAATCCATTTTCTGTTCACGTTTAGTTAGCTCAAATTTTGCACGTTGTTCATATATGGCAACCTGATCTTTATATATGTTAAGCCTAGTGATCAAGGTGTCATCGGGGATAAACACGGTGTTCTCATCCAACTCACAAGTATTATCTACCACACATGCATTATCTACCACACAAGCATTTTCTTCAACACAAGCATTTTCTACAACAGAAGATGCACTACTTGGTACATCAGACACGTCGTTGTGACTCACATATTGTTCATATGAAATAACATTTCTGTTTTCCATATTAACAGTATCTGATTCAACATCGTCTGTGTAGGATCGAGTACTTCGAGCTTGATTGAGCTTGGTTAAACGAGAACCTCTAGGTGTAAGACTTGTGTTTATGCGGAAACTAAACAACAAGAATATTAAAGAAGAAAAGACAATGATCCTCTATGGATCAGACTATGAACTAAGAATTGTGTTATTGAATATTGTAATCGTTAAAAGGTGCATTAAACTCATAGACGGGATGTTTCTTTTATAATGATAAGAAACCCTAACCCTAACCCGTCTTACAAGAAAACGTGTGAAGAGATAAACATGATCTCTTCTAAAAATAAATCTAACAACCTTACTAAACATACGGATAACAAACAATAATATCCGCAGTAATAAACACTATCGGCAGAAACAAAACAATACTATCAGCAGGATCCAACCGCAGCAGCAATGGATAACTATCGGCAGGAACCAGCTTCACTATCGGCAGTAATGAGAAATTCCTTATTTCTCAGAGATCCTAACAATCCTCCCCTAATCTTGAGGTTGACTAGGTTAACCTGCAAGATTCCAACGTGATAGAGCTTTAACTTCTCAGGCTTGAGGATTGCGACTTAGCAGCAGCAATAAGTAGTAACCAGCAGCAACATCTATAATCTGCAAGATTCCAACATCTATAGCAGCAACTTCAATAGTTCAGCAGCAATAGAAAATCTTCTTCAAAACATGTAAACTGGTCACCATGACATTCACTTGAGCTTGGCTGCTACTATGACAATATGTACATCAAATCACTTAAGTTTCATACCATTCTCATCACATCCAGGTGTGTTAACTCCTGTGATAGGTGAATCATTGAAAATTAATGGATTTGATGTCTCTTTACCAATAGCCATCACTACTGGAGTAGCCAATGTTTAGGTGTGTTAGACCATGGTACATTGATAACCATCTGATTTATTAGCAAATCAGCAACTATAAACGGATTTGACTTGTCTTTACCTGTAGCCGTTTGCTCAGGACTAGCCAATTCTTAGGTTACAGCAAACCTTGGTGAATTGAATACCAAATATGGATACCAAGTGTCTTTACCATAAACCATACTTTTGTGGACTAGCCAATTCTTTGGATCCCATAAAGGGTTACATCCATGGTGAATTGAGAACCATTTTCAACTCTCAGAACTAAATCATGGGTGAGTTGAAATACCCTATAGCTTTGAGCAAGCTATTACAGCTATCAACGGATTTGATTATCACACCAGAGCCGTACCCTCATGGTGAGTCAACTCTTTCTTGTCTGCAAGACATGGTGAGTTGAATACCATTTATTGTGAAGGTGTAAACACCAACACTGTACCTGTAAGGTGTTGCTCAAAACCACTTATTAGCACACAAAATATACAATTTTTTTTTTTTTGAACTAAGAAAAAGAAAGCAAAAACAAATAAAAAATTAAAAGAAAGAAAATAAGAAAAGAAACCAAAAGAAAGAAAGATAGAATGATATACAACAACAACAAGAAGCAGCCTCCCCTTAAGCTTTATCCTCCCCTTAAACTCAGTATCTAGGGATTTACCATCCCAATATGGACCACCAAATGTTTAAACCTTGGTCCATCAAAAGCCTTGGTCAGCAGATCAGCCACATTATCATCAGTATGAATCTTAAGCACCTGAATAAGATGCTTCTCATTAGCATCTCTTATGAAATGGTGTCGAATCTCAATATGCTTTGTCCTTTGATGATAAACAGGATTTTTAACAATGCACATGGTGCTTTGGTTATCAATAAAGATCTTAGTGTTCATGAAGTTGAACCCATAATCCAACAGCTGATTTTGCATCCAAAGAACCTGTCCACAACAACTAGCAGCAGCAACATATTCTGCCTCAGTAGAAGATGTAGCCACAATAGTCTGCTTCTTGCACTGCCAAGAAACTAACCTCCTACCCAAAAACTGACAACCTCCAGTAGTTGACTTCCTATCAAAGTTAGCCCCAGCATAATCACTATCACTATAGGCTTCCAACACAAAAGGAGAATCTTTGGGATACCAAATTCCCATCTTTGGCTGTCCTTTCAAATACTTGAAGATTCTCTTAACTACATTTAGGTTAGAAGTCAATGGTGTAACCTGATGTCTAGCACATGCACCAACAGCAAACATGATATCAGGTCTTAAAGCTGTCAAATACATGAGTGATCCAATCATGGACCTGTACAGATGAACATTAACAGCAGCATCAGGTTCATTATTGGATTTAGGCTTTGGAGGTTCAAAAGGAGTTGTGGCAATTTTAACATTTTCCATATCAAACTTCTTAAGTATGTCAGACACATACTTCTCCTGGCAGATAAAGATCCCATCTGGTTTCTGCTTAACCTGAAGACCTAAGAAGAAAGTCATTTCACCCATAGCACTCATCTCAAATTCACTCTTCATCAATTCTTCAAATTCCCTGCACCAGGCTTCATTAGTGGAACCAAAGATGATATCATCTACATAAACTTGTACTAGAATGATATCTTTGAAGTTCTTCCTGATAAAAAGTGTTTTATCAATAGCCCCTCTTCTGTAGCCATGTTTTAGCAAAAAGGCTGATAGCCTTGCATACCAAGCCCTTGGTGCTTGATGAAGACCATAAAGTGCTTTAACCACTTTGTAAACTAAATCAGGATTCTGAGAATCCAAAAATCCCTGTGGTTGAGTAACATAAACCACTTCCTCAATCCTTCCATACAAAAATGCACTCTTCACATCCATCTGATATACGACAAACCCCATAAAGGAAGCAAAAGCCAAAAACAATCGGATAGCTTCAACTCTTGCCACTGGTGCAAACACCTCATCATAATCAATCCCCTCTTCCTGTCTATGACCTTGAGCTACCAACCTAGCTTTATTTCGAACCACAATTCCCCTAGCATCCCTTTTATTCTTTAGAATCCATTTAGTTCCAATAGCATGCTTTCCTGCAGGCAAAGGTACCAACATCCATACTTTCTGATTTTGGAACTGCTACGTTTCCTCTTGCATAGCCTCAACCCAATCATCATTAGCCAGAGCTTGAGCTATACTACTTGGTTCAACTTGAGATAAGAAACAAGCATAGAGACAATGTAAGTAATCAGTATGATTGCTCCTTAACTGATCCTGTATATAACTGAGAAAAGCAGATTCTCCAAACTTGGGTTGATGTAGTTTACTTCTTGTCTGAACAGGGGAATTGAGAGCACCAAGAATCAAAGACTGAGGATGAACTGTATTGATCCTCTTGGTAACAATGGGATTGACATCAATGAAAGATGCCTGATTAGTAATTGAGGGGTTGAAGTCATCATCATATGAGGAAGAAGTGAAAATGCCTGTTCTAGATTGATGATGAGGATCATCCAGCTTATCTCTTGAAGAGACTGAATTTCCAAGATCAGAAGGGATTGGAAATCTTCCAGGAGAGTTATCAATACCCAAAGAGTCAACAGGTGGAGAAGACACAGGAACATCAGCAGGAATGGAGACATCAGCAGAAACATTAGATGGATCGGCAGGAACCGATCCACTTCCAGCAGAAATGGTAGCAGCAGGAACAGGAATACCACCAGTCGAATTCAGTTCCCTTCGAACTTCAGCTTCAGCATTTCTCAAAATCTCCTCTGTCTCTTTAGAAAACCCAGAACCAAACATTTTAGCAGCTCTCTTGGCATTAAACTCTTGTCTTTGAAGCCTAGCAAGATCTTCTGCAAAACTAGAATCTCCTCCAGCCATATCAGAAGAATCTTTGAGCTTTGAACCTGAAATGTTGTTAGAGGGAAAAGAAGGAACAACTATAGGTCGTTCATCACTCTCTGCATCAGAATCATCATCTGAGGTACCTGCTGTCACACCCCCAAAAATGGTTTGCAGCGGAAAGTAATGTTATTGGGGTGCAACTCAATTGGTACCACAACACAAGTGCAAAGAACGGTTTTCAGCTTCAATCATTTAGAATAAAATAGTTTAACAAAAGTGTTGGATTACATTGTAAAAAGTAGTGCGGAATTAGGCCCTTAAAAATATAGTTTAAAACGGTCCCATATGAATATCAGAGTCTTCTATGACCATGCCATGCCCTGCCAAAACCTCCTGTAGCGTGCCATAGCATAAAACCTGAAAATACATGCTAAAGTGTCAACACGAGGTTGGTGAGTTCATAGAGTTTAGTGTAAAAATGAATTGCATTTGAATAAAGATTTCCCAGCAAAGGCATTGTAAATCCACTCAGTTCCAAGCCCCGGCCATACAAGACTCGCAACCTGTGTGTTTACAACCCACTGCTAACATATAGTATGATTAAGTCAAATGTGTATACGATATATGCACGCTTAATGTAAAGTTTAATAGCCTACTGAACCTCACGACAAGAATAAGCAAGAATGCTTCAAAGCTGGATTATATTCACCCAAGGCCATGAATCGCGGGCCAAGGGTGGGGGTGTCAACCCGATAGTACTATCAATACCTCTCTGTCGGCTCCATCCAGGAGTTAAACAGTGGTGAATGAATATAGCGTATAGAATAGTTTTCCACATTAAGTCATATATCGTAATAAAACTACACATCATGAGTAAGTGTATAAAAGCGTAGCATAGCATATGAGTAAAATCGTCTTGAGTAATAGCAAACAGTTTAAGCATGTATCTCCCCCAAAGAGTTTAAAACAAGTATTAGAGAGTAAAAGTGGGGCTATGAACTCACCTGAGATGCAAGCAGTTTAAATGATAGTGAACGAAATGAAGGCTCGGCTCTAAGCACGACCTAGGATGAATGATATGATCTACTTAGATTGTGAAGTGATGTGAAGAATATGCATGCACATGATACCTATACCACTCGTAACTTGAAAATAGTTGTTATTGTCAAAATAAAGTATTTTCCATACTTAGAAAAATAAGTCCAACTAGGCTTGTAAAAATCATGTTGTAATATATCGTATATAAAATGTTAATGTTAAATTCCTCGTTTGAAAACCTTGAGATAACGTCAATTAATCGTATAAATAAGCTTTGGGTCATAAGTATTTCATTTATTGAGAATATGGCTCTTTAATAATATTTCTAGAAAATATAGTTACTATGTAGTGGTATATTATTTTTGTCAAAAAGCTGTCAAAATTATATATGTTTCGCCGTTACTAAAACGTGAATAACTTTGTCGTCGTAGGTCCGTTTTACTCGTTCTTTATATCCACGGAATCGTGAGACATAATACTAACATATTTTTGATAAATCGGGATGGTTAAATTCAGTTTTCGCCACGAAATTGGCGTGGGTACTGTTCCACAGCAAGCTTTTTCAGGAAATCGGTTTTCGTCGTCAAACTTGTAAAAATCATATCTCCTTCGTTATAAGCCCGTTTTACTTGATTCTTTCGCTCACGGCTTAGTTTTTAAAAGTATTTTCTAGAAAAATTATCAAAAGCTACAGTAAAAATTCGTATTTTTCTGGGTGATACAAAATGGAACAGCAAGTATTTTTGTTGTTCAAAAAAACCATTTTCAAGGTATAAAACTAGTTTCTAACATCATCAAACCCCTTTTCAAACACCACAAAGCTAGTCTAATCCTACCATACACCTTCTTAGGGTGTCATGGGTTCCTAAACATCGTCAATCAAGTGGATCTAACAAGGATCTAACTCTAATCTATTTCTAGAGTTCAAAAGTTAAATATGTATAAAAAGGAGTGGTATAACTAGCACATGCATGTAGATCTTGAATGAAAATCATGAAACTAGAAAAATGAAAGTATGAAAAGATCAACAAGTGATTCTTGAAGCTTACTTGATGATTGGATGAGTTTTGGATGAAAAAGGATTAAAACCTTGGAGTTTTTATTTCAAAACTCTAACAAGAAGGTTATAATGGACTTGTTAAACACTTGATCTTCAAAAATTATGGGTTCTTCTTGGTTGTTTTGTTCTTGCCGTGAGTATGGGTGAAGAAAAAGGAAGAGTTTGATCTTTAGGAGCTAGTGATATGTTATGTATTATTGTTATAGAAATAAAATGATGAAACAAGAAAACATAAGTAATAAATGAGGTATGGCTTGTAAGAAAATTTGAAAGTAATACAATGGGAGATCACGTGGGATATGGATGAAAAATGGGGCAAATGTTAGATATTTTGGTATTATTGCAAGTATTGGTTGATATTGTGTATACTGCGGGTGTTATCGGGTACCGAGTTAACTAAAAATAAATTTTAACAAAGTTAACCGGGATAAAATAAAGTTATAAAAATTATAAAAATATGTTGGGTATAAATATTGAGTGTTTGGATTATTATTGTTTAGTTTTTACGAAAACCGTCGTAATTAAATTAAGCGTACGATATAAATTAAATAAATTTCCAAAATACCGGGTAAATTAATAATATAATTTTTTTATATTATTATATGAGTATAAAAATGTGTTAGGACCATAGTTGGGGTTGTTGGATCAATTATTCAAAATAATAGTTTATAGGATAACGTTTATTTAAAAATAACATACGTATACAGAAATGACGCAACTCGGGCATAAATGACAAATTTTCTCCGGAGGTGAATAGTGTTTTATGAATAGTAAAATTTTTGAATGCTTCTCGAAATCACAAACTGACACCAAAAACGATGAATAGTAAAATGATGAATAGTGATCGGTGAATAGTAATCGATGAATAGTAAAAGATGAATAGTAACCGATGAATAGTAATTTCCCGAGATGAATAGTGAATATGGAAGTATCCTGAAAATGCGGGTTGTGACAGTCTACCACCCTAAAAGGAACTTCGTCCCGAAGTTCAGCTCGTTCGTTCTACATACGTACGTTCTCGTGGTCAGATTTGATGGGGCAAACTTTCCCATCCTCGAGCGTAGCCTTCAAAAGACCTTAAGGTAACCGATTTTTACTTAATCCCACAACTCATCAAACAAGAACTGTCATGGGATTAGGCTAAATCGGTTTAGGTTGTCGATTCAAATTTCATCTCACAACTCATCAAACAAGAACTGTCATGAGATTAAACTGAATCGGCTGGGGTAACAACTTGACTCTTAGCTTGATTTTCGCAACTCATCAAACAAGAACTGTCACTAGATCAAGCTAGGAAACAAGTTGTAAAAATAATGGATTCAACATCCTGAAATGAGGTCTTTTGAAAGATTGGCTCGATTTTGGAATTACTTACATCAATCAAATCAATCTGGACATAATTTTATTATAACTACTCTCAGTATTGCAAAATTCATCTATGAGTCAGACATAGGTGGTCAGGCTATGTCTCACTATCCTGGGTCGAATATAGATGACCAGTCTATATTCCACCGAGGTTTAATGAATTTTTGGAATACTCAGCTTAGTTATACTAATACTATGTCCTTCACATGTAAAGGGTGGTTCAAAAGTTTAAGGCAGGTGATCAGGCTTAAGGTCGAATGATGAAACTACGTAAGGGAAAGGTGTAACGCTGTGACGTGTATGATATGTATGCACCCTTATATGTAAGACAATCATAGTAATCAACGAGAATAAGTGAGTATAATCTATCTGGCAATAAGATATAAATCTCATTAAATATGTCAGCAACAAACCACAAATGAGGCATCAGCTTGGCAGGCAGGCACGCGGCGGTCATAGGGTTAAGTTTTCGTAAAAGTAGCTATAGTTTAGGTTTTAAAATTACCCAATTCTCTATAGCCTAGGCTCTGATACCAATCTGTCACACCCCCAAAAATGGTTTGCAGCGGAAAGTAATGTTATTGGGGTGCAACTCAATTGGTACCACAACACAAGTGCAAAGAACGGTTTTCAGCTTCAATCATTTAGAATAAAATAGTTTAACAAAAGTGTTGGATTACATTGTAAAAAGTAGTGCGGAATTAGGCCCTTAAAAATATAGTTTAAAACGGTCCCATATGAATATCAGAGTCTTCTATGACCATGCCATGCCCTGCCAAAACCTCCTGTAGCGTGCCATAGCATAAAACCTGAAAATACATGCTAAAGTGTCAACACGAGGTTGGTGAGTTCATAGAGTTTAGTGTAAAAATGAATTGCATTTGAATAAAGATTTCCCAGCAAGGGCATTGTAAATCCACTCAGTTCCAAGCCCCGGCCATACAAGACTCGCAACCTGTGTGTTTACAACCCACTGCTAACATATAGTATGATTAAGTCAAATGTGTATACGATATATGCACGCTTAATGTAAAGTTTAATAGCCTACTGAACCTCACGACAAGAATAAGCAAGAATGCTTCAAAGCTGGATTATATTCACCCAAGGCCATGAATCGCGGGCCAAGGGTGGGGGTGTCAACCCGATAGTACTATCAATACCTCTCCGTCGGCTCCATCCAGGAGTTAAACAGTGGTGAATGAATATAGCGTATAGAATAGTTTTCCACATTAAGTCATATATCGTAATAAAACTACACATCATGAGTAAGTGTATAAAAGCGTAGCATAGCATATGAGTAAAATCGTCTTGAGTAATAGCAAACAGTTTAAGCATGTATCTCCCCCAAAGAGTTTAAAACAAGTATTAAAGAGTAAAAGTGGGGCTATGAACTCACCTGAGATGCAAGCAGTTTAAATGATAGTGAACGGAATGAAGGCTCGGCTCTAAGCACGACCTAGGATGAATGATATGATCTACTTAGATTGTGAAGTGATGTGAAGAATATGCATGCACATGATACCTATACCACTCGTAACTTGAAAATAGTTGTTATTGTCAAAATAAAGTATTTTCCATACTTAGGAAAAATAAGTCCAACTAGGCTTGTAAAAATCATGTTGTAATATATCGTATATAAAATGTTAATGTTAAATTCCTCGTTTGAAAACCTTGAGATAACGTCAATTAATCGTATAAATAAGCTTTGGGTCATAAGTATTTCATTTATTGAGAATATGGCTCTTTAATAATATTTCTAGAAAATATAGTTACTATGTAGTGGTATATTATTTTTGTCAAAAAGCTGTCAAAATTATATATGTTTCGCCGTTACTAAAACGTGAATAACTTTGTCGTCGTAGGTCCGTTTTACTCGTTCTTTATATCCACGGAATCGTGAGACATAATACTAACATATTTTTGATAAATCGGGATGGTTAAATTCAGTTTTCGCCACGAAATTGGCGTGGGTACTGTTCCACAGCAAGCTTTTTCAGGAAATCGGTTTTCGTCGTCAAACTTGTAAAAATCATATCTCCTTCGTTATAAGCCCGTTTTACTTGATTCTTTCGCTCACGGCTTCGTTTTTAAAAGTATTTTCTAGAAAAATTATCAAAAGCTACAGTAAAAATTCGTATTTTTCTGGGTGATACAAAATGGAACAGCAAGTATTTTTGTTGTTCAAAAAAACCATTTTCAAGGTATAAAACTAGTTTCTAACATCATCAAACCCCTTTTCAAACACCACAAAGCTAGTCTAATCCTACCATACACCTTCTTAGGGTGTCATGGGTTCCTAAACATCGTCAATCAAGTGGATCTAACAAGGATCTAACTCTAATCTATTTCTAGAGTTCAAAAGTTAAATATGTATAAAAAGGAGTGGTATAACTAGCACATGCATGTAGATCTTGAATGAAAATCATGAAACTAGAAAAATGAAAGTATGAAAAGATCAACAAGTGATTCTTGAAGCTTACTTGATGATTGGATGAGTTTTGGATGAAAAAGGATTAAAACCTTGGAGTTTTTATTTCAAAACTCTAACAAGAAGGTTATAATGGACTTGTTAAACACTTGATCTTCAAAAATTATGGGTTCTTCTTGGTTGTTTTGTTCTTGCCGTGAGTATGGGTGAAGAAAAAGGAAGAGTTTGATCTTTAGGAGCTAGTGATATGTTATGTATTATTGTTATAGAAATAAAATGATGAAACAAGAAAACATAAGTAATAAATGAGGTATGGCTTGTAAGAAAATTTGAAAGTAATACAATGGGAGATCACGTGGGATATGGATGAAAAATGGGGCAAATGTTAGATATTTTGGTATTATTGCAAGTATTGGTTGATATTGTGTATACTGCGGGTGTTATCGGGTACCGAGTTAACTAAAAATAAATTTTAACAAAGTTAACCGGGATAAAATAAAGTTATAAAAATTATAAAAATATGTTGGGTATAAATATTGAGTGTTTGGATTATTATTGTTTAGTTTTTACGAAAACCGTCGTAATTAAATTAAGCGTACGATATAAATTAAATAAATTTCCAAAATACCGGGTAAATTAATAATATAATTTTTTTATATTATTATATGAGTATAAAAATGTGTTAGGACCATAGTTGGGGTTGTTGGATCAATTATTCAAAATAATAGTTTATAGGATAACGTTTATTTAAAAATAACATACGTATACAGAAATGACGCAACTCGGGCATAAATGACAAATTTTCTCCGGAGGTGAATAGTGTTTTATGAATAGTAAAATTTTTGAATGCTTCTCGAAATCACAAACTGACACCAAAAACGATGAATAGTAAAATGATGAATAGTGATCGGTGAATAGTAATCGATGAATAGTAAAAGATGAATAGTAACCGATGAATAGTAATTTCCCGAGATGAATAGTGAATATGGAAGTATCCTGAAAATGCGTGTTGTGACACCTGCATTTTTAGATTGAGAAACATGTGTACCAACAGATAGATTTGATTTGAATCTATTATAACCTAAGGTGTCAGACAGATAATCCAGATCAAAGTACCACTCTGGACCTGCACCCTGCAAATTAGGTTTATCTTCAAGATTTCTTAAGTTGAGAGTCTCTTCTATTCTCTTAGAAGACAAATTATAAACCCTATAGGCTTTACTATGAGCAGAATACCCAACAATAAACCCTTCATCAGCCTTCCTATCAAACTTGCCTAGGTAATCACTAGTGTTCAAAATAGTGACATGACAGCCAAAAGGCTTAAGGTAACTAATGTTTGGAACCTTCCCAGACAAAAGTTCATAAGGTGTTTTATTATGAGGACTAGTAATAGATACCCTATTCAACACATAACAAGCAGTGCATACTGCTTCAGTCCAAAACATAGTGGGCATCTTAGATTCAGCTAACATAGTCCTAGCTGCTTCTATCAGGGTCCTATTTTTCCTTTCTGCAACCCCATTTTATTGTGGAGTTCTAGCATTACTATAGTCCCTTTTTATCCCCTTACTCCCACAGAGTTCTATAAGATTAGAATTCTTAAACTCTGTGCCATTATCACACCTTATAGACTTAACCTTTTTACTTAGCTGATTTTCTATTAAGGCAATAAAATCCCTAATAACGGGATAAGTTTCATCTTTAGTACCCAAAAAGAAAGTCCAAGAAAACCTGCTAAAATCATCTGTAATTACCAGGCAGTAGTACTTTTGATCAATACTTCTGATAGAAGTAGGACCAAAGAGATCCATATGAAGAAGCTGCAGAGGCTCAAAAATGTTGCTCACAGCAGTTATGGCCTTGTATGAAGCTTTGTGTTGCTTTCCTTTGTTGCATGCAACACAATTGTGTTCATTCAAGAAGATCTTGAGAGGAAGCCCTTTAACCAAACCATTCTTAGCCAGCCTGTTAATGGTCTTGAAATTCACATGAGCCATTCTTCTGTGCCATTTATTAGATTCATCCACAGAAGCTTTTGCAACCAAACAAGCAAGTGAACCCTCAGGCTGAACATCACTAAGATTGAAGCTGTAAAGATTGTAAGTCCTAGGAACTTTAAGTTCTACCTGACTTTCATCAGGCAACTTGAAGTATTTGGACAGCACAAGGCACTCATTCTCAGTGAAGAGAACACTGTTCTTCTTGTCATAGATTTGGGAGACAGAGAACAAATTGAAGTTTTGGAGTTCCTTCACAAAAAGCACATCTTCAAAGTCCAGCTTGGCAGTTTTGATAGTTCCCTTCCCAGTAATTATGCCATCTCCTCCTCCAAATGTCACAGTACCTCCATTCAAAGGCACAAAGTCATGCAGTCTTTCTAAATTTCCTGTCATACTCCTGGAACATCCACTGTCAACAATGCCAACATCTTTACTTCTAAAAGGAAAATCCTGATACAAAGAATACATTTACAATATTAGATATAAGAGAGACCCAAGCCATTGCTGACTTGAGCCTGCCTAGTGGATCAATAAGAATTAAACCCTAGAGATTGATGAGATCCACCATTGATCTTGGACCCAATTTTCATATGTTGGTTATTGATTCTCCAAGAACAACCTGCTGAGGACTTAACAGCAGTTTTCCATCTTGCCCCTCCCTTGTGCATGGTGTCAAAACAAACAGGTCTCATATCATTTTGAAAGTAAGTGCTAGTAGGTCTGCTGAAAGGTCTAGTAGTATTGCTTCTCCAACCAGCAGGATTAACCCTACCGGCAGGAACTGAATAAGCAGCAGCAACAGGCTTATCAGCAGGAATGAAGTTATCAGCAGCAACAGGCTTACCAGCAGAAACTGGCTTGCCAGTAGCAACTGAAGTTCTCCTTGCTGCTTGAGGAATATAAGGGGGAATATCATTGACATTTTTCCATACAGACCTATTTTGACAAGCATATAAACCCATCTGTTTTTCATAATAGTCACAATCTTTAATAAGATGATCATAACTACGACACACAAAGCAAGATTTCTTTCTAGGGGACTTTTTCTTAACAATATTTTTCTCATTGCAAACAGAATAATTCAAACCACCACATGAAACAAAATTATCCTTAACAGAATTAAAACCACAACAAAAATTGTTTGAAACAGAACCACAACTAGAAACATTATTGTTTTTAACACTATCAAAAGAAATATCTTCAAATGCAGTTGTCTTTGATTGAGATTCATCAGTAGCTACTTCTGAGGAGAGATCTCCTGACTTTATTGATGCTGACTTGTCACTTGATCCACATGTGGCATAGTCATTAGTCTTGATTTCTAAAGATTTGTCACTGTAAGAACAAGAGACAAATTCATTAGAGTCACAATCAAGATCAGGCAAGTTCTTTGCCTTTTTGCCATAGATCATTTGTGAATCATCAAAGTCAACAAAAGGATTAGCAGGTTTAAATGTTCCAGTTATGGGTGGAGGAACAGCATTCATTCCTCCTTCCTTTACATACTTTACAGGTTTTCTATAATCTACAGGTTCAGGGTCAAAAACACTAATTCATTAGGGTCATAAAATTGATTTGGCCCAATTAGGTCACCGTACCCTAAACCTCTTTTAGTTCTTGTAGACATAGAACTATCAATAAGCTTGTGAAGGTTTTTGGATGAGTCTTTCCATTTATCAAATCTAGCCAAGGAATTATCTAGTTTAGACTGCAAATCCTGATTTTCTAACTCTACCTTAGCTTTTTCCCTTTCAGAATGTTTAAACTCATTAGTGGCATTTTTTAAATCTCTTTCCAAAACCTTTATTTTTACTTCATAAGCAGACTGTTGTTGTTGATACCAGACCTTTTGTTGTTCTAATGTTTTAACAGCCTTTTTATGAGCCTTAAGTTGAATAAAGTTATCCTTATATTCACTTTCTTTATCATCAAATTCCTGTTTTAGTTTAGCATATATAGGTTCACAACCAAATGGGCAGTTTTGTACTTGAGATGGATGACCCATCATTCCATACTGACCAGCCACTTGTTTCTTCTCACCATATCCAGCTATCATCCCATAGACCTTATCTGCCCCACTTGCAACAGCCTTCTCATGATGCTCCCAGTCCACCATCGAATCCACAGATACCAAAGCCTTGGGGTCCTCTGATTCCAACTCTTGAATTTTGAAAGTAGAATATCGTGCTTTATCATCCACCTTCTTATCTGTACATTCCCTAGCAAAATGTCCTGTTTGAGAACATTTATAGCACCTCACCTTCCTTCTGTCAAACCTGGCAGGCTCCTGTCCATCAAAATTGACCCTTCTTCCTGCCTTCTTTTCAAACCTATCCAGCTTCAAAGATATCATAGCCACCTGCCATCTAATATCCATCTCTTCCAGATCCAATTCATCAATCTGATTGAAATCTTCATAAGCAATCTTCTGCTGTGGAGTACTCTCAGCAACAAATGAATGAAGCACCTCCTCCAGAATGTTATCAGATCTAGTCTGAGCTTTTGGTGTGGCAGGTGAGTAGGAAAGTGATGAAGATGATGGTGTCAGACTTTTTCCATATGATGCTTTATTAGCACTAGAAGTACTAACAAAAGCAGTATGGGTGGGAGTTTGAGGTGAATAGGTGGAATACCCTTTGATATCAATTTCAAGGGTTTTCAGCTTGTTGTACAGATCATCAAAACTCATATAGTCCAGTCCACCTTTGGCCTTGAGTGTTATGGAAACCTGAGACCAGGATGGAGGCAAGGCCCTCAGAAACTTGGTGTTGCAGTCCTCATCGTCTGGCCTAGCTTTCAACTGGTTGAGTTGGCTCTGGATCTTGTGAAACCTGTCATACCCTTTGTGAATCCCCTCAGCCTCAGAGATCTTAAATTCCTGGAACTCTTGCTTGAGCATAGACTTTCTCATTTTTCTGGATTCATCATTCCCTCAAAATCTGGCTTTTACAGCATGCCAGATCTTTTTAGCATCATCAAGGTGATGGAAATCACTCATATGATCCTCTGGAATAGCTTGAAGTAAAAGGGTTCTTGCCTTGGTTTCCCTTTGTACAGCAAGGTGTTCTTCTGCTGTAACAGGTGGCTCTATATAGATATTGCCATCATTATCCCTTCCAGTATTCTTCTTGCTATTTCCCTTAAGAATGACATTCCACAGATTGTAATCACTGTTCGTGATCCAATATTCCATTCTCATGGCCCAGACTTCATACTCATCTTTCTTTAGGTATGGGAATTTAGCATTGTTATTGGACACAGTGGTGACGATTTGTGTTTGGACTTGTGAGGTTTCAGGTTTGGGTTGGTGATCTTCCTGGTTAATGACATTGTTTTGAGGGATTTCGTCTTCCATTGAAAGAGGGTTAAGTGATATGAAAGAGAACTTTTTCTTCTTTATCAGAGATCCTCACCAGGCTCTGATACCACTTGTAGGATCGAGTACTTCGAGCTTGATTGAGCTTGGTTAAACGAGAACCTCTAGGTGTAAGACTTGTGTTTATGCGGAAACTAAACAACAAGAATATTAAAGAAGAAAAGACAATGATCCTCTATGGATCAGACTATGAACTAAGAATTGTGTTATTGAATATTGTAATCGTTAAAAGGTGCATTAAACTCATAGACGGGATGTTTCTTTTATAATGATAAGAAACCCTAACCCTAACCCGTCTTACAAGAAAACGTGTGAAGAGATAAACATGATCTCTTCTAAAAATAAATCTAACAACCTTACTAAACATACGGATAACAAACAATAATATCCGCACTAATAAACACTATCGGCAGAAACAAAACAATACTATCAGCAGGATCCAACCGCAGCAGCAATGGATAACTATCGGCAGGAACCAGCTTCACTATCGGCAGCAATGAGAAATTCCTTATTTCTCAGAGATCCTAACAGTCTGTCTGTTGTACTTCGGTGGGAATCTTCTGTTCATCTACCATGTTATATGTGTCATAAAGTTTTAGTACCTCAGATATGACAGATGCATTGGAAGGACTAGCTTGTTGAGGTGATGAGACAACAGAAGATATATTGGCCATGAAGATAGTCTGAGCAGTGGGTTCATCATCAACATCCGAATCAAATGCATCACAATCTTCAGCTTGGAAGATGTTTGGGTCGTTGAGGGCCATATCTTGAACCGGTTGGTCATCCACATCAGCATCAAATGTGTTTCCCCCATCACCAGCAAGGAACAAAAGCCCTTCCTCATCCAGAACTGCTCCCTTTTCCTGAGCTTGCATCAGCAACATCTTGTCCTTGAAGTAATCAGAGTTAGGAGGATGCTTGGGCTGATTGCAGTTCCTAGCAATGTGTCCCAACCCACCACAGTTGTAACACTTTGCTTTCCTTCCTTGTCCTTGGTTGACATTTCCACCTCTGTTTTGAATATTCCCCCTACCAACATTCCTTGGATTCACATTTTGTCTTCCTTGAACATTTTGAACAATAATTCTTCAATCTTCCACAGTTGCTTGGTTTCGTGGGTTTGAGGAAGTTCGAAGTTGATTGTTGGTTTGAGGGAGTGTTGCTCGGAACTGTTGAACAAGTAAGGAGACTTGATTAGAAAGATAATCAATCCTCTGATCAGTGAGAGAATACCCTGAATCCAGCTGAGGGTTTATAGTAGGTTGTGGGTGCATCGATGATTGAGCAAATAATGTCTGATTCTGTGATGAGACAGGATGATGATAAGCTTGATCAAGTTGTGGTTGATTGTACGGCTGAACAGTTGAAATCAATGCGAGTGGATCATTGGTTGTTGTTGGATTGAGTTTCTCCCTGAGTAGACGATCATAAACAGCATGCTTTTCATGTTGGTGAAGATAAGCATATAGCTGTTCATAATTGGTCTGCCTCAAACCTTTGTTGAGCTTGACTGCAGTGACAAATCTGTCCCATTTAGGTGACATGTTGTTCACGAACTTGGAATTGAGTTGGATGTTTGGCATAGTCATTCTGATGATTCTCATGTCGTTTACCAGCTTATGAAACCTCACATAGTAATCAGTGATGTTTTCTCCAGGGTTCATCTTGAAATGCTCAAACTCATCATACAGTTGCGACTCACGATCTTCTTTTGTTAATTCTGATCCAGCCAGAAGCATTTTAACAATGTCCCAAACAGCATTGGCTTCAGTGTTGAAGTTGATGAGTTTGTAAACATCTTTGTGCAGGCCTTGAATTACAATATTGGAAGCTCGGATGTCAGCATCATACCGCTTCTTTTCTTCCACATTAAGATCATTATAAGTACGTGGCCTGTCAATTCCAAGCGTGACTGCTCCATTCTCATTGGTAGTAACAGTATCTCTCGTGGTGCCCATCTGAAAAGGTCCTTCATCAATGTATTTGAGAATGTTAACTCCATTCTCTTTTCCCAAGCAGTAGAGTCGAATTCGTTGTGCCCACGACTCATAATCCGTCCTATCAAGCATAGGAGGGCGGGTATCGGACCTGGCAACTTGAATGTCATCTGAAGCAGTGCTTGCTATGCTAGCCATAATGTATACGGGATTTTACAATTCTTTGATTTAAACCGAGAAATCGAATCTTTCGCGGGATTTTCTAAAATCAAGAATAAACCGTGATTGGATTACTTGAGTCAAACCGCAACTAAAAGTATTACTTCAGTATCAAACCGCAATGCTCAAACCGCAGTCACACAAACCGTAACGTTTAGACCTAAACCGCAAAGAGTCAAACCGCAAGGACCTAAACCGCAAAGACTTGAACCACAAAGAGTCAAACCGCAAAGACCTAAACCACAAGGAATCAAACCGCAAAGACCAAACCGCAAAGAGTCAAACCGCAAAAGATCTAAACCGCAAAGAGTGACCTAAACCACAAGGAATCAAACCGCAAAGAGTCAAACCACAAGGGATCAAACCGCAAAGAGTCAAACCGCACCACCTTGGTAGAACCGCAAGACTGGTCAAACCGCAGGACTGGTCAAACCGCAGGACTGGTCAAACCGCAACTACTAAACGACAAACCGCAAACGGACAAGAACATACAAACCGCAGTAGCAAAGGACAAAATGTCACTTTCAGTACCTTTTGTCGTGTTTACCTTTTTAGGTTAAACGCCAAACCGCAAACCCGATAATCACCTAACCACAGTCAGAGATTTCCCAAACTAGCACAAACCGCAAACAAGAAAACTTTATCGAGAGGCAAACCACAGCGAAGAATGCGCGTCAGAAACTCAAACCGCAGTGAAGAAAATCCTTAAATCTTCCACGAAACACACCAAATCAACCGTATATTGCCAAGAAACTAAACTAGAGAACTATGTGAACACAAAAGTACTAAGTTTTAATGATTTGAACCAAAAACAAAGCTAAACCATTGATTTTCTTGGCTAAACTATACGACCCACAAAAATAACACAAAAGTACCAAAATCTCAACACAAATCCGTGAATATGCAATAACTAGAACCTAACCATGGCTCTTGATACCAATTGTAGCATATTCATAACATATAACACATACAAAGTGAGATCTTGGCCCATTTTTTAGAGAGTTTTAGAGAGAGAAAGTGAGTTGGGAACTTTAGAGAGAGAAAGTGAAGAGGTTAGATTGATATTGTGAGAAGTTCCAACCCTCTCCCTAGGTGGAGAGGGGTATTTATACTAACATACATAAGTGCCCCGAGTGGGCTGTAGAGTGAGCTGACAGTGGGTAAAGACCCGACCCACTCCACAAATACTAATGGTAACTAATCTAATAATAATAATACTAATAGTTCTACGAGCTAGTTAATTCTAACAGATACTCGGGGTGACCGAGTCTTCACATGAATATTAATATTCCTAACAATGATGCACCACTCGGGAGAGGTAACACACTCTGAAGTGTTGAGGGTAGTCTTAAACTTATAAATGAATTGACGGATACTTGTGCAAAATTGTCAAGGGATGTTCTTGAACTCAAAAAGAATCTTAAGCAGCTTAAACTTTCTCAAGGTACTGAAATCACAAGGTTGAAGCAAAGGGTGAGGTATCTTGAAAGTCTACAAAGGTCAAGGACACACTAAACTAAAAGGTTATACAAGGTTGGAACTACTTCCAGGGTTGAATCTTCTAACGAAGAACGGAGTTTGGAGAAGGATGTTTCCAAACAAGGGAGGAATACAAGCAAAGCTTCAGGGGAGGAAACTGGGGTAGATGTTGAAACTGGGGTAGATGATGAGACTGAGTTTGTAGATGATGATGTGAATGAGTTTGTTGTTGCAGATCAACAGGGTAATGCAGCAGTTATGGATAAGGTTGCTACTACTGCTGATCATGGTGTTATGGATGATGTTGAAGTAGCTAAAGTGTTACTTGATGCTGCTACACTTAAGACTGCTAGTGGTGAAGTTAATATTGCTAGTGGTGAAGTTAATGTGGCTAGTGAAAAGGTCAGTGCTGTTGAGGCTAGTGACAAGGTTAGTGCTGCTGAGACTGAAGTTAGTATTGCTGCTACTCAAGGTAATGAAGACATGACTATAGCACAAGTATTAAAAAAGTTAAAGAGTACAAGACCAAAGGAAAAATGAGTTGTAATCAAAGAGCCAGTATCAGTATCAATAGCACCATTAACAACTATTTCACCATCAGACAAAGGAAAAGGTTTGTTGATTGAAGAATAAAATGAAAGTAATGAGATAAGTAAGAAGGCGCAAACCGGACACGGTGATTTATAGTGGTTCGGACACGAAGCTCCTCTTCACCCTACTCCACTCCGCGAGTACCCAACTCGAGAGTTACTTCACTAATCAACAAACTCCCTTCAGGCGGAGAAAACCGTACACGTCGCTTAACTTATTTTCCGACACTAAGCTAGATGTCGAGTGCTAATCTTAGCTAGCACCAATCTACCACGATCTACACCGTACACGTCGCTTATCCTATTTTCGACACTAAGCTAGATGTCGAGTGCTAATCTTAGCTAGCACCAATCTACCACGATCTACCCGATCTAAACCGTACACGTCGCTTATCCTATTTCCGACACAACGCTAGATGTCGAGTGCTAATCTTAGCTAGCACCAATCTACCACGGTCTACCTGATCTACCCTTGATCCACATGATCAATCACACAAGCCCTATGGCTTCAAGAGATCTCCAAGATCTCGACAAGATCACAATGATCTTCCCTCACAAACTCTCAAAAGAAAAATGAACTTGATGTATGCTATGATACAATCAAGAGTGTAACAAATGTTACAAGACATAACAACTGCAACTCTTGTATCTTCTTGGATACCTTGAGTTCTTCTCTTGTAAATGAAAAGGAATGATCACACTTTGTATCTACTTGGATACTTTGTGTTCTTCTCTTGCTAATCAAGAGGGATGACAACACTTTGTATCTACTTGGATACTTTGTGTTCTTCTCTTGCTAATCAAGAGGGATGACAACACTTTGTATCTACTTGGATACTTTGTGTTCTTCTCTTGCTAATCAAGAGGAATGAAGAGGATCACTTGAATGGATGATTGGATCACTCTTAAACAAACTAAGACTCTCCAAATGATCAAAGAAAGTGTTCTAAGTGAAGAGGGATTAGACCAGAGAAAAGTGACTGGAAAAATCAAGTTGGAAGTGTGAAATGGTCCACTATTTATAGGCAAAGAAAAATCTAGCCGTTACGTACGGACGGCTCCGTTAAATTTAATGGAGCCGTCCCTGTTTAAAGGTGCCGTGGACGCTCCCTTTTTTGTCTTTTGGTGGGGAAGGTTTATTTGGGGAAGTTAGGAGCTGCTTTGGGGGGAAAAATAGATGTTAGTATTTTTGAAATGATTTTCCCAAATAAAACATTTCTTTCTAATTCAAAAATAATTTGTAAAATGTATTTTTGAAAAATGTTTTGTCACATTTATAAAAATGTGAAGTTTAAAAAAATATAATCCTTTGATCATTTGTCAAGTAGTAGATTTGTTTGTCCATACCTTGAGTGATTTACGTCGGGATGGAAATCTACGACTTTGTTGAAGCATACTTGAGACGTCGGGAGGTTTTGATGTAAGTATGCATTGATGATTTGTGTTTACAAGTAACTTGCACATTTTACGTTATGTATTACAAGTTACATGTTTGTCATTATTAAAACCGAAGAAACCGTTTAGTTTAAATATCGTAATATTTGCACTAACACCAAATGTGAAGCAGATCTTATGTTAGCCCAAAAGATGTGGGATGATGAGCAGGAAGAGCTATCTATGGAAGAAAAATCAAAGCTCTTTATGGAATTATTAGCTCAAAAGAAGAAGTTCTTTGCACAGAAAAGAACTGAAGCAAAGAGGAACAAACTACCAACTAAAGCTGAACAGAGGAGAATAATGAGTAAGTACCTGATGAACATGAATAATTGGAAGGCTTATCAACTAAAGAATCTCAGTTATGAAAAGATTAAATATGAGTTTGACAAGGTGTTCAGAAGGGTTAATACTTTCATTGCTATGAATGAAGAAGAATTGGCGAGGTTCTCTAAGAGGTCTGGAGAAAAGTTAGAATCTTAAAGTAGCAAGAAGAAGAAACTAGATGAGCAACCAGAGCAAACACAAGAGCAGGCAGAGCAGGTTCAAGAAAGTGAGGAAAAAGAAGCAGCTAATCTACAACAAATGGTTAGAATTGTAGACAGTGATGATAGATTTGTTGATGCTGTTCCTTTGCAGACTAAAGTTCCTATCATTGATTGGAAGACTGGTTATAGAGGTGAAACTCCTTGGTGGAAGATAATCAGAGCTGATGGAACAGAGCAAAGGTTTGTAGCATTTTCTCAAATGCTTAGAAATTCTGATAGAGAAGATTTGGTGACCTTATAGGCATTAATCAAGAAAAAATATGGAGATAAAAGGCCAGAAAATATTTTGGATACAGTTCTTTGGGGAGAATTGAAGATTATGTTTGAAGTTTATAAGGAAGATAGAGTATGGCTTGAGCAACACAAAAGTAAAGTTATCCTCTGGAGACTTTTTCAATCATGTGGAGTTCACACTGTAATGATGAGAGGACTTCAAATCTACATGCTAGTAGAAAAAGAATATCCTCTAGCAGAGACTACACTTAATATGATGCTTAATGGGACTGTTAAACTTCAAACTGATCATTGGAGTGAAATGGTATATCAGCTTCTCAAGAATATGAAGAAACAACTTTATGGGGCTGATTACAAGAAAATGAGGAAGTATGTGTTTGGAAACATCCTCCTGTTGAAGGTTCAAGCTTAGATTGAAACTTGATGATTTTGGAAGAAAATATCAAGTTTAGGGTAGGATTGTTGGGTTTTAAAGTCTATGATAACGCTCATTTTGTCTATGATAGAGTCGCATTATTTGTATATTTTTTAGTTATGTTTATGAGCAATTTGCGCTTAAAAGGTATTAAGATGTGTTCAGGTCTAAGTACAAGGAAATATCGAAAAATGACGAAGAAAAGCCAAAAGATTAAGAGAATATTCATGAAAAGAATGTCGTCAAAGATATTGATTCATGTTATGATTATTTTAGATGTACAAGAGAAGGTTGTGAAGATTTTCAATGAAAGATGGAGTAATGATTTAGTGCTAAAAAGAGTATTAAATGATGAAGTTTTATGCCAACCCAAGGTTGAAATTTATGTGCAAAATAGTTCCCAACCCAAGGTTGAAGCTGAGGTTCAAACCCAAGGTTCAATAGCCCAACCTGAGGTTGAGCAGTCATCCCAGCCGCCAGTTTAAATTTGAACCGCGGGTTGAGACGTGTCTGAGATGAAGAGTTGCATTAATTCAAGGTTTTAACTACCATTTATCACCAAGTCCGATCATTACCTCTCCATTATGATTATGGGGTGTTTCTAACAGCTTTTGTGAGTAAATTCAAGCATAAATAGGACCCCTAATCACCATATAAAAGGACACAATAGCCAATAGAATAAGCACTAATAAGCCTAGAGGAGAAAGGTAGTAACTTGTTAAGAAGTGGGGAAGAGTTTGGAAAAACGTTTTTGAAGTTTGATGTGCAGGAAATCGCATTTGGAAGCCCGACCGCCGGTTTGGCCGAGTTTCAGACAGCCCAACCGTCGGTTCATGTCTGAGCCGCGGCGGTTGTGTTTTTTTTTGTCCACCTGCTGATGAACCAACCGCCGGTTCAGTTTTGAACCGCGGCGGTTGGGAAGTTCTGAGTAATTTTTTTTTTTATTTTGCTTTGCTATTTGATCTACAAGTTAACCTTTAGCTCCAATATTTCTTGTGTGCTTGTTTTGTTGTGTTTTTGTAGAAATGTGTAAGAGAAGCTACTCAAGAGGAAGAGAACCCGCTCATTGCTTTGTAGACTCATGCCAATTACTAGTGAACACTTGAAGTGGGGAAGGCTAAGCATGGAGGCTAAAGCTTGTTTCAATAGCCGTTTAGCTAAGTTATAAAGGAAGGATCTTGCGCAACCAAAGTTGGTTAATTGGAATTTGATTAAGAAGTATAATATCTATGAGAATCTAGAGAAGTTGATGGATGTTAGCACGGAGTATGAAGATGGAAATGTTTTTGAGGATATTAGTTTCGAGCTCGCTCTTAGGATCAATGAGAAGCAAATCTACAAAGAATGGTGTTTGGAGTTCTTTTCCACCATTTATTTCAATCAAGAGGTGAATTTGAGTAACATTTTGAAAGAAAATGTATTTGGTTTCGCTTGTGTGGGGATGATCATGTGTTGACTTTTCCGGAATTTGGAAAATTGCTTGGTTTGTATGATGATAATGATTTTGCTGAAGAGGAGTTTGTTGTTCATTTTGGAAAGTTGGAAAGGGAACCACCAAAGTATGATGGTACTATGATTTGGAATGAGATTGGAGAACCGAGCAGTTCAAGACCAAAGGTGACGGAAATTCATTCACCAATGGCAAGGCTTTTGCACAAGATACTTGTGAACTCATTTGTACATCGAGGTAATAGTCAAGACAAGGTTCATCAACTGGATTTGTGGTTGATTGAAATGATGATGAGTTATCGTGATGGAAAGAAGTTGAAAATGAATATGGCATGGACCTTGGCAGTTTATTTGTCCAAGAGAGCAACCCTTATGTCGGAGCATAGTTTTATCAATGGAGGCCATTATGTGTCAAAGATTGGAAGAAGTTTGGGGTATGCTACACAAAGTGAGTTGAATAGGATTACGAAAATGAAAGATTGTGAGAAGCTTGATAAGAAGAGTTTGCAAGGTTTGCTTGATCATGATAAGATGTGTTTGGTTGAAACTATTGTAAATGTGGCTCGTAACCAACCACCACCACAACGTATGGAAGAACCTTCGGGACTTGATTCGGGATGGGGTGAATGGCATGCGAACTTTCCACAAGTTGATAAGAGAGATGTTTGGAGAGATATGTCTATGATGAGGATTGGACATCAAATGGATTATTGTGCACCGATTCTTACACACCTTGGTCACCAAAGTGTTCTGCCATAATCTTTTCCAATGACTTATGACCCACCTAGTGTTCCACCTTACCCATACCCATATACACCATACCCATTGCAACAGGTACCTTACTCAACATCATCTAGTGCATTTAAAGGAAGTGAAGGGTACAATGTTAATCATGAGGGGTTCATGGGTTATTATTCTTCTGATGTGGGGACTAGAGGTTATGAAGCAGGAACGTCGTCTGGAGATGTTGGCGTTGGAACATTGGTTGATTACCAAGGAGATGACTATGAGGACATGGGTGACGAATGATTTTGACTATCATTCGCGGTTTTATACGATGTGTAATGGATAATTATTCTATCTTCTCCCTAGTACTTTATTTCTAAATTATTATTATTATTATGTGATGTAGGATTTATTATTATTATTTAGGATTTTATCAACCACTTTATTATAATTATTTTTGTGTGTTTTTTTTGTATGTTTTGTGCATGTGTTTATTTTTCAGGTTTGAGATACCATGGAATTACTGCTCATTCATATGGTTGGTACATTTTGGAGTTTGGAGTGACCAACTCATGCGTTAAATACCAAATATGGATCTCACATGATTTCTCGGTGATATCATTTACTACTTTATTTTCCCTATTTACTTTGCTTTGAAGTTAATTTTTCACATTGAGGACAATGCAAAACTTAAGTGTGGGGGAGGGAAGTAAATAGTGAAAATGATCTTGTTTTTAAATTTTTTGTGATTATTTTGGAGTTTGTTTTATTGCCCTTAAGGAAATTTGTTGTTTTTACACCTAAAAGATTATATCTAATTAAAACAACTTGGAATTTTCCAATAGCATAAAATGGCAATTTGAAAATTTTAACGTATCTCGATTAAGTGAAGCGATCCGTTATTGGGATTGATAACATTACTTGTGCATTTATAGCCTATTCTACACATATATGAGGATTTGAGCCTATCATTTGAAGCATATCTTTATGCTTAAATTCTATTTTCTTGCTATGAGTGTGCCGGTGATTGAATTGATTCTAGAACTTGTGCTTGTCATGCATTACGAATTCCAAAGTAAGGTCACATTCGTGTGATATAAATGAACTTAAATGATAAGAGGCAACTTAGGATTTCAACCAAATGGCCTTCCATTTACATATATTGATATATTAGCTAGCCAAATCGGCTAGTTAACCACTTTTTATGGACCTATTTGTTAGCGCTCATTTTTAGCGCTAGATACCCTTAGTTCACCCTTTGAGCCATTCTTTTTGTTTTGTTACATCCAGAAAATACAAAAGGATTTTACACCTTTAAACTTTAGCCTAACCTTTTTGTCAAGTCAAATCGATGAATTACTTGTTGTTGGCGTGAATAAGTTTTTGATGATTATGAGCTTACACTTTGTATTTCAGATATACCTTTCCGACAAAGACGAAGGTAGCTACTTCTTATTTGTATTTTTGAGGTATATGCTCATCCAAAGTGTGGGGGATGTGAAAGAAAAAATAAAAATATGATGAAGAAATATATAGCCAATGTGCTATAGTTATGAAGATGGAGGAAAAAGAAGTATTATGAGTTATTGAATAGCCAATGTGCTAAGACATGATGTTTATATGTATGGTGATCGATGAAAGAAATCAAAAGAGAAGGGAAAAAAGTTGATTCGGAGGCTATAATCATTTTGGGATACATGGATTGATTTTTGCAACAAGTGATTTTGGTATTTGACTTGATTATTATCACATTACTAAATCCACTAAATAATCCCATGCATTATCCTAACCCTTTTTGCTTTGTGAAGATATCGACTGTATGAATATTCTAGTGACCATCCGGTTCTTGAGTGATCGAATAACGCGCCAGCGATCTAAGGTATTTTACTTTAGTGACCATCTGTTGTTTGAGTAAATCAAGAATTTGCGCCAGCGATCTATTATTTTTATACAGAAGTTATTGGAGCATAAGTTGATATTAACCCTCAGCCTAACGTTTCAACCCGAATAAAAGTCCTCTTTGATAAGTTTATTTATTTCTTACAAGATTTGGATTAGTTTTGATACTTGTACAAGCTTATGGTATGAAATGAAATCATGACTGAGTAATTGAGTGAAATACACCACCAACAAAAGAAATGAGTGTGAGTGAATTATATTATTACTTTCTTTTAGTGAAGAGCTTACTTGTGTTATCTAGCTTGATCGAGTACTTCGTTTAAATTTCACGTATAAATTGTAAAAATCACTTTTTGATCTTTTGCCTTGGCGATAAGGACGATTAGTGAAATTTTTTTGAATCATGATGGTTGGCTATTGGAAAACAATTTTTCAAAAGATTACTTTGCTTGAGGGCAAGCAAAACCTAAGTGAGGGGGATTTGATAACGCTCATTTTGTCTATGATAGAGTCGCGTTATTTGTATATTTTTGTATATTATTTAGTTATGTTTATGAGCATTTTGCGCTTAATAGGTATTAAAATGTGTTCAGGTCTAAGTACAAGGAAATATCAAACAATGACGAAGAAAAGCCAAAAAAATAAGAGAATATTCAAGAAAAGATTTTCGTCAAAGATATTGATTCATGTTATGATTATTTCTGATGTACAAGAGCAGGCTGTGAAGATTTTCAATGAAAGATGGAGTCATGATTTGGTGCTAAAAAGTGTATTAAAGGATGAAGTTTTATGCCAACCCAAGGTTGAAATTTATGTTCAAAACAGTTCCCAACCCAAGGTTGAAGCTGAGGTTCAAACCCAAGGTTCAATAGCCCAACCTGAGGTTGACCAGTCATCCTAGCCGCTGATTCAAATCTGAACCGCGGGTTGAGACGTGTCTGAGATGAAGAGTTACATTAATTCAAGGTTTTAACTACCATTAATCACCAATTCCGATCATTACCTCGCCAATATGATTATAGGGTGTTTGTAACAGCGTTTGTGAGTAAATTCAAGCATAAATAGGACCCCTAATCACCACACAACAGGACACAATATACAACAAGAAGCAAGAGACAAGACAACAAATCTTAATCAAGCCTTACACCATAAGGACTTGATCATATCTTATACAACCCGAAAGAGCTCAATAATTCCTGTCATTCTTAAGGAGATACCAAGAAGTGTTGGTGATACTTGTGAGAAGAGGCGGAGAATTCCCTTGTTCGATTGGAGATGTTCAGGAGTGCTATAACTCTTTATATTTCTTACTCATTGTGGTCTTGCTTTAGGTAACTTTCTTTTACTTAATTATTATGTTGAACAATTTGATTTTGAATGAAATGTTACGTTTGTTGATGAAACTTGTTATGGAGTAATTTGTGATACTTGTTTGGGAATTATGTAGACTTTCGTGTGAATGTTGAATGATTAGTCAGTTAGAAAAAGTGATTGTTCTCATAAGTTTGTTTAAATATAATTCGTGTTCTAAAACTTGTTGATTTAACATTGTTGGATTTAAAGGTCGAAAGGATTTCTAATATTGTTTAATTCTAAGAAATTGGTGCACAAATGGATTGGTACTTGATAATTGACAACTATTAAGTATTCAAGTTTTTAAATGAATTCGAGAATATCTAATCACGAGATTGGGTCGAAAGTACTCGTATGAACTAATGTTACTAATCATCTTTTTCATACATTTGATAACACAAAGGGCTAGCGTAATGGGATGATGTATTGGCCGAAAGGACTCACCCATGAAACTAGTAAAAACATGGATTTTCTTGATAGTATCCATTGACTAGAAAACCTTGTGAAAATTGGTATGTGCCTTCTACATATATGTTTCACCCAAACATATTCAACATTTTATCACGATTGGTTATTATTCCTAAACAAGTATTTGTTCGTTTTATTGATTGAATTCGGAACCATTATTTGTTTGTTTATTTACGGTGCTTTAGAGTGTGGCAATCTTTAGTACTATTTCTTGTGCTACATAAATTGCTAAGCTTAAACTACGTAGTCTCATGGGACGATCCCTTTTTACCACAAACCATATTACACACGGACGAGTATACTTGCTCGTATTGGTTTTCTTAATAATCGGTAAAAAAGTGTTTATAAATTTAAAATTTGAGTAAAACTTAGGATATAATATATATATAACCGGTTTACGCGCATCAAGTTTTTGGCGCCGCTGCCGGGGACTTAGATTAGTTTAGTTTAGATTAGTTTAGTTGTAAATATTAGCATTGAAACTGTTTTTGTTTTTGCATGAGTTTAAGTGTTAATTTCATTTTTGTTCTTGTGACTGTTTGATGTGTTTATGATTAAGGTTGTATGAGTGTTAGGATTGATATGTTCTTGTTTAGTTTATTTATTTTTATTTTATTTAATTTTATGTTTATTGTTTTAAGTATTAATTTTGTATAAAAAAACAAAAAACAAAAAACAAAAAACAAAAATTTTTGGAAAAATTTGCTGCGAACCGCGGTGGCTCGCATTTTCTGTGAACATCGAAGAGGCCCAACCGCCGGTCCAGTTTTGAACCGCGGCGGTTGGCATTTTTCTGTGACACCGAACCCACCCAAACCGCCGATTTGGGGGGTGAACCGTGAAATGCTGTCATTTTTCTCTTTTTTTTTCTTTTTTTTGTTTACTTTGTTTATTTACTTTTAATTTTTAAGTTTTTAATTTATTTAGTTTTCTTTAATAAGTATTATCTGTTTACTTATGTTTTCTTGTTTAGATAGTTAAGTTTATTAACTAACCCCTAATGTTTGTTTTGGATTTGTTGTTTATGAATGTTTTAGTTTATTTTTAGTTATGGATTCGCCTAGTGAAGTTTCGGCTTATTTGGACAATTTAGAAAAGGAATTAATGGATGTTGGAGATGTTTTGGCAAGAATGGAGAAAATGGTTGATGTAGAGAAAGTGGAACTGCAAGCTAAAGGAAAGGATGTGGAACTTATGGAATGTGAACCGAAAAAGCCACGGGTGATCACTTTCACTCGAGCTAAGTTAAGGGAATATGATGAACCTAGTATGAGGTATTCCACGCCTTGTGGAATCGAAGGTTTTGGAGGTTGGGATGTGGATTGCAATATTGGACAAAGTGAAAGCTATGTGACTTATGCATTTTATGAGAAATTTGGAGATGGAAAGTATGAAGTGGATAAGTACAATAGAAGGATAGCAAGGGATGTTAAGATTGAAATCCATGGTTACACTTTTACTATGGACTTGATTGTTGATGAATATGAAGACACTATGGAACCTTCCGTTGTGTTTGGAAGGAATTTCTTGGTAGCAACTAAGTGTACTCTTGATTTTGGTTTAGGAGAGATGCAACTTAAGATTGGGGAATTGCAAGATGATAAGGATGTTGATTGGTTGATTGAGCAAATGGAAGAGGCTTGTGAAGATGGTACTTTAGGGAGCACGGAAATAGCGAAGATGAGAAAAGCTTCTCGTCTAAAACAAAAATTCCCACCATTCAAAGGTCTTATACCTGCACCATCATCACTACCACACCCTACTACACTACTCAAGGGAGAAAGTTCTTCCAACCCAACACCACCCAAAGGAACAATTGATGAAGCCAAATGTGTGGAAGAAATCACCACAAAATTCAAGGAACTACTTAATGAGAAGCCCATACTCCATGTTTTGGAGCACTATGCTCATTATCGGAAGCTACTTGATGAAATTTCGGTTGAAAAGATGAAACTTGACAAGAAAAGTGTGATTGAGGAAGAGGAAGAAGAAAAAGTTATGAAAAAAGGTTTGCCTAAGAAGAAGGAGGATCCGGGAAACTATCTTATCCCGCTTAAAGTTAATGGAACCACCACACTAAACGCCTTAGCCGATACCGGGGCAAGTGTGATTATCATGCCATATAAACTTTATAAGCTTTTGGAATTAAGAAGAGCTTGTCCTTCTAATGATGTTTTGTTGTTGGCTGACAATACCATGGCTAAAGCCTATGGAAAAGTTAAGAACGTAAGGCTACAAATAGGTTTCCAAACCTACTTGTGTGACTTCTTAAACTTACATGTGCCTATTGATAAGGAGATGCCTATGTTGGTTGGTCGTCCATTTTTGAGTACATGTGGAGCCCTAATTGATAATGGTAAAGGGACAATGGAGATTGATGCTGGAGTTGCTAGGAGAATTTATCATGCTAAGAAAAGGAACAAGATTCTAGCGGATGAGGAATCGGACGAGGAAGATTGGTTGGACATGTTTGATATTGGCCATGATAGTGAAGGAAACCCGAAATATGGAATAACCGCACCATCGTTTGAACATATTAAGGATGATATGGAATGTGCCTTGGCTATGGAAAACTATTTCAATCCTTTCAAAAACATAATTGTATATAAAAAGATGGTTGAATTTCTTGGTTCTTTGCCAATCCAACTCAAGAATATTGAGTGGACATCCGATGGCTATAGTAAGTATCAAAAAGTTGAGGGAGACAAGGTTTGGCATACTAAGATTGAGATCACTAGCCCAAGTGGACGCCGTTTCACTCGTGCGTTTAAGACAAGGGAAATCGATAGGATACTTTCAGGAAAGTTCAATTCGGAAGATATTCTACGTTTCGGGAACTATTTTGATTGAAGAAAGTGTTTTGAGGAATAAAGAAGCTTATCGCTAAGCTTCCGCTCATTTTGTCTTTGATGAGCCTTATTATGATTGTTTTCATTTTGATTATTTTGGATTATCTCGTTGTATTTGCATTTCTATGTTATTTCTATTGTGTTTTAGCTTTATAAGCTTTTATTTATATGAAGTATTTTAAGATTGTGTTATGGTGTTTTTAGTTTGTTTAGTTAGTTTAATTTAAGTTTATTGGAAATGTTTGAAGTGTTTATGAGTTGTGGTAATCATTCAAAATTATCGAGAAATTGAGGAACGATTTTGTTTAAGTCGGGTTTTTGCTAAAAATTTCATCAACCTACGGTTGAAGTACCAACCCACGGCTTAAGTCCTCATTTTTACCAAACAAGAAAGAAAGAAAAACACCACAAAACACCAACACTTTCAACATCATTCCAATTGATTGGGAGATTGAAGTTTAGTACTTACATTGAGTTTCTAAGGATTCAATGGCATCGAAAAGAGTAAGTAACACCATCCAATTACTTTAATTTGTTCTTAATTCGAATTTGATTTTTAAGGTTTTGAATTGGGCAAATTTTATATAGTTCGAATTGATTGAATTTCTTTGATGGGGTTACTAGAGGATTGATAATTGGATTGATTGCAAGTGAAATTAGATGAATTGGTTGGGTATGGAATGCGAATTTGAGGTTTTGAGATTTAGGGTTCACGACGTCGAATTTTTGGGAATTAGAATCAAGATTGATTGGATTTCTTGTGGTATATGGTTAATGATTAGTGTTTGTATGCTATTTGATTAATTATATGGACCATTTATTTGTTTGATTTTGATTTGATTCAAGGATTTTTTATTTATTTATTTATTTTTTTTGAGGTTTGGAAGTTAAGAGGATATGGAGAATTAAGCCAATAGAATAAGCACTAATAAGCCTAGAGGAGAAAGGTAGTAACTTTTTAAGAAGTGGGGAAGAGTTTGGATAAATGTTTTTGAAGTTTGATGTGCAGGAAATCGCATTTGGAAGCCCGACCGCCGGTTTGGCCGAGTTTCAGACAGCCCAACCGCCGGTTCATGTCTGAGCCGCGGCGACTGTGTTTTTTTTTGTCCACCTGCTGATGAACCAACCGCCAGTTCAGTTTTGAACCGCGGCGGTTTGGAAGTTCAGAGTAATTTTTTTTTATTTATTTTGCTTTGCTATTTGATCTACAAGTTAACCTTTAGCTCCAATATTTCTTGTGTGCTTGTTTTGTTGTGTTTTTGTAGAAATGTGTAAGAGAAGCTACTCAAGAGGAAGAGAACCCGCTCATTGCTTTGTAGACTCATGCCAATTACTAGTGAACACTTGAAGTGGGGAAGGCTAAGCAAGGAGGCTAAAGCTTGTTTCAATAGCCGTTTAGCTAAGTTATAAAGGAAGGATCTTGCGCAACCAAAGTTGGTTAATTGGAATTTGATTAAGAAGTATAATATCTATGAGAATCTAGAGAAGTTGATGGATGTTAGCACGGAGTATGAAGATGGAAATGTTTTTGAGGATATTAGTTTCGAGCTCGCTCTTAGGATCAATGAGAAGCAAATCTACAAAGAATGGTGTTTGGAGTTCTTTTCCACCATTTATTTCAATCAAGAGGTGAATTTGAGTAACATTTTGAAAGAAAATGTATTTGGTTTCGCTTGTGTGGGGATGATCATGTGTTGACTTTTTCGGAATTTGGAAAATTGCTTGGTTTGTATGATGATAATGATTTTGCTGAAGAGGAGTTTGTTGTTCATTTTGGAAAGTTGGAAAGGGAACCACCAAAGTATGATGGTACTATGATTTGGAATGAGATTGGAGAACCGAGCAGTTCAAGACCAAAGGTGACGGAAATTCATTCACCAATGGCAAGGCTTTTGCACAAGATACTTGTGAACTCATTTGTACATCGAGGTAATAGTCAAGACAAGGTTCATCAACTGGATTTGTGCTTGATTGAAATGATGATGAGTTATCGTGATGGAAAGAAGTTGAAAATGAATATGGCATGGACCTTGGCAGTTTATTTGTCCAAGAGAGCAACCCTTATGTCGGAGCATAGTTTTATCAATGGAGGCCATTATGTGTCAAAGATTGGAAGAAGTTTGGGGTATGCTACACAAAGTGAGTTGAATAGGATTACGAAAATTAAAGATTGTGAGAAGCTTGATAAGAAGAGTTTGCAAGGTTTGCTTGATCATGGTAAGATGTGTTTGGTTGAAACTATTGTAAATGTGGCTCGTAACCAACCACCACCACAACGTATGGAAGAACCTTCGGGACTTGATTCGGGATGGGGTGAATGGCATGCAAACTTTCCACAAGTTGATAAGAGAGATGTTGTTAGGATCTCTGGGAAATAAGAATTCATTGTTGCTGCCGATAGTGTAAAGTTGGTTCCTGCCGAAAGCTTTGGTTCCTGCTGAAAGCTCATTGCTGCCGACAGTGTTATTTTGTTCCTGCCGATAGTGTTGTTGCTGCGGATAGTATTAGTTGTTATCCGTATATTTAGAATGTTTGTTATGATTTATTTTTAGAAGAGATTGTTGTTAATCTCTTTACACGTTTTCTTGTAGAACGGGTTAGGGTTAGGAGATCTTGTTAGTATAAAAGATAAACCCGTCTATGAGTTTATGTACGCCTTGAACATCTATTAACATTCTATAAACGATTTATAGTTTATTAGTTTTGATCCATAGAGGATCATTGTCCTTTAGAGTTTTTCTTCTTTATAATACTTGTTGTTTAGTTTCCGCATAAACACTTGTATTGCAGAGGTTCTTGATTATACCAAGCTCAATCAAGCTCGATCTACTCGATCCTACAAGTGGTATCAGAGCCTGGTAAGGATCTCTGATAAAGAAGAAAAAGGTCGATCTCATATCTCTAAACCCTCTCTCAATGGCAGACGATAATCCTGAAACCAATGTCATTAATCCGGAAGATCAACAACCCAAACAAGAAACCACTCAAGTCCAAACACAAGTCCTCACCACCATGTCCACCAACAATGCTAAATTCCCATATCTGAAGAAAGATGAGTATGAAGTCTGGGCGATGAGAATGGAGTATTGGATCACAAACACTGATTATAATCTGTGGAATGTGATTCTTAAGGGAAATAGCAAGAAGAATATTGGAAGGGATGATGATGGCAATATTTATATAGAGCCACCAGTTACAGCAGAGGAACACCTTGCTGTTCAAAGGGAAACAAAGGCAAGAACTCTTCTACTTCAAGCTATTCCAGAGGATCATATGAGTGATTTTCATCACTTGGATGATGCTAGAAAGATCTGGCATGCTGTAAAGACCAGATTTGGAGGGAATGATGAATCCAGGAAGATGCGAAAGTCTATGCTCAAGCAAGAGTTTCAAGAATTCAAGATTTCTGAGGCTGAGGGAATTCACAAAGGCTATGACAGATTCCACAAGATCTTGAGCCAACTTAACCAGTTGAAAGCTAGGCCGGACGATGAAGATTGTAATACCAAGTTTCTGAGGGCCTTGCCACCATCCTGGTCACAGGTTTCCATAACCCTCAAGGCCAAAGGAGGATTGGATTTCATGAGCTTTGATGATCTGTACAACAAACTAAAAACCCTTGAACTTGATATCAAAGGGTATTCCACCTATTCACCTTATACTTCTACCCATACTGCTTTTGTTAGTAACTCTAGTACTAACAAAGCATTGTATGGAAATAGTCCAACACCATCAACATCCTCAATCTCCTACTCATCTTCTACACCAAAAACTCAGTCCAGATCTGATAATCTTGTAGTGGATGTGCTTCACTCGTTTGTTGCTGAAAGTACACCACAGCAGAAGATTGTGTATGATGATTTTAAACAGGTTGATGAATTGGATCTGGAAGAGATGGACTTAAGATGGCAGGTGGCTATGATATCGTTGAAGTTGGATAGGTTTGAAAAGAAGGCAGGTAGAAGGGTCAATTTTGATGGACAAGAGCCTGCTAGGTTTGATAGAAGGAAGGTGAGGTGCTATAAATGTTCTCAAACAGGACATTTTGCCAGGGAATGCCCAGACAAGAAGGTGGATGATAAAGCTCGGTATTCTGCTTTCAGAATTCAAGAGTTGGAGTCAGACGACCCCAAGGCTTTGGTATCTGTGGATTCGCTGGTGGATTGGGAGCATCATGAGAAGGCTGCTGGGAGTGGATCAGATAAAGTCTTTGGGATGGTAGCTGGATATGGTGAAAAGAAACAAGTGGCTGGTCAGTTTGGAATGATGGGTCATCCATCACAGGTACAAAACTGTCCATTTGGTTGTAAATCTATATATGCTAAATTAAAACAGGAATTTGATGATATTGAAAGTGAAAATAAGGATAATCTTATTCAACTTAAGGCTCATAAAAAGGCTGTTAAGACATTAGAACAACAAAAGGTCTGGTATCAACAACAACTGTCTGAATATGAAGTAAAAGTAAAGGTTTTGGAAAGAGATTTAAAAAATGCCACTAATGAGTTTAAACATTCTGAAAGAGAAAAAGCTAAGGTAGAATTGGAAAATCAGGATCTTCAGTCTAAGCTTGATAACTCATTGGCTAGATTTGATAAGTGGAAAGACTCATCCAAAAATCTTAACATACTTATTGATAGTTCTATGTCTACTAAAACTAAAAAGGGTTTAGGATTCAGTAACCTAATAGGGACAAATCAATATTATGACCCTAATGAGTATAGTGTTTTTAATCCTGAGCCTGTAGATTATAAAAAACCTGTTAAGTATGTAAAGGAGGGAGGAATGAATGATGTTCCTCCACCCATAACTGGAACATTTAAACCTGCTGATCCTTTTGTTGACTTTGATGATTCACAAATGTGCTATGGCAAAAAGGCAAATGAATTGCCTAATCTTGATTGTGACTCTAATGAATTTGTCTCTTGTTCTTACAGTGACAAATCTTCAGAAATCAAGACTGATGACTATGCCACATGTGGATCAAGTGACAAGTATGCATCAATAAAGTCAGAAGACCTCTCCTCAGAAGCAGCTACTGATGAATCTCAATCAAAGAAAGCTGCATTTGAAGATGTTTCTTTTGATAATTTTAAGAACAATAATGTTTCTAGTTGTGGTTTTGTTTCAAACAATTTTGGTTGTGGTTTTGTTTCTGTTAAGGATAATTCTGTTTCATGTGTTGGTTTGAATAATTTTGTTTGCAATGAGAATATTATTGTTAAGAAAAAGTCCCCTAGAAAGAAATCTTGCTTTGTGTGTCGTAGTTATGATCATCTTATTAAAGACTGTGACTACTATGAAAAACAGATGGGATTCCATGCTTGTAAAAATAGGTCTGTATGGAAAAATGTAAATGATATTCCCCCTTATATTCCTCAAGCAGCTAGGAGAACTTCAGTTGCTTATGGCAAACCAGTTTCTGCTGGTAAGCCTGTTGCTGCTGAAAAGTTCATTCCTGCCGATAAGCCTATTCCTGCTGCTTATTCTGTTCCTGCCGACAGGAGCAATTCTGCTGGTTGGAAAAACAATAATATTAGAACTTTCAGACCTACTAATACTTACTTTCAAAATGCTTTGAGACCTGTTTGTTTTGACACAATGCACAAGGGAGGGACAAGATGGAACACTGCTGTTAAGTCCTCAGCAGGTTGGTCTTGGAAAATCAATAACCAACATATGAAAATGGGATCCAAGATCAATGGTGGATCTTATCAATCTCCAGGGTTTAAATCTCATTGATCCACTAGGCAGGCTCAAGTCAGCAATGGCTTGAGTCTCTCTTGTATCTAATGTTGTATATGTATTCTTTATCTCAGGATTTTCCTTTTAGAAGCAAAGATGTTGGAATTGTTGACAGTGGATGTTCCAGGAGTATGACAGGGAATTTGGAAAGGTTACATGATTTTATTCCTTTGAATGGAGGTACTGTGACATTTGGAGGAGGAGATGGAATAATCTCAGGGAAAGGAACTATCAAGACTGCCAAGCTTGACTTTGAAGATGTGCTGTATGTGAAGGAACTCCAAGACTTCAATTTGTTCTCTGTCTCTCAAATCTGTGACAAGAAGAACAGTGTTCTATTCACTGAGAATGAGTGCTTTGTGTTGTCCAAAGACTTCAAGTTGCCTGATGAAAGTCAGGTTGAACTTAAAGTTCCTAGGACTTACAATCTTTATAGCTTCAATCTTAGTGATGTTCAGCCTGAGGGGTCACTTGCTTGTCTGGTTGCAAAAGCTTCTGTGGATGAATCTAATAAATGGCATAGAAGAATGGCACATATAAATTTCAAGACCATTAACAAGCTGGCTAAGAATGGTCTGGTGAAAGGGCTTCCTTTGAAAAACTTCTCTAATGAGCACAATTGTGTTGCCTGCAACAAAGGAAAGCAACACAAAGCATCATACAAGGCCATAACTGCTGTGAGCACCATCTCTGAGCCTTTGCAGCTTCTTCATATGGATCTTTTTGGTCCTACTTCTATTAGAAGTATTGACCATAAGAATTATTGCCTGGTGGTTACAGATGATTTTAGCAGGTTTTCTTGGACTTTCTTTTTGAGTACTAAAGATGAAACTTATCCAGTACTTAGGGATTTTATTGCATTAATAGAAAATCAGCTAAATAAAAAGGTTAAGTCTATAAGGTGTGATAATGGCACAGAGTTTAAGAATTTTAATCTTATTGAACTCTGTAGGTCTAAGGGGATAAAAAGGGACTATAGCAATGCTAGAACTCCACAACAAAATGGGGTTGCAGAAAGGAAAAATAGGACCTTGATAGAAGCAGCTAGGACTATGTTAGCTGAATCTAAGATGCCCACTATGTTTTGGACTGAAGCAGTTTGCACTGCTTGTTATGTGTTGAATAGGGTATCTATTACTAGGCCTCATAATAAAACACCTTATGAACTTTTGTCTGGGAAGGTTCCAAACATTAGTTACCTTAAGCCTTTTGGATGTCAAGTCACTATTTTGAACACTAGCGATTATCTAGGCAAGTTTGATGGAAAGGCTGATGAAGGGTTTATTGTTGGATATTCTGCTCATGGTAAAGCCTATAGGGTTTATAATCTGTCCTCTAAGAGAATAGAAGAGACTCTCAACTTAAGATATCTTGAAGATAAACCTAATTTGCAGGGTGCTGGTCCAGAGTGGTACTTTGATCTGGATTATCTATCTGACACCTTAGGGTATACTAGATTCAAATCAAATCTGTCTGGTGGTACAAATGTTTCTCAAACTAACAATGCAGGTACCTCAGATGATGATTCTGATGCAGAGAGTGATGAACGACCTATAGTTGTTCCTTCTTTTCCCTCTAACAACATTTCAGGTTCAAAGCTCAAAGATTCTTCTGATATGGCTGGAAGTGATTCTAGTTTTGCAGAAGATCTTGCTAGGCTTCAAAGACAAGAGTTTAATGCCAAAAGAGCTGCTGAGATGTTTGGTTCTGGATTTTCTAAAGAGACAGAGGAGATCCTGAGAAAGGCTGAAGCTGAAGTTCGAAGGGAACTCAATACATCTAGTAGTATTCTTGTTCCTGCTGATGCTGTTCCTGCTGATAGTGGATCGGTTCCTGCCGATCCTTCTAATGTTTCTGCTGATGTTCCTGTGTCTTCTCCATTTGTTGACAAGTTGGGAATTGATAACTCCCCTGAAAGATTTCCAATCCCTTCTGATCTTGGAAATTCGGTCTCTTCAAGAGATAAGCTTAATGATCCTCATCATCAGTCCAGATCTGGCATTTTCACTACTTCCTCATATGATGATGACTTCAACCCTTCAATTACTAATCAGGCATCCTCCATTGATGTTAATCCCATTGCTACCAAGAGGATCAATACAGTTCATCCTCAGTCTTTGATTCTTGGAGATATTAATTCCCCTGTTCAAACAAGGAGTAAATTGCATCCATCTAAATTTGGAGAATCTGCTTTTCTCAGTTATATACAGGATCAATTGAGGAGCAATCATACTGATTACTTACATTGTTTGTATGCTTGTTTCTTATCTCAAGTTGAACCAACTAGCATAGCTCAGGCACTTGCTAATGATGATTGGGTTGAGGCTATGCAAGAAGAGATGCAGCAGTTCCAGAATCAGAAAGTATGGATGTTGGTACCTTTGCCTGCTGGCAAACATGCTATTGGAACTAAATGGATTCTAAAGAATAAAAGAGATGCAAGGGGAATTGTGGTTCGCAATAAAGCTAGACTGGTTGCTCAAGGTCATAGACAAGAGGAGGGGATTGATTATGATGAGGTGTTTGCACCTGTGGCAAGAGTTGAAGCCATTCGGTTGTTTTTGGCTTTTGCTTCATTTATGGGATTTGTAGTTTATCAGATGGATGTGAAGAGTGCATTTTTGTATGGAAGGATTGAGGAAGAGGTTTATGTTACTCAACCACAGGGATTTGTAGATCCTCAGAATCCTAATTTGGTTTACAAAGTGGTTAAAGCACTTTATGGTCTTCATCAAGCACCAAGGGCTTGGTATGCACGGTTATCAGCTTTCCTGCTAAAACATGGGTACAGAAGAGGGGCTATTGATAAAACTCTTTTTATCAGAAAGGACTTCAAAGATATCATTCTGGTACAAGTATATGTAGATGATATCATCTTTGGCTCCACTAATGAAGCTTGGTGCAGGGAGTTTGAAGATTTGATGAAGAGTGAATTTGAAATGAGTGCTATGGGTGAAATGACTTTCTTCTTGGGTCTTCAGGTTAAGCAGACATCAGATGGGATCTTTATTTCTCAGGAGAAGTATGTTTATGACATGCTTAAAAAGTTTGATATGGAGAATGGGAAGATTGCTGTCACTCCATTTGAACCTCCAAAACCTAAGTCCAATAATGAACCTGATGCTGCTGTTAATGTTCATTTATATCGATCCATGATTGGCTCCCTCATGTATTTAACAGCTTCACGACCTGATATCATGTTTGCTGTTGGTGCATGTGCTAGACATCAGGTTACACCATTGACTTCTAATCTTAATGCAGTCAAGAGAATCTTTAAGTATTTGAAAGGACAGCCAAAATTGGGACTTTGGTATCCCAAAGACTCTCCTTTTGTGTTAGAAGCCTATAGTGACAGTGATTATGCTGGGGCTAACTTTGATAGGAAGTCTACAACTGGAGGTTGTCAGTTTCTGGGTAGAAGGTTAGTTTCTTGGCAGTGCAAGAAGCAGACTATAGTGGCTACATCTTCTACTGAGGCAGAATATGTTGCTGCTGCTAGTTGCTGTGGACAGGTTCTTTGGATGCAAAATCAGCTGTTGGACTATGGATTCAACTTCATGAACACTAAGATCTTTATTGATAATCAAAGTACTATGTGTATTGTTAAGAATCCTGTTTATCATCAAAGGACCAAGCATATTGAAATTCGACACCATTTCATAAGAGATGCTTATGAGAAGCATCTTATTCAGGTGGAAAAGATTCACACAGATGATAATGTGGCTGATTTGCTTACTAAGGCTTTTGATGGACCAAGGTTTAAGCATTTGGTGGTTCATATTGGGATGGTCAATCCCTAGCTACAGGGCTTAAGGGGAGGATTGCAGCTTAAGGGGAGGAATGAAGTTTAAGGGGAGGTTGATTCTTGTTGTTGTATAGTTTTCATTTCTTTCTTTCTATTTTCTTTTATTTTGGTGTGATTCTTAGTTATAAAAAAAAAAAAAAAAAAAAAAAAAAAAAAAAAAAAATTTCTTTGTATATTTTGTGTGATAATAAGTGGTTTTGAGTAACACCTTGCAGGTACAGTGTTGGTGTTTACACCTGCACAATAAATGGTGCTCAACTCACCATGTCTTGCAGACAAGAAAGAGTTGACTCACCATGAGGGTACGGCTCTGGTGTGATAATCAAATCCGTTGATAGCTGTAATAGCTTGCTTAAAGCTATAGGGTACTTCAACTCACCCATGATTAAGTTCTGAGAGTTGAAAATGGTTCTCAATTCACCATGGATGTAACCCTTATGGGATCCAAAGGATTGGCTAGTCCACAAAAGTATGGTTTGTGGTAAAGACACTTGGTATCCATATTTGGTATTCAATTCACCAAGGTTTGCTGTAACCTAAGAATTGACTAGTCCTGAGCAAACGGCTACAGGTAAAGACAAGTCAAATCCGTTTATAGTTGCTGATTTGCTAATAAATCAGATGGTTATCAATGTACCATGGTCTAACACACCTAAACATTGGCTACTCCAGTAGTGATGGCTATTGGTAAAGAGACATCAAATCCATTAATTTTCAATGATTCACCTCTCACAGGAGTTAACACACCTGGATGTGATGAGAATAGTATGAAACTTAAAGAGATTTGATGTACATTTTGTCATAGTAGCAGCCAAGTTCAAGTAATGTTATGGTGACCAGTAAATCTATTTTGGAGAAGATTTCATGTTCCTGCTGCTCTATTGAAGTTGCTGCTGGAAGCTATAGAAGTTGGAATCTTGAAGTTATTGAAGTTGCTGCTGGTTACTTCTTATTGTTGCTGCTAAGTCGCAGTCCTCAAGCCTGAGTTTATGAAAGCCTTATCACATGGGAATCTTGCAGGTTAACCTAGTCAACCTCAAGATTAGGGGAGGATTGTTAGGATCTCTGGGAAATAAGAATTCATTGTTGCTGCCGATAGTGTAAAGTTGGTTCCTGCCGAAAGCTTTGGTTCCTGCTGAAAGCTCATTGCTGCCGACAGTGTTATTTTGTTCCTGCCGATAGTGTTGTTGCTGCGGATAGTATTAGTTGTTATCCGTATATTTAGAATGTTTGTTATGATTTATTTTTAGAAGAGATTGTTGTTAATCTCTTTACACGTTTTCTTGTAGAACGGGTTAGGGTTAGGAGATCTTGTTAGTATAAAAGATAAACCCGTCTATGAGTTTATGTACGCCTTGAACATCTATTAACATTCTATAAACGATTTATAGTTTATTAGTTTTGATCCATAGAGGATCATTGTCCTTTAGAGTTTTTCTTCTTTATAATACTTGTTGTTTAGTTTCCGCATAAACACTTGTATTGCAGAGGTTCTTGATTATACCAAGCTCAATCAAGCTCGATCTACTCGATCCTACAGATGTTTGGAGAGATATGTCTATGATGAGGATTGGACATCAAATGGATTATTGTGCACCGATTCTTACACACCTTGGTCACCAAAGTGTTCTGCCATATTCTTTTCCAATGACTTATGACCCACCTAGTGTTCCACCTTACCCATACCCATATACACCATACCCATTGCAACAGGTACCTTACTCAACATCATCTAGTGCATTTAAAGGAAGTGAAGGGTACAATGTTAATCATGAGGGGTTCATGGGTTATTATTCTTCTGATGTGGGGACTAGAGGTTATGAAGCAGGAACGTCGTCTGGAGATGTTGGCGTTGGAACATTGGTTGATTACCAAGGAGATGACTATGAGGACATGGGTGACGAATGATTTTGACTATCATTCGCGGTTTTATACGATGTGTAATGGATAATTATTCTATCTTCTCCCTAGTACTTTATTTCTAAATTATTATTATTATTATGTGATGTAGGATTTATTATTATTATTTAGGATTTTATTAAGCACTTTATTATAATTATTTTTGTGTGTTTGTTTTTGTATGTTTTGTGCATGTGTTTATTTTTCAGGTTTGAGATACCATGGAATTACTGCTCATTCATATGGTTGGTACATTTTGGAGTTTGGAGTGACCAACTCATGCGTTAAATACCAAATATGGATCTCACATGATTTCTCGGTGATATCATTTACTACTTTATTTTCCCTATTTACTTTGCTTTGAAGTTAATTTTTCACATTGAGGACAATGCAAAACTTAAGTGTGGGGGAGGGAAGTAAATAGTGAAAATGATCTTGTTTTTAAATTTTTTGTGATTATTTTGGAGTTTGTTTTATTGCCCTTAAGGAAATTTGTTGTTTTTACACCTAAAAGATTATATCTAATTAAAACAACTTGGAATTTTCCAATAGCATAAAATGGCAATTTGAAAATTTTAACGTATCTCGATTAAGTGAAGCGATCCGTTATTGGGATTGATAACATTACTTGTGCATTTATAGCCTATTCTACACATATATGAGGATTTGAGCCTATCATTTGAAGCATATCTTTATGCTTAAATTCTATTTTCTTGCTATGAGTGTGCCGGTGATTGAATTAATTCTAGAACTTGTGCTTGTCATGCATTACGAATTCCAAAGTAAGGTCACATTCGTGTGATATAAATGAACTTAAATGATAAGAGGCAACTTAGGATTTCAACCAAATGGCCTTCCATTTACATATATTGATATATTAGCTAGCCAAATCGGCTAGTTAACCACTTTTTATGGACCTATTTGTTAGCGCTCATTTTTAGCGCTAGATACCCTTAGTTCACCCTTTGAGCCATTCTTTTTGTTTTCTTACATCCAGAAAATACAAAAGGATTTTACACCTTTAAACTTTAGCCTAACCTTTTTGTCACGTCAAATCGATGAATTACTTGTTGTTGGCGTGAATAAGTTTTTGATGATTATGAGCTTACACTTTGTATTTCAGATATACCTTTCCGACAAAGACGAAGGTAGCTACTTCTTATTTGTATTTTTGAGGTATATGCTCATCCAAAGTGTGGGGGATGTGAAAGAAAAAATAAAAATATGATGAAGAAATATATAGCCAATGTGCTATAGTTATGAAGATGGAGGAAAAAGAAGTATTATGAGTTATTGAATAGCCAATGTGCTAAGACATGATGTTTATATGTATGGTGATCGATGAAAGAAATCAAAAGAGAAGGGAAAAAAGTTGATTCGGAGGCTATAATCATTTTGGGATACATGGATTGATTTTTGCAACAAGTGATTTTGGTATTTGACTTGATTATTATCACATTACTAAATCCACTAAATAATCCCATGCATTATCCTAACCCTTTTTGCTTTGTGAAGATATCGACTGTATGAATATTCTAGTGACCATCCGGTTCTTGAGTGATCGAATAACGCGCCAGCGATCTAAGGTATTTTACTTTAGTGACCATCTGTTGTTTGAGTAAATCAAGAATTTGCGCCAGCGATCTATTATTTTTATACAGAAGTTATTGGAGCATAAGTTGATATTAACCCTCAGCCTAACGTTTCAACCCGAATAAAAGTCCTCTTTGATAAGTTTATTTATTTCTTACAAGATTTGGATTAGTTTTGATACTTGTACAAGCTTATGGTTTGAAATGAAATCATGACTGAGTAATTGAGTGAAATACACCACCAACAAAAGAAATGAGTGTGAGTGAATTATATTATTACTTTCTTTTAGTGAAGAGCTTACTTGTGTTATCTAGCTTGATCGAGTACTTCGTTTAAATTTCACGTATAAATTGTAAAAATCACTTTTTGATCTTTTGCCTTGGCGATAAGGACGATTAGTGAAATTTTTTTGAATCATGATGGTTGGCTATTGGAAAACAATTTTTCAAAAGATTACTTTGCTTGAGGGCAAGCAAAACCTAAGTGAGGGGGATTTGATAACGCTCATTTTGTCTATGATAGAGTCGCGTTATTTGTATATTTTTGTATATTATTTAGTTATGTTTATGAGCATTTTGCGCTTAAAAGGTATTAAGATGTGTTCAGGTCTAAGTACAAGGAAATATCGAACAATGACGAAGAAAAGCCAAAAAAATAAGAGAATATTCAAGAAAAGATTTTCGTCAAAGATATTGATTCATGTTATGATTATTTCCGATGTACAAGAGAAGGTTGTGAAGATTTTCAATGAAAGATGGAGTCATGATTTGGTGCTAAAAAGTGTATTAAAGGATGAAGTTTTATGCCAACCCAAGGTTGAAATTTATGTTCAAAACAGTTCCCAACCCAAGGTTGAAGCTGAGGTTCAAACCCAAGGTTCAATAGCCCAACCTGAGGTTGACCAGTCATCCTAGCCGCCGATTCAAATCTGAACCGCGGGTTGAGACGTGTCTGAGATGAAGAGTTGCATTAATTCAAGGTTTTAACTACCATTAATCACCAATTCCGATCATTACCTCTCCAATATGATTATAGGGTGTTTGTAACAGCTTTTGTGAGTAAATTCAAGCATAAATAGGACCCCTAATCACCACACAACAGGACACAATATACAACAAGAAGCAAGAGACAAGACAACAAATCTTAATCAAGCCTTACACCATAAGGACTTGATCATATCTTATACAACCCGAAAGAGCTCAATAATTCCTGTCATTCTTAAGGAGATACCAAGAAGTGTTGGTGATACTTGTGAGAAGAGGCGGAGAATTCCCTTGTTCGATTGGAGGCGTTAAGGAGTGCTATAACTCTTTATATTTCTTACTCATTGTAGTCTTGCTTTGGGTATCTTTCTTTTACTTAATTATTATGTTGAACAATTTGATGTTGAATGAAATGTTACGTTTGTTGATTAAACTTGTTATGGAGTAATTTGTGATACTTGTTTGGGAATTATGTAGACTTTCGTGTGAATGTTGAATGATTAGTCAGTTAGAAAAAGTGATTGTTCTCATAAGTTTGTTTAAATATAATTTGTGTTCTAAAACTTGTTGATTTAACATTGTTAGATTTAAAGGTCGAAATGATTTCTAATATTGTTTAATTCCAAGAAATTGGTGCACAAATGGATTGGTACTTGATAATTGACAACTATTAAGTATTCTAATTTTTAAATGAATTTGAGAATATTTAATCACGAGATTGGGTCGAAAGGACTCGTATGAACTAATGTTACTAATCATCTTTTTCATACATTTGATAACACAAAGGGCTAGCGTAATGGGATGATGTATTGGCCGAAAGGACTCACGCATGAAACTAGTAAAAACATGGATTTTCTTGATAGTACCCATTGACTAGAAAACCTTGTGAAAATTGGTATGTGCCTTCTACATATATGTTTCACCTAAACATATTCAACATTTTATCACGATTGGTTATTATTCCTAAACAAGTATTTTTTCGTTTAATTGATTGAATTCGGAACCATTGTTTGTTTGTTTATTTACGGTGCTTTTGAGTGTGACAATCTTTAGTACTATTTCTTGTGCTACATAAATTGCTAAGCTTAAACTACGTAGTCTCGTGGGACGATCCCTATTTACCACAAACCATATTACACACGGACGAGTATACTTGCTCGTATGCGTTTTCTTAATAATCGGTAAAAAGGTGTTTATAAATTTAAAATTTGAGTGAAACTTAGGATATAATATATATAACCGGTTTACGCGCATCAGTCTATTGAAGTTAGTGTTGCTAACATTGTTAAGACTGCTCAGGTATTACAAAGGAAATACACCAAGTTATTAATGCTGCTGGTTATAGAGTTAATGCTGCTTATGGAAGATTGATGCTGCTGCAAGATTAATACTGCTAGAACATTCAGTTAGTATTGCTATTATGTTATTAGTGTTGCTAGTGTATTAGAGTCGGTTATTATGTATACTATGTTTAGATAAATATAGAAAAGATTCTATAAAGATTTATCTTGTAAAGAAAGTTATTGTAAGCCGACTAGGACTCTTTAGTCTATAAAAGGAGGACCTAGGGCATAGATGAATATAGTTTTGCGATAGAAAAACTTCAAGGTTGTAAACCCTAATACTCAAGGAGTATTCATATTATTAATAATATTGAAGTGTTGAGTTTGATATTCATTGTTCATTATTTAGTTCTTCTTAAGATCAAATACAAGATTCCGCATTGTGTTTGATAAATCACAAGACAGTTTCTATACATAGTTGTATTAGATTTATCTAGCATAGCTAAACCTTTACAAGCTAAGGGATTCGATCAAGTACTCAACTGGGATCAACATCGCTAATAGCAGTTTTTTATGAACCATTTTGACTGTTACGAAAAGAGGTGTCTCTAAGGCCATTTGAAGGTGTATTGTGATTGTTTTGAAGGGTCACCATGTGCCTATATATAAAGGACGAATTTTTCACTTTGTAATCATCAAAAACACAAAAACCTCATCCATCTCCATCATGAAAACATATCAGATTCGCTAGATTCAAGTTTCATACTTGATTTCATTGTTGTATCCTCTAAACAGATCATACTAGATAGGACAAATTTCTGTTTAAGGACACTGCTAATCGCAGGCCTCAATCTGTTGTTGTAATCTTACGATTCTGTACAACACAATTTGTATTACGTTTATAAATTTCATAACACCATGTCCAATCTATAGGGATTTAGGTCGGGAATATTTTCACATAATGAAGTTCTTAGGATGGTGTGAAGGCAAGTCATCCGCGGCTCACATGAAAGGTTCGTCACTTTCACCTTACACCTATCAACTTTTTTTGAATTTTGGTGATCAGTTAAGCTTTTTTTAGATAGAGCAACTTATGAGTTTTGCTACAACCACAATGTTTACAAAAAAAAAAAACTTTCACACAATATAATGATGTGTCATAACTGTAACACCCTGACCCGACAAGGGTAAAGATGTCACAATGATGGTTCCATATCAGAACAAACACAAGCATTGACATGAATAATACAATAGAATTTCAATGGTTACAAAAGACAATATGAAACTACAAGATTATAATGGAAATACAATAATCACTAAGTCCAAATCTATGCTCCTCTAACTCTTCTAATCCAAAATAGCTATCAGGATCTTCTAGTTCCAAGGTAAACTCTCCAATCAATACCCAGCTTCCAACTAAAACCTGCCGCAGAAAAAGAAATGCGGCTGAGCTACGAGAGCTCAGTGAACAGATATAACGATAACAAGGCAGTAATAAAGGGTAGTGAAGTAAACGAACATTTCATGGTGTAACAAGAGTAGAAAGGACAATGGAAAGGTTATCAAGAAATAGTTACAATAGGTAGGTGTAAAATCAACCATAACCCCCACCAGCCCAAGTTCAATTCAAGTCAAGTCAATTATCAAGTCATAGGGTAACAGAAACAGAAACAGAAATCCTCTACGAGCCCAGAACATGTCATATCAAGTCAAGTAAACAAGTATACATGTATACGGAGGGGTGACCTCGGTATGACAAGTATAATATGAGGGGATACCTCCAAGGGTTGGAGTCATGAGCTCCCAAGAGTGAATGACGTGTATCGCACACACCCATCATGTCACTAAACAATTCAAGAAATCAAGTCAAGTCAAATCAAGTACAAATCTAGGATGCATCCATGCGCCCCTGTAGGCTGCCACAATGTCTTCATCTACGTGTACAAGTAAAATATCAAGTCATGGCAGGGACGGGATAGGTAATCACTTTCCTACCCAAAAGTCAAGTCATCGGTGCATCAATGACAAGGACATGAAACCCTCATGCCTAGTATGGCTCGTAATCTCAAACTGTGGTCAAGGTCAAGGTCAAGGTCAAGTATCAAGTGTACAAGTCAAGTTCAAGTTTCAAGTTACATATCAATGGGTTCAATTCACATGGTCAAGACAAGAGATCGTAGCAAATGTTCATAGTAAAGGTTTAATCTAAAAGTTCATTTGAAAACAATCATTTAAAATAGATTCCATAAAATAATCTTTTAAAATGGTTTTCATAAAAATAGTCTTTAAAATAGTTTTCAATAAGCTAGTTTTAAAAATGGTTTTCTTAAAACATTTTCATAAACAAATAAAAAGGTTTCCTCATCCAATTACAATATCAAGCATATTAGGGTTCAAGTCAAGGTTTTATGGCAAGGTTCATATCAAGGTTCATAGCAGGGTTCAAGGCAAGGTTCACGACAAAAGGTCAAGGCAAGGGTTCAAAGCAAAAGATTCAAAACAAGGGTTCACAATACAAGGGAACATAGCAATGGCTTGGGGAAATCCTAAACGAATCAAAACAAGAGATCGAGAGAACGAAGGCTCCTTACAAGAAGGGCAGAATATCTGTACCTTAGCGAATGAAATGGAAGCAAACAAATGGATGGACACAAGGAAACACTGTCACACCTCTTCAACGAATATACATAGATTAGGATTCATAATATACTTATTAGCTCATTTAATTTCATAACGGATTTTAAATACTTGTTATTAATCACTGATGCGTGGTTTTGCCACCTTACAACAGGTTTTACCTCTCGAGGGATCTCAAGAGGCTTACAACCCCACCAGGCAGTGTACCTGACCGATGTAGTATAGTGTAGTGGTAAGTACGGGGGATTGATCGTTCTCCACAGGGAATAGTGTTCGTTAGGTATGAAAGACTACTCTAATAGGTCTAAGGGTTGAGGAAGATTCTTTTTTTTTTTATGTTTTTATATTTTTTTATGAAAGCAAGTAAAATCTCGGGTTTGAAAGAGTGGGCGGAATTAGTTGCTAGTCAACTAACCCAAATTACTACGAATGCAAATAAAATAAATAACTGAAAATAAAAAGTTGGTGAAAACTTAAGTGTAGAGAAATGTGTTTACTTAGATTTCCTTACTCCCTAACTATCTTTTACCGGTTGATTAGTGTGTATTAGTCGCGTGGATGACGGGTGTATTCCTTAATACCAATCGTGGGGTGGCGTACGTACTTCCCCAACTCTACAAGCTCCTACTTCACTCCTATGTCGAGCCGGCTAGGAAGCTCCTAACATGGGATCACTAGAATTCGCTTGTGCATTAAATACAACCATAAAAACCTTTAGTACGCATTTGGTTCATGTTTCTTAAGACGTTCAAGCAAGTTACCGAATAGGAAGTTAGCCAGTTTTCTTAAGCCTAACATAGATAAACAATCATCCAATACAACTAATAACACACTAATAACCAATAATCAATAGCTAGGTTTCATTAGATCTAAGCAAACACAAGATAAATCTAGCCTAACATATTAATCAAAAGACAAGAACAAGATAGAATCAAACAACACATAGACATATTGAATGATTAATTGATAACTTATCTTCAATGTAACATGGAAGATCTCAAGGCAAAAAGCCTTGAAAAAGATGCTAAAATCGTCTTAGGGTTTTCTCCCAAAAATTCCACACTAAGTTCCACACTTATGACAAAGAATTGCAAAACTATATATAGATTTTTACATCTGACGGCGTCACGTTATGGAGTGTGACGCCGTCACCTCGCCGCTTTTAGGGTTCTCGGGTGACCTTCTTGACGCCGTCCCTCTTTAGCTCTCCAAAATCCGTTCTGGCTTATCAAGGCTTGACGCCGTCAGACCTTGAACGTGACGCCGTCCCTCTTTGAATTAAGCCGTGACGCCCTTGATCAGGTTAAAGCGTGACGCCGTCAGAATTCACATGCAATTTTCACTGGCTTATCATGAGTAAATTTCACATCCACCTTTTCTTGCCAAGCCATGACGCCGTCTGGAGTAAATCCTGACGCCGTCAAAGGTAACTTTCAGCCGATTTTTGAGACTTTGCCGTTTTCTTCACTTTTATGCTCCAAAAACGTCCAAAATGCCTCCTTTTCCAGATTTCTCCTCAAAAGTACCTAAAATGACAAAAGGAACGATTTAGGGCGATATTTGATCAAATAAATACGATTTAGGGCTTAAATGACCCCTTAAAAGCGGTACACTTTTCGCTTCATCAAATACCCTTACACTTGAGATTTGCTTGTCCTCAAGCAAATGCGCTTTTATTCTAATCAAAATACAAGTTAGGGGTCATTTAATACTAACATAAAAGTAATTACAACAAATAATCGTTCCACTTTAATCATAATAAGCACGGAGATTATAAACTAGCACCTCACAAGTAGTGTTTAGATACTCACATCTCTCAAGTGTCATCAAAATAAATCTCATAAATGGAAACGGATAATATCTCTCACTACCTGTCATAGCAAATAGATTACCATAGGCTTGGGAAAGGATCGAAAACCTCCTCCACTAGGCGTAAGCACCTAAGATAAACTATCAAAGAGGGCTTTTAAATGGGTTATAACGTTAGGTGTAGGGATATGATAAACACGGTTTTGTTGGATAAAGGATGTTTTACTGGTGGCGAGTTAAAGATCTTGATCAATTACATGTACTATACAATGTTGCTAAGCCAAGACTCGACTCAATCTTAAGCTAATGAAAGAAAATAATAAAAACATAAAATAAACATAAAATAAAACGGGATGGTAGTCCGTATGTTTTTTTCTATTTTTCATTTTCTCATTTTTTTTGTATTTTTCTTGATTTTTTCGATTTTTTTTTTTTTTTTTTTTTTTTTTTTGCATACACTCTTGCCCTACCATCCAAAATAATACATCATAGGGGCATTGCATTCCCCTTACACTTAAACTTTTACATAACTTTACAAATAACTATTCTAATGACTCGAATTAAGATAATCGAAAAACTTGGAGTACTTTTAAAATATTTAGCACATATGGGGGTAATAAATGATGTTCTTCCCCATTACTCCATTACACTAGTACTTTACCCATGAGTCCCAATCGTCCCAAAACAATATGTACAAGGATATGACTCGACTTAGCAACCATGTAATCAACTAGATAATTAACTTGGGTTTAAACAAATGTTGTCACAATAATGCACTAAAATTGAGTGCATACAAGGTAGGCTAAGGCGATTTGGGTGTACATTTTAGTGGGGTGTAAACAAATTCTTCCTTTAAGTAAAATGCTTAAAGGTCGAAACGAAAACATAGGCTCTGAGGGGTGTACTAGGGGTATCGTGTACTAAAAATGAGTACAACGCAAAGGGTGTGGGAGAATTACTTGACTAATGTAGCCAAAGTAATTATAACAAAAACACAGGTGTAAAATAATGGGTTAATCCTAATGCCTCTTATCATGTAGTAAATCTAACTACACGAATGTAGTCTCACTTGTGGCCTTGGAATGGTCCTAACGCAAGTTCTAGAATCTAAGTGCTACCGGTACACACATCATAGCATAAATGCTTTTCCTACCAATTCTAGGGGCGAACCTCACATATTTGGGGGTGGAAAATTTTTTAGTGGTACGGTTTTTGTGCTAGTCATATGACTCCTATCCGTGAGACGCTCATTAAGATCAAAGTTTCACTCCTATATGTTGTAAAAATTTTAAATTTGGCACTAAAATTGCCCTAACAGGTATTTCTCTCAGTTTTATTACACATCTACTATCAAACAAACAAAAATCAAGCGTAATTGTATTCTCTAAAATCGTATTTTTACCCCCCCCCCCTTACACTTAAGATGAACATTGTCCCCAATGTTCAAATAACAAATGTAAAAGCATAAAGTAAAAGAATGAAATCAAATACTCCCCTGATTCGCTCGGTGGATAATGAAGTAACACGGTTAAATCTTCTTCCAAGGTAATGTTGAAGCTCCATGACTAATGCATCGCCATAAGCTTGATCCAAAACATTTCCTTGTCCAAAATAACCTGTTAAACCTGAGAAAACAAACACGAAAACCTGCATAACATCGGCGGGATAAATCTATATATATAAGGATATAATGCTTGTGGAATGATAATTTTGCAGATTCCTGGAGATTATAAGTTAGAGATTTTAATAAAAACTTTTTATGAAAACAAAACTTTCAAAAATTTCTGAAAATTAAATCTGACGCCGTCAGGTTATAAACCCTGACGCCGTCAGAAATGACCTGACAAAAATTCTCATGTTAAGTTTCCGGAAAATTTCTGGAAAAACCTTTACCTTACTTCCTGGAATTCCTGCAAAACATCATTATGACTCGATACAAGCATTTGACTCAAACAAATACGAATATGTATGTTAATTTATTATTATTACGATTCATGTTCATTTGTGTTCTAATAAACCAATTTAGATTTCCCTTACACTTAACTTTTGCAAAATACCTTTATATGTAGTTAAGACGAAGTTAAAAAAAAATAAAGCATTTTCACAAATTAGTTTTGAACATGAATCAATAAGAATAAAAATTAAACACACATACGGAAACAAATAAAAACAAACAAACAATCAAACAAATAAAGCAAATAAATAAATAAAGCTTGGGTTGCCTCCCAAGAAGCGCTTTTCTTTATTAACGAGTCTTGTAGCTAGACTCAAAGTCACGTACATTACGTGATTCCATCATTCATAATGACGTATCCCTGATAGATATGATCCTTGTTCTCAGGGTGGTGGTGTCTCAATCGCTCGACATTCGCGGTCACTTCACCTCCTCCCTTGCTGGCCAAGCTTACTATCCCATCTTGGTGTAAACTTTTAATTGTGAATGGTCCGTACCACCAGGGACTTGGTTCATTGGTAGGTGCTTCTGTTTCTGAATGCCTTAGGAGCACTGAGTCTCCTTTTGTAAATTCAACGGGGTTATTGGTTTGCTCATCAGCCTCAATATAATCGTTATTTCCACCCTTACATTCTCTGATCTCATTTTCCATATAGTTCTTAATCCTTGCCTCCCATGCAAGAATTTTCTCTCGAACATTACCACGGATTATATTGGGGTTAGCCTCCATCTTCTTCTGCAGAGCAACATCTCGTATATGTCGTGGGATCGTTGGGAAGTTTATTGTTTTCTTCCCCTTCTTCATTTGGATGGTGCTATTTTCGTAATTGATTTGTGCTCTAGTGGTAGCGAGAAAGGGTGCCCCAAGGATTATTGGCATATTCATATCATTTCTCTCAATGATCATGAAGTCGACCGGATACAGGAATCCGGCAACGTTGACCAACACATCTTCTGCAATTCCTAACGGATACTCATAAGAATGTTTCGCAAAGGAGAGTTTAGTATGGGTGATGGATGGCAACTCATCGGTTAACTGGACATAAACGGATAAAGGCATCAAATTTACGTCGGAGCCTTGGTCAGCTATCGCATCCAGATACTTGTGTTTTCCAATGCTGCATGGTATTTCAAAGACCCCGTAGAATTCCTGCTTTTCCACTAACTTTTGTCCTATGAGGCATTCATACAATTGCCCACCGGGTAATGTGTCAGATTTATCATCCGGTTCCACCTTCTTGGACTCCTTGTTGGGTAGATGAGTACGTCGATAGTTTCTCACCCAATCGTTTATGGTCTCCTTGTTTATTTCGTGCTTCAAGTAATGCCTCACTTGTTGTGACACTGGCGGTTCAACCAATTGGCGCTCCTCAGAGGGCGCCACCTCTCCCTTGTCGGAATCGCATTTGTAGGAATTGGTGTTTTCATTATTAAGTGGGATGAGGTCAATTTTGTTAACTTCCATAGTTATGGATTTCCCTCTTCCATCATTCCCGCCCTCTTGGACGACGGAGGTGGCCTTGACAAATTTAGTGTTAGGAACTTCAGCGTCATTCCTCACCAACACTTTTTCAGGGGCTTTTGTATTTGTATATTCTTTCAAAAGATTCATCATTTCCGCCATCTTCTCTTCCATTTCCACCTTCTGTTTGTAGATGGCTTCCTCAAATTTTGCCAACCGTTCGGAGTGTTTTGACATGTACTCTCTCATTCGAGCTTCGAATGTTGGACTAAGTTCCTGAGGTGGTGAGTTGGGTTGAGCGTGCTTATGGAAGGGTTTAGCATTTTCCCTAAGGGGTGATTCGGACAATGGTGTTTGCTTAACGCTTGAGACTGAGTTAATTGTTGCTTTTTGTGGACTTAAGGGTCTCTTTTGCTTTTCCATAAGATATGCAACCCTTTTCTCAAGTTCACTAACGCTTTCCTCAGTGATTTGATTGGCTGTATCGGGCGATGAATATGTCTTGACTGCCGAGCGCACGTCGTGGGAGACTTGCCACAATTCATCATCATCGGATGCAAGCTCATCAATGATCTCCCATGATTCCTCGGCGCTTTTGTCGCGCAATCTGCCCCCGGCGGCTCGATCGATGGCACGCTTGGTGTGGTAATCAACATGGTCATAGAAGATTTGGATTTGAAGCCAGAGATTTATGCCATGATGAGGGACTTTTTGGAGTAAGTCCTTGAATCGAATCCATGCCCCGTAGAGGGTTTCGCCTCGACGTTGTTCAAACATCAAGATATCCTTCCTTAGCTTGGTAGTTCTTCCCGGTGGGAAAAACTGAGCAAGGAAACGAGTGGTGAGATCATCCCAAGAGGTGATGGATCATGCGGGTTGACGTTCTAGCCACTGACTAGCTTGGTCCCGCAGAGAGAATTGGAAGAGACGCAATCGGGTCGTCTCTCGAGTGGCAACATCAAGGTCTATAGAATCAACGATTTTGAGAAAGTCCTTGAGATGTTGATTAGGATCTTCGGAACGAAGTCCATGGAATGCGCATCCGCTTTGCACCAACCGGATGGTGTCGGATCGCAAGGGTGTGACATTGGCTCCTTGAGTGAGCTCAATGGTGTTTCGATAGCCATGGTGGCTAGGACGGGAGTACTCTCCTAAAGTACGGGCTCTAGGAGGTGGTGGTTGTTGTTGTGGTGGTGGGTTGTTGGGATTAAGGATATTACCATCTTCCATGATGTCGAATGGTAATGGTTACGAACAAAGAAACGAAGAAAATAGATAGACTAAAGAAAACCTAAAAAAAATAAAATAAAAATCTCACTAGAAAGGAATCTAGTGAGTAGACCTAATAGACATAACAATTCAACCTAAACAATAACTATTCCCCGGCAACGGCGCCAAAAACTTGATGCGTGGTTTTGCAACCTTACAACAGGTTTTACCTCTCGAGGGATCTCAAGAGGCTTACAACCCCACCAGGCAGTGTACCTGACCGATGTAGTATAGTGTAGTGGTAAGTACGGGGGATTGATCGTTCTCCACAGGGAATAGTGTTCGTTAGGTATGAAAGACTACTCTAATAGGTCTAAGGGTTGAGGAAGATTCTTTTTTTTTTTATGTTTTTATATTTTTTTATGAAAGCAAGTAAAATCTCGGGTTTGAAAGAGTGGGCGGAATTAGTTGCTAGTCAACTAACCCAAATTACTACGAATGCAAATAAAATAAATAACTGAAAATAAAAAGTTGGTGAAAACTTAAGTGTAGAGAAATGTGTTTACTTAGATTTCCTTACTCCCTAACTATCTTTTACCGGTTGATTAGTGTGTATTAGTCGCGTGGATGACGGGTGTATTCCTTAATACCAATCGTGGGGTGGCGTACGTACTTCCCCAACTCTACAAGCTCCTACTTCACTCCTATGTCGAGCCGGCTAGGAAGCTCCTAACATGGGATCACTAGAATTCGCTTGTGCATTAAATACAACCATAAAAACCTTTAGTACGCATTTGGTTCATGTTTCTTAAGACGTTCAAGCAAGTTACCGAATAGGAAGTTAGCCAGTTTTCTTAAGCCTAACATAGATAAACAATCATCCAATACAACTAATAACACACTAATAACCAATAATCAATAGCTAGGTTTCATTAGATCTAAGCAAACACAAGATAAATCTAGCCTAACATATTAATCAAAAGACAAGAACAAGATAGAATCAAACAACACATAGACATATTGAATGATTAATTGATAACTTATCTTCAATGTAACATGGAAGATCTCAAGGCAAAAAGCCTTGAAAAAGATGCTAAAATCGTCTTAGGGTTTTCTCCCAAAAATTCCACACTAAGTTCCACACTTATGACAAAGAATTGCAAAACTATATATAGATTTTTACATCTGACGGCGTCACGTTATGGAGTGTGACGCCGTCACCTCGCCGCTTTTAGGGTTCTCGGGTGACCTTCTTGACGCCGTCCCTCTTTAGCTCTCCAAAATCCATTTTGGCTTATCAAGGCTTGACGCCGTCAGACATTGAACGTGACGCCGTCCCTCTTTGAATTAAGCCGTGACGCCCTTGATCAGGTTAAAGCGTGACGCCGTCAGAATTCACATGCAATTTTCACTGGCTTATCATGAGTAAATTTCACATCCACCTTTTCTTGCCAAGCCATGACGCCGTCTGGAGTAAATCCTGACGCCGTCAAAGGTAACTTTCAGCCGATTTTTGAGACTTTGCCGTTTTCTTCACTTTTATGCTCCAAAAACGTCCAAAATGCTTCCTTTTCCAGATTTCTTCTCCAAAGTACCTAAAATGACAAAAGGAACGATTTAGGGCGATATTTGATCAAATAAATACGATTTAGGGCTTAAATGACCCCTTAAAAGCGGTACACTTTTCGCTTCATCAATCACATTCTTATAGTTAGGGTTTATTAAGTAATTATAAATAGTTTAGGGATTATAGTGAAACTATCGTAAGATTAGGGTATGAAATATAAATATCATAAAGTTACATGTTTTAACAAGTTAAACCATTTTAGTTTGAATAATGATAAGTTCCACCCTTAAGTTACACAATTAATCCTTATTTAGCCCTAATTAACTTCTTATCAGCTTTTAACCCTAAACAGACCACACTTGATCGAATTTATGAACCATATTAGAACTCAGAGATAAAATCCACAAAAATTCCCAGAGCTACCTCAATGTCTTGAAAACCCACACTAATTTTCCCAGAATTTATTAATTAGGTTAACCCCACATGAAAAATACCACAACTCGGACTACTCAGAAAACATGTCTGCTGTAACACTCAGAAAGTAACCACTTCATTTACCCACCAATACCTCCAGGAAAAATCTACAAAAATTCATGACACTACTAAACATATTGAAGTCACATACTGGAGAATTTCATGACCTAACTCCTCATGGTTTGAAAATGAAAAATCGTCAAAACGGACTGATTTCCAGACATCCGAATTCAGGTTTGACACACGAATTTCTAAAAATCAAAAAGTTGCCTTCCCGACCTCTAAAAATTACAAGGCTAATTTTCCCAGGTAGCTATTTCATTGAATTTAGTTCTAGACTCCAGAAACACCAAAATAAACGTTCACATCATTTATTTACAGCCGATTAAAGTAGAACAAAATTCCAGATCAGTAGCAGTTTTTTATAATCTCATGTATTCTTAGGGTTTTTGTCACTCCAATCATTAATTCTTAATACCAAACGATTATAGGTGAGTTTATATCATATCTAGGTCAATTAATAACAGGTCATACATATTCAAAACAATTTAAAACCATCACACACACCTGTGTCGATTTACATATATTAGATTTAGGGTTTAACAACAATTCGAATGGATCAATGGGGACAAGAACAAGATTACCTTGGATACACAAGAACAAGAACACATGAATCCTTCCTTTGGCTGCAGCAGAAAGTCGACAAGGAGCAGCAGAAAAAGAGGGCCAACACTTTTTTTTTGGAGGGTTAGGGTTTCTTATTTTTGTTGTGATGTTCGGTTCTATAAGAAAAATAAATACCGATTGTTTTGGATGGGCCAAGATAAGGAGTGTAATTGGACTTATTTTGGGCTAGCATCCATTAAGTTAAATGCACATTTATTTCATAGTATGGGTCGAAATTTTGGAGGGTCTAGGTACACAATATGGATCGACTAGTATAGGTTCAATTTGTAGGAATTTTATTTTGTATATAACTTAAGTCTTCAATATTCGTATCACGTTCATATATTCTATTATTGGCGTTTAGATACTTAGGTTAGGTTCAAAATGAGATCACTTATATATTTTCGTAAGTTCTTCAAAGTTCAAATTCAGAGGGTATTTTAGTCTTTTCGGATTATATTAATTTCGGGGTCTTACAACTCTTCCCCTCTAAAAAAAAAATTTCGTCCTCGAAATTTGCAAGGAAATGGAAAGGCAATAGAACGGAAACTCATACGGAATGCGAACAAGATTTTAAATCAATTTAACTGTATCAACAGTAGAGAGTTCTACAAGAGCTCAAGATTTATAACTGAAATCAACAGAACGCAAAACGAGAGTCCAAACCTGTCCAGACATCTAATGAACAAGGGCAGAGTATACTAACAGGTAGGATGAACCTAAAGTCTCACTAATTACGGATAGTCCATCGGGGATCAAATTCTAAACTTCCTAGATACTTCCCAAGATATCCTATGGCCACAATAAGGGCACGTTATATGGTGTAAGTATTATCACGTTCATAATACCAGCACCACATAAACATGCCTTCATGATGATCATACTTTATCTCAAGTCGCAACAATAACCTTTCTTAATCCACCTAGTACTTCTACGGTCTCAGAGGTCAACAAAAGAAAATGTCATAGCAAGGCACGAATCAGAGTGATACGGAAACACTAATACTTAAACCAATGCCTTATAGTTTACCCATTCCTTACAGGTCAAAACTTAAGTTCATACCAATAAATCCTAAAGCAAGTCCACAAGGTGTCCTCCTATGATCTTACAGTCGAAGCCTAATGGTCTAAACGCACAGGTCAAGGGTAAATGTATTACAAGTCGCAGCCTGTCTCTCTGATACCATAAATTGTAACACCCTGACCCGACAAGGGTAAAGATGTCACAATGATGGTTCCATATCAGAACAAACACAAGCATTGACATGAATAATACAATAGAATTTCAATGGTTACAAAAGATAATATGAAACTACAAGATTATAATGGAAATACAATAATCACTAAGTCCAAATCTGTGCTCCTCTAACTCTTCTAATCCAAAATAGCTATCAGGATCTTCTAGTTCCAGGGTAAACTCTCCAATCAATACCCAGCTTCCAACTAAAACCTGCCGCAGAAAAAGAAATGCGGCTGAGCTACGAGAGCTCAGTGAACAGATATAACGATAACAAGGCAGTAATAAAGGGTAGTGAAGTAAACGAACATTTCATGGTGTAACAAGAGTAGAAAGGACAATGGAAAGGTTATCAAGAAATAGTTACAATAGGTAGGTGTAAAATCAACCATAACCCCCACCAGCCCAAGTTCAATTCAAGTCAAGTCAATTATCAAGTCATATGGTAACAGAAACAGAAACAGAAATCCTCTACGAGCCCAGAACATGTCATATCAAGTCAAGTAAACAAGTATACATGTATACGGAGGGGTGACCTCGGTATGACAAGTATAATATGAGGGGATACCTCCAAGGGTTGGAGTCATGAGCTCCCAAGAGTGAATGACGTGTATCGCACACACCCATCATGTCACTAAACAATTCAAGAAATCAAGTCAAGTCAAATCAAGTACAAATCTAGGATGCATCCATGCGCCCCTGTAGGCTGCCACAATGTCTTCATCTACGTGTACAAGTAAAATATCAAGTCATGGCAGGGACGGGATAGGTAATCACTTTCCTACCCAAAAGTCAAGTCATCGGTGCATCAATGACAAGGACATGAAACCCTCATGCCTAGTATGGCTCGTAATCTCAAATTGTGGTCAAGGTCAAGGTCAAGGTCAAGGTCAAGTATCAAGTGTACAAGTCAAGTTCAAGTTTCAAGTTACATATCAATGGGTTCAATTCACATGGTCAAGACAAGAGATCGTAGCAAATGTTCATAGTAAAGGTTTAATCTAAAAGTTCATTTGAAAACAATCATTTAAAATAGATTCCATAAAATAATCTTTTAAAATGATTTTCATAAAAATAGTCTTTAAAATAGTTTTCAATAAGCTAGTTTTAAAAATGGTTTTCTTAAAACATTTTCATAAACAAATAAAAAGTTTCCTCATCCAATTACAATATCAAGCATATTAGGGTTCAAGCCAAGGTTTTATGGCAAAGTTCATATCAAGGTTCATAGCAGGGTTCAAGGCAAGGTTCACGACAAAAGGTCAAGGCAAGGGTTCAAAGCAAAAGATTCAAAACAAGGGTTCACAATACAAGGGAACATAGCAATGGCTTGGGGAAATCCTAAACGAATCAAAACAAGAGATCGAGAGAACGAAGGCTCCTTACAAGAAGGGCAGAATATCTGTACCTTAGCGAATGAAATGGAAGCAAACAAATGGATGGACATAAGGAAACACTGTCACACCTCTTCAACGAATCTACATAGATTAGGATTCATAATATACTTTTTAGCTCATTTAATTTCATAACGGATTTTAAATACTTGTTATTAATCACATTCTTATAGTTAGGGTTTATTAAGTAATTATAAATAGTTTAGGGATTATAGTGAAACTATCGTAAGATTAGGGTATGAAATATAAATATCATAAAGTTACATGTTTTAACAAGTTAAACCATTTTAGTTTGAATAATGATAAGTTCCACCCTTAAGTTACACAATTAATCCTTATTTAGCCCTAATTAACTTCTTAACAGCTTTTAACCCTAAACAGACAACACTTGATCGAATTTATGAACCATATTAGAACTCAGACATAAAATCCACAAAAATTCCCAGAGCTACTTCAATGTCTTAAAAACCCACACTAATTTTCCCAGAATTTATTAATTAGTTTAACCCCACATGAAAAATACCACAACTCGGACTACTCAGAAAACATGTCTGCTGTAACACTCAGAAAGTAACCACTTCATTTACCCACCAATACCTCCAGGAAAAATCTACAAAAATTCATGACACTACTAAACATATTGAAGTCACATAATGGAGAATTTCATGACCTAACTCCTCATGTTTGAAAATTAAAAATCGTCAAAACGGACTGTTTTCCAGACATCCGAATTCAGGTTTGACACATGAATTTCTAAAAATCAAAAAGTTGCCTTCCCGACCTCTAAAAATTACAAGGCTAATTTTCTCAGGTAGCTATTTAATTGAATTTAGTTCTAGACTCCAGAAACACCAAAATAAACGTTCACATCATTTATTTACAGCCGATTAAATTAGAACAAAATTCCAGATCAGTAGCAGTTTTTTATAATCTCATGTATTCTTAGGGTTTTTGTCACTCCAATCATTAATTCTTAATACCAAACGATTATAGGTGAGTTTATATCATATCTAGGTCAATTAATAACAGGTCATACATATTCAAAACAATTTAAAACCATCACACACACCTGTGTCGATTTACATATATTAGATTTAGGGTTTAACAACAATTCGAATGGATCAATGGGGACAAGAACAAGATTACCTTGGATACACAAGAACAAGAACACATGAATCATTCCTTTGGCTGCAGCAGAAAGTCGACAAGGAGCAGCAGAAAAAGAGGGCCGACACTTTTTTTTTGGAGGGTTAGGGTTTCTTATTTTTGTTGTGATGTTCGGTTCTATAAGAAAAATAAATACCGATTGTTTTGGATGGGCCAAGATAAGGAGTGTAATTGGACTTATTTTGGGCTAGCATCCATTAAGTTAAATGCACATTTATTTCATAGTATGGGCCGAAATTTTGGAGGGTCTAGGTACACAATATGGATCGACTAGTATAGGTTCAATTTGTAGGAATTTTATTTTGTATATAACTTAAGTCTTCAATATTCGTATCACGTTCATATATTCTATTATTGGCGTTTAGATCCTTAGGTTAGGTTCAAAATGAGATCACTTATATATTTTCGTAATTTCTTAAAAGTTCAAATTCAGAGGGTATTTTAGTCTTTTCGGATTATATTAATTTCGGGGTCTTACAATAACACTTTGACAACTTATTTTCTCTTTTCCTTGACAAACTCTTTATTCTGTAGCAAATAATTTTCTTACACATCATTGTGTGAAAATCCTTTTGTAGGTTCTATACCTCTAAACTCATTGCTTTATCTGTTGAATGTTTGGATGTGCAATTTGATATGAAATATTTTCTTCTTTTTGTTATACAAATGAGTATGACCATTAAATTTAGCACAAAAATGGCATTTAAATTGAACGAACATGAACGTGACGGTTACGATATGCTTTAAAAAAACAAATGACACTGATTCCATACAACTTTTTCTAGAGCACATTGTCTAATTAACTAGAATCCCAGTTAGTGGGGAATGAAAACCTGCAGCGTCGAATTAATTTTACAGCTTTTAGGTCTTTTATTCGAGTTTTCCAAACATACGAGTTGACTTACTGTTAAACAATATGGGAATACGTCTTTTTGAAAACTAATCAAAGGAATCTCAAGAATTCAGCACGTTCTTGCACGTGTTATGATATGATATTCTTATAGATGTATATAAAATACAAAAAAGACTAATTTGTCAACTTGTTTCATTGTTTAAAGAGTGAGAAAAAAAATGAGGAAGAATGTGATATATGAGAAACAAAGTTGACATAAACATTGCGGGGAATGATGGATGATTAGGGGAGCAAGGCATGATAAAATAAACTAAAGTTAGCAAGAAGATATCATATTATCTTATATGTATTGTACTTTTCCAATGTAATTTGCAACGGCACGTAAACCCATTGGTATTTTTTTAAAACAAAATGAATTTTTCAGTAGGCACACCCATATTAACTTGTAGCTCTGCCCAATCACACCTCGAGAGGCAATATGGCTCTGGCACCCTTTTGTACGCCCTCTGAAAGCTGAAAGCAGTGATTTACACAAAGATCTTTTGATTCAACTAAAATCATGATGGAAGGATACTAGAAAAAAATGAACGATGTAATTCTTAAATTGGTTGAGCTCCAAGACCTTGCCATAAACTATGCCGTTTTCTTTAATTATCTCTTAGAATCTTATCTGATGCGACCAACACATGGAAATAGATGGAGAGAAATGTAATTCCATATATTAACGTTTTTTCCATATTGGCCCACACTAAGAATTTTTAATGCATTGATTTTTTCAGAAGATAATAAAAATGAGATGGTTAATATAAATGGGACACCGGCATGTAGAAATGAAAAGAATATTGCTACAGTACCAAATCAAGCAACACAATTTTTGGGTATGTTTCATTAATTCATTTGATTATGGACTTTGTTCTCTCCTTAATTAATTTAATATGCACCAACTATTTACAATAAATGTTTTAATTTCCTTTCTTTAACGTCTTACAGAGCTAAAACAACCGTTAATTTACTTCTGCCAAATAGTATTTGAATTAGACAAGCAACTATTACGCATAATGTCGACATATAACGGCAAAGAGTTATACTTGTAAACTTGCAGTTATAGTGTGACCTTTAAAGCAACTCTTTAGAACTTAATTGTAGTCACTGCGAAAATAAATAAATAAATAATTACTGGTTGAAACAAAATATGATGAAAGTTTGAAGATTAAAATTAACTCATAACTATGATAGATGCTATTACCTTTTTCGAGTCAAAGGTATATTAGTAATTCTCCAAGTTCTCATTTTGCAAGTTTTAAAAATGTTTTCGATCTCTTTATATTTAGTTAGGATGTATATTAGAACGTACCTTATTATTTACCTAGATTTTGTTAAACTTTTGGTCATATGTAGTATTGATATATCTTAGTTTAATCATTCTATAAACTACACACATATAGGCGACGGTGTATAGTTTTGATAAAATTTGGTTGCGACAATATTGCGTGTGTTTTTAGATGACAGATAGAATTATATATAGTTTTCGATAACTTAATTATTTAATGGGGAGTGATAGTTACACGGGAAGTTTTGATGGGTACACGGAGGATAGATGTGCATGGACTATTATACCCCCTATTCACTTTTTGCCAATAATTTTACATTGCCGTCGAATCACGTACTAGTATACTACACAACCACCTCTCTACCCCCAGTCTCCCTTCTACTACATTTCCGGTGAATATACACATCCAAAATTCTAACTAATTCTAAATTTAAATTTTTCTAAACGTCAATGGCCTCAGCGCTTTCATATGAACTTTTCATCTTTAGTATATTGTGAACTATAATACCAGTGAACTGAAAATTATATCTAAAAAAAGGAGCCTGTATAAAATGACCACTTAAGCTTCAATCTATTTCAACATAAGTTCATGTAGATAAATGTAAGTCCATCAATCTTCGATCACACACTGGTTTCATAAGGTCTAATTATTAAGTCTAATATCCAGAAAAGTTATTAGCTCGGTCTTGTCGGTAACCTATACCACTTCTCTAGACAATAAAATTATTAGATATCGTAAATTATCTTGTCAAACGCATATCAATGTCAATGCTTTGATGTTTCCTTATTGACCGATTTGTATAATTTGTGATTCTTCATAGTTGGTGTATAACTGAGACATGATGCTGGAGTTGGGAGGCGGTTTTGTGATTCTCAGGTTTAAACAGTGATGTAATTGGGTTAAGATGGGTAAGAGGGTATAATAGTCTATTTACATATATGTTCTGTGTACGCATCAAAATGTACCGTGTACATATCAAGTCACTTATTTAATATATATATAGCAAGCATATTATATTAAGTTGTAGACAATTCAATATAATATGTTTGCTATTATATGAAAATGGAAAGTTGAGGAAAACATTACATAAAATGTTTTGTAGGTGAGAAATAAATGTCTAATTTTTTAGAAAGTAAATATGAGAAAAATAAAAAATGTTGTTTTCAATTGTGATTTTTGACATCAGAGATATTTTAAGGATGGTTTTCTCTTTATATATAACCTATTTAAGGATGGTTTTCTCTTTATATATAGTAGCTATATAACCTTCGAGCCAAAAATCAAATTCTGTGTATGGTAAGGATTTTTTTGCCGATTAAAATCTTTTGAAAAACATAGTATACTCACAAGTGACGAATGGCGCGTGGAGTATGTCATTCCCACTAGAAATGCAATTTTCATTTTCGATTTATGCATGACATCTCTATACTTATTTTTTCTTGGGTTTTGAGTGCGAAACGGGTATGCCTACATGTTTATGTTGTTCCCTTTTAGAGTGATAACAACTTAGGATACTAAGTTAAACCACTCTCCATGTAATTTGTTGTGTTGTTTAAACAGTGTATAGCAATAATACGTAAAGTATTTTAAACACAAAATATACAACAAGGTTTTTCAACGTTTAAAATTCTTATTAAAAATTAATCAAAGAATTTGACAAGGATTGTTTGCGGAATAACAAACTTGAGTGACAATTGTGTTGATTTCCTCTCTAACTTAAACACAAACCTAAGTTATGGTTTAAGAACTTATACTTACTCGTTGAATTATTCAGCGGCCTAAGTTCTATTTAAGAAGTAAATGCTATTGAATGTGTATCACATTAATTGTAAGAGATACATTTACTTTTTTACAAACATTCTCTTTCACAATAGAAAATTTTATTTGGTGAGATAGCATTAAATTCTTCTACTTTAGGTAAGGGATAAACTCTTAATTAAGGAATATTTTTGACAACTATTACACCTTTACACCAACTTTGGAGAGGTGCTGATTCCTATGAAGAATTTGCTTTATCCATTTTTGCTTTAGTAGATTTTACCGCCTTTAATCTTCTAAATACTTGATATTTTTTGTTCAATATCATGGTGAACGGGGAGATCAAACATCATTCAATGAGGCATTGTTATCCTCACTGAATTGAACTTCTTCTTTGAATCTTGAACGTTAGTAGCTGAACAACATCGGTACTAAAAAAAAAGTTACAAACGAGACTCCTCCCCTTTGGCGACAAACAATATCCTAACATCCTCTATCGTTTTTTTCAAACCTTTATTGTTTATTTAATCGTATCCACTATCTTCCTCAAATTAATTTATTAGTTTCAAGGGCTATCGTTGGTCGGTTACATGCTTTAATTGTTTAATCATTTTTAGGGTTGTTTTTTGCATGCGTTAAATTCAATATTCAATTCTTGATATTATACTATCTATTTGTATGTTCGATTGCATCATGTGACTGATTAATATGCTTAGATTTTAAAACCCTAATCGCTTAGTGTTTTTGCATTAGAAGAAGACAAGACGTTCATAGTTTCTTCTGGTTTGCATTCGCTTATGTTTCGGTTACGATAAAGGGTTTCTTGGATTCGGGTGGAGGAGGTGAAAAGAAGAAAAAGAAGAAAGAGAATGAGTCGAGTGGTATGAATTTTGAATCATTGTCTATGGCTTCTAACTTCCCGACTTTATATGAGCTAGCTTCAAAGGTTAGTTCGACTGAGCCAACGAGGGTTATTGGAATAGATGGAAGACCAACCAAACCTGTGCGTGGTAATCAAGTACAAACTAACGATGGAACTATTAGGTGGATGTGTTGAACGGTGATGTTGGGGTTTTGAAACAAAAAACCAATGTTAACCAATCATTCGTTGCGGCTGATATCCCCAACTAAGATGTGAATGCAACTGTTGAACCTAGTTCATGCATGCATGGCACTGAATTTGGTGCAAAGTCATCTGTTGATGTTGCGTCTAATTTGCATGAGGCTGCTACTACTAAGGATAATGTTGAACCGGGTGTGCATGAAGTTTGGAGTGCGGATGACGTTGCTATGGTTGAACTTGTGGAAAGTGACAAAGTTCAAACTGGTCGTGCTCATGGGAAAGAGCATGTGACAGAACCTGAAGTTGATGGGGTAACGAACCCTCATGTTTCTAATGAGTCTTCTAATGTAGCCCATACCATAAAGGTTGTTGATTCGCTACATACTGATGATATTCATCAGGCAGAACAGCCTCTTACCAATTCCAATGGTGGGGATGAACCGGTTTTGAGTTATGCAAATAAGGTGAACCAGACTTCGTTGAGTAAAGCAAATTTTCATAAAATTGTTGAAAACCTTCCTTAGGGTGCTGATTTTGATGTAATTTTACCTATTGAGTCAGTTCAAGAGGTGAACGAAAGGTTAAAAAATTCGCTATATGGGTACTTTATTGGTAAAAGACTGGCGTTTCCCATAGTCGAATGGTTTGTGGGTAATAATTGGGCTAAATATGGTATTCAGAAAGTACCGATGAACGCAAATGGTTTCTTCTTTTTCAAGTTCTCGTCTATACAGGGCGCGGAATCTGTTTTACGGGATGGTCCATGGATGATTCATCGAATTCCAATCTTTGTTAACAATTGGTCGCCTGAGATAAGTCTTTTAAAAGAGGATTTGTCTTGTGTTCCAGTTTGGGTGAAATTCCATAATGTTCCTTTGGTTGCTTATACTTCGGATGGGTTGAGCTTGATTGCTTCAAAGATTGGTACTCATATGCTTCTTGACTCGTATACTAATAAAATGTGTTTGGAATCATGGGGTAGGAGTAGCTATGCTAGAGCTTTGATTAAAGTTAATGCGTCTAATGAATTTCGTGATACTCTAGTGTTGGATGTTCCTAAATTAAAGGGAAGTGGATATACGAAGGAAACTATTCATATTGTCACAACCCGCATTTTCAGGATATTTTCCATATTCACTATTCATCTCGGGAAATTACTATTCATCAGTTACTATTCACCGATCACTATTCACATTTCACTATTCATCGTTTTCGGAGTCAATTTGAGATTCTGAGAAGCGTTCAGAAATTTTACTATTCACATGACACTATTCATTCCCGGAAGAATTCACTATTCATGGTTATCGTTCATTACTTCGTAAACTGGGTTTACGGGTCTTCAAATACGCGTAACCGGTAAGGTTTAGCGGCATATTCATGCATCATCATTAAGGACCCGTCATATAGACTAGAAGTAGTCTACATATCATCAGTAACATCATCAGTATCCTAGGTCATGCACGGATATGCATTATTTCTATTTACGTATGCTTAATTTGTAATTAACGTTACCACTCAGTTTTTACTACTAACAATATACCCAATACTCCCGACAATGATCCTAACATATTTTCATACTTATTATAATGATATAAAAATTATATTATTAATTTACCCGGTGTTTTAAAACCATTTGCTATATTTTCCGGAAAACGCCTATAACAGCGTCGGTTTGCGAATTTTCAACTCGATAATTATTTTAACACCCGATTCTCATCAGGAATACAATTTCATAATTTTTACAACTTCGTCGTATTTTATTTCAACTCGTCATGATTTATTTTCAGTTAACTCGGTACCCGATAACACTCAATGTATACACTAAACTAACTACTTCTAAATAAATGGGAGACATTAGCATTAATTAACATCAAATCTATCCTAAATTACCCCATGTGCCGCCCCACCCTAACCCCCTATTTAGCTAATGCTTCCAAGGCTCATTAATGAATTAAGTACACATTTATTTACATCTCCACTAACACGAACACATACATAACAACATCAACTAGCAAAATAGATCAAATACTCTCTCTTTTCCTCTCCTTTGGACCGGCCACACCTCAAGAACACCAAGAATCCATTAATTTTTCAAGATCAAGTATTAATCACACTCCATTTACCTTCCTAGTTATGGATTTGTGATCAAACCTCAAGTTTATTACTCATTTCTTACCAAAACTCATCCAATCATCAAGTAAGTTTCAAGAATATGTTTTGATCATTTTATACTTTCATTTGATATATATGTTCATGTATTTTCAAGTTATATTAATCATCCATGCAAGATACTTATGTTTTACATACCACTTTTGAACATAAACTCCCTAAATCACTAGATCTATAGGTTTCACTAATGATCTCATGAAATCCACCATGGTTGGTGATGTTTAGGACCCCATGACACCCTAAGAAGGTGTATGGTAGGATTTGCGAACTTGTGGAGTTGATTTGAAGAGATTTGAGTAAGTTTAGAACTTTAAAAATGGATTTTTAAACATTATAGATGAGGGTCTGTCCATAAACGGCAGATCTGGAAACCTCAGAAATTTTTGAACTATTTTGGTCTAAATATTCAGAAAGTACTTTCAAAAACGAAACCGTGGGCGCCGGAATCACTAAAATCCGACTTATAACGAGGAAGTTATGAATTATTTAAGTTACGCGACGAAAACTATATTTTTCAGAAAAACTGTTGCTGATTGCCGAACTTTAAGGGGCAAAACGAGTCGTTAGCCGTGATCTAGATGAGCCGAGCCATTGAAAATATGTTAGTTTATATTTATACGAAACCGTGGATATAAAGAACGTAGAAAACGAGCTTATAACGACCGAGATATACACGTTTAAAGCCCGACAATTCATCACTTATTTTGACAGCCCACTTTTATAAAGTGTTTTAAGTATGAAAACTAGTATTTTTACAAGTCACTAAGTTGATAGCCGATTATCAAATTGATCGAGACATAATTGGTCAAAAGTTGAATATAACGATATTTAGATATTGTTACAAGGTTTACAAAAACATCGAGTTTTGTCACTAACACTTATCGAGCTATATTTCACGACTAGTTTTACGAGGCCGTTTTGGCATATTTTCCCGAGTTGTAAAAAGAGTTATTTTGCGACGAAAACATTATATTAACCAATATAACACCAAACAAGGATCGTGGAGTACCGTTTCAACCTATTTACACGAAAAGTGTTTATTAACTTAACGAGACGTCAAAAATGTATTTTTTGACGATAAACGTTATTTTCCAAAATCATCAAGTGGTATCGATAACATACGTATTTGCATGTGCAGCATCATTTCATTTCTTACATTAGATTCCATCATTCATATTAGGTCGCGGTTAGAGATCGTGCCTCATTTCAGTGTATTCACTTTTGTCATCGTAGCTATCGCACCAGGTGAGTTTCATAGCCCCTACTTTCGTACGTTTTGAATAACTGTTTTGGGGGAGAATACATGCTCATTTTCATCCAAATGTATACATGATTTACTTGATTATGCCACTTGTTTCATCAAGTCATTACTTGCTCCACTTATGAATTTGTTATTCATCCGAATGTATTGTGTATTCACTAGTATTGCACTTAATTCTTATTACTCATGGACACAAGCACTTCAAACATTATGCATACTTAACCGAATGAACCGGCTCCACTACTATGTACATACATGACAAAATGAATGGGTCACATAACCGAATGTACGGGTATTATGACCGAATGAACGGGTCACATGACGAATGAACTGGTCACACAACCGAATGAATTGGTCACATCATCGAATGTATTGATCAACCAAATGTACTGTGAATCTTGTGGTCCACATATTACTTTTATTCACCAAACCAAAACTCATTTGGCAGTGGGTTGTAAACACACAGGTTGCAAGTCTTGTTATGGCCAAGGCTTGGGACTGAGTGGATTTACAATGCCTTTGCTGGGAAATCATTATCCAAAGGCACTACATTTTACAACAACTCTATGAACTCACCAACCTCGTGTTGACGTTTTAGCATGTATTTTCAGGTATTTAGCAAAGGCACGCCACTGGAGGCTTTGGCAGAGCATGGCATGGTCATAGAAGACTCTGATATTTATACAGGGACCGTTTCAAACTATATTTTAAGGGCCTAATTCCGCATCACTTTTAACAATGTAATATAACATTTTTGGTAAACAATGTTATTCTAAATGAATGAAATAAAAACCGTTCTTTGCACTTGTGTTGTGATACCAATTGAGTTACACCCCAGCGACACGTAGTCTTCCGCTGGACCCGAATTTGGGGGTGTGACAGATTGGTATCAGAGCCTCGGCTATAGAGAACTGGGTGATTTTAAAACCTAGACTATAGCTACATTCACAAAAACTTAACCCTATGACCGCCACGTGCCTGCCTGCCAAGCTGATGCCTCATTTGTGGTTTGTTGCTGACATAATTGATGAGATTTGTATCTCATTATCAGATAGATTATACTCACTTATTCTAGTTGATTACCATACTTGTCTTCCATATTAATATGCTTACGTATCATATGCGTTTCATTGTTACGCCTTTTTCCTTGCGTAGTTTCATTATTCGACCTCGAGATTGGTCATTTGCATTAGTCTTTCAGAACATCTTTTCATATGTAAAGGAAATGGTATTAGTATAACTGGGCTGAGTATTTCAAAATTCACGGAACCTCGGTAGAATATAGACTGGTCATCTATATTCGACCCGGGATAGTGGGACATAGGCTGACCACCTATATCCGACTCAGAAATGAATTTTGCAATACTGAGAATAGTTATAATAAAATTTTGTCCAGATCAATTCTCTACCCAATTTCCAAATGTTTCATTCAGGTGTGCGTACTCAAACGTTGCAAGAACATTTCACACCTACACCACTTCGGTTACCACTGAGTGGAAGTGCGCCGATAAATCATTGCATCTCATGGACGTTCCCATTATGCACCATACATTTACATCACCGTACTCTCTTTCATCATTGTTATGTGAATTCCTCATCATTGTTATTTGACTTCCTCACCATTGGTCATATAGCGGTTGTTACAGTCATTTCCCTTCTCACCATCACTATCATTTCCTTTCCCCAGCCCCATATACAAGGATTAGACGACACTCTATGGATTCCTAGGTTACTCATCACTCCCTACTCCCAATGTTAATAAGTGGATATTATCAAAGACCTTCTTAGGAAAGGCTTTCCATACCATCTATGAGGAGGATCCCTCGGTACATTAAGACCATTCAAAACTCAACAGAAATCTCAAAGTATCACTAACCCATCCGAACCGCTATCACTGGCCTGATCGCCGAAATTCTATAATCTAGAAAGCATTGGCTTGACCGAATTACAAGATCCGTTATGGTACGAATGCTCACCAAGAAACATTTATAGGGATGAATCCAACCTCCTAACCAAGATTATAGAACATTCATGCCTTCATTTCCCTCGTGAACCACCGCCTAGAAGCATGTCAACTAATCATAACGACTTCAAGTTTTCATTTTATGACAAGCCACTCAGAACATCTACTTCTAGGAAACGTCTTATTTACGTTTCACCCTTCTTTTCTTGTTTTGAAGAGTTATGCCGCCAAAGAAAGCTACTTCAACTATGACACCAGCTGCTATTCGGAAGCTTGTTGCGGATAGTATAGAGGCAGCACTAGTAGTTGAAAGGGAGGCCGTAGCTGCACGGGCTGCTGAAGCCGCTTCTCGGGCAGAAACCGCAGGAGTTGCCGGAATGGCTGCTAATGGTACTAATGGTCGTAAATGTACATACAAGGACTTTAAGAGTGGAGATCCCCCAAAATTCAAGGGCACTGAAGGAGCCACTGCTATGATCCGTTGGTATGAAGGGATAGAATCTGTGTTTCTTCTATGTAACTGTCCAGAGGAATACAAGGTAAAGTTTGCTGCTAGTACACTTGTTGAGGAAGCTATGTCGTGGTGGAATTCTTATGCAAAACCCGTGGGAATGGAAAATGCTCACAAGCTTACGTGGGATGAATTCAAGAAGTTGCTGACTAAGAAGTTCTGTCCATGCACTGAAATAAAGAAGCTGGAAACAGAGTTTTACGAGCTAGTGACAACAGGTAATGATATCGAAACATACATCAGGAGATTTCAAGAATTGGCTGTGCTATGTCCAACTATGGTTCCAGATAATGAAAAGCTGCTAGAAAATTTCACTGGTGGACTACCTCACAACATCCAAGGAGATGTGATTTCCTCTGAACCACACACACTGGACGAGGCTATCAGAATGTCTCAAAAGCTTATGGCTCAAGTAGTGAAGCAAGAAACTACTGTCCACAACAACAACCACAACAACAACGAAAACAAGAGGAAAAGGGATGACAACCAACGAGATGATCAAGTATGGCAGCCAAACAAAGGACATGAAATGGTTAAGGCCTACGTTGCAGGACCAAGTAGAAGGAAAGGATATGCCGGGACTTTGCCCAAGTGCCACAAGTGCCGGTTTCACCACAAGGGACCTTGCCCCACTCAATGTGGAAACTGCCAAAAGGTCGGACACAAAGCCAAGGATTGCAAGGCTCCCACCCTCGTAATGCATCAGAAAGTCACGGTAACCTGCCATGAGTGTGGAGTAATTGGACATTTCAAGAGTGAATGTCCAGAGCTGAGAAACCAGAATGGAGGAAGAGTTCGTTGAAGTGCGAAGCTCGTCAGGACAACAACAACAATGACAATGGTTAAGAAGAGAACTTCTGCCTTATCTATTTAAACGGAAGCGTAAACCCTCTAGTGTTGTATTTCTTTTGTGTCCACTTTGTGTTCTATCGTACGAACTTCATGTACTATTACGATTCCGAACTAATGAATGTTTTATCTTTTATCACCGCAAAGTGACTCATATACCCACGTCTCTTCACCGAGTACCCTCCAGAGACCAACGCTAACTGAATTCAGGGACTGAATTCCTTTAACGGGTGGAGACTGTCACAACCCGCATTTTCAGGATATTTTCCATATTCACTATTCATCTCGGGAAATTACTATTCATCAGTTACTATTCACCGATCACTATTCACATTTCACTATTCATCGTTTTCGGAGTCAATTTGAGATTCTGAGAAGCGTTCAGAAATTTTACTATTCACATGACACTATTCATTCCCGGAAGAATTCACTATTCATGGTTATCGTTCATTACTTCGTAAACTGGGTTTACGGGTCTTCAAATACGCGTAACCGGTAAGGTTTAGCGGCATATTCATGCATCATCATTAAGGACCCGTCATATAGACTAGAAGTAGTCTACATATCATCAGTAACATCATCAGTATCCTAGGTCATGCACGGATATGCATTATTTCTATTTACGTATGCTTAATTTGTAATTAACGTTACCACTCAGTTTTTACTACTAACAATATACCCAATACTCCCGACAATGATCCTAACATATTTTCATACTTATTATAATGATATAAAAATTATATTATTAATTTACCCGGTGTTTTAAAACCATTTGCTATATTTTCCGGAAAACGCCTATAACAGCGTCGGTTTGCGAATTTTCAACTCGATAATTATTTTAACACCCGATTCTCATCAGGAATACAATTTCATAATTTTTACAACTTCGTCGTATTTTATTTCAACTCGTCATGATTTATTTTCAGTTAACTCGGTACCCGATAACACTCAATGTATACACTAAACTAACTACTTCTAAATAAATGGGAGACATTAGCATTAATTAACATCAAATCTATCCTAAATTACCCCATGTGCCGCCCCACCCTAACCCCCTATTTAGCTAATGCTTCCAAGGCTCATTAATGAATTAAGTACACATTTATTTACATCTCCACTAACACAAACCACATACATAACAACATCAACTAGCAAAATAGATCAAATACTCTCTCTTTTCCTCTCCTTTGGACCGGCCACACCTCAAGAACACCAAGAATCCATTAATTTTTCAAGATCAAGTATTAATCACACTCCATTTACCTTCCTAGTTATGGATTTGTGATCAAACCTCAAGTTTATTACTCATTTCTTACCAAAACTCATCCAATCATCAAGTAAGTTTCAAGAATATGTTTTGATCATTTTATACTTTCATTTGATATATATGTTCATGTATTTTCAAGTTATATTAATCATCCATGCAAGATACTTATGTTTTACATACCACTTTTGAACATAAACTCCCTAAATCACTAGATCTATAGGTTTCACTAATGATCTCATGAAATCCACCATGGTTGGTGATGTTTAGGACCCCATGACACCCTAAGAAGGTGTATGGTAGGATTTGCGAACTTGTGGAGTTGATTTGAAGAGATTTGAGTAAGTTTAGAACTTTAAAAATGGATTTTTAAACATTATAGATGAGGGTCTGTCCATAAACGGCAGATCTGGAAACCTCAGAAATTTTTGAACTATTTTGGTCTAAATATTCAGAAAGTACTTTCAAAAACGAAACCGTGGGCGCCGGAATCACTAAAATCCGACTTATAACGAGGAAGTTATGAATTATTTAAGTTACGCGACGAAAACTATATTTTTCAGAAAAAACTGTTGCTGATTGCCGAACTTTAAGGGGCAAAACGAGTCGTTAGCCGTGATCTAGATGAGCCGAGCCATTGAAAATATGTTAGTTTATATTTATACGAAACCGTGGATATAAAGAACGTAGAAAACGAGCTTATAACGACCGAGATATACACGTTTAAAGCCCGACAATTCATCACTTATTTTGACAGCCCACTTTTATAAAGTGTTTTAAGTATGAAAACTAGTATTTTTACAAGTCACTAAGTTGATAGCCGATTATCAAATTGATCGAGACATAATTGGTCAAAAGTTGAATATAACGATATTTAGATATTGTTACAAGGTTTACAAAAACATCGAGTTTTGTCACTAACACTTATCGAGCTATATTTCACGACTAGTTTTACGAGGCCGTTTTGGCATATTTTCCCGAGTTGTAAAAAGAGTTATTTTGCGACGAAAACATTATATTAACCAATATAACACCAAACAAGGATCGTGGAGTACCGTTTCAACCTATTTACACGAAAAGTGTTTATTAACTTAACGAGACGTCAAAAATGTATTTTTTGACGATAAACGTTATTTTCCAAAATCATCAAGTGGTATCGATAACATACGTATTTGCATGTGCAGCATCATTTCATTTCTTACATTAGATTCCATCATTCATATTAGGTCGCGGTTAGAGATCGTGCCTCATTTCAGTGTATTCACTTTTGTCATCGTAGCTATCGCACCAGGTGAGTTTCATAGCCCCTACTTTCGTACGTTTTGAATAACTGTTTTGGGGGAGAATACATGCTCATTTTCATCCAAATGTATACATGATTTACTTGATTATGCCACTTGTTTCATCAAGTCATTACTTGCTCCACTTATGAATTTGTTATTCATCCGAATGTATTGTGTATTCACTAGTATTGCACTTAATTCTTATTACTCATGGACACAAGCACTTCAAACATTATGCATACTTAACCGAATGAACCGGCTCCACTACTATGTACATACATGACAAAATGAATGGGTCACATAACCGAATGTACGGGTATTATGACCGAATGAACGGGTCACATGACGAATGAACTGGTCACACAACCGAATGAATTGGTCACATCATCGAATGTATTGATCAACCAAATGTACTGTGAATCTTGTGGTCCACATATTACTTTTATTCACCAAACCAAAACTCATTTGGCAGTGGGTTGTAAACACACAGGTTGCAAGTCTTGTTATGGCCAAGGCTTGGGACTGAGTGGATTTACAATGCCTTTGCTGGGAAATCATTATCCAAAGGCACTACATTTTACAACAACTCTATGAACTCACCAACCTCGTGTTGACGTTTTAGCATGTATTTTCAGGTATTTAGCAAAGGCACGCCACTGGAGGCTTTGGCAGGGCATGGCATGGTCATAGAAGACTCTGATATTTATACAGGGACCGTTTCAAACTATATTTTAAGGGCCTAATTCCGCATCACTTTTAACAATGTAATATAACATTTTTGGTAAACAATGTTATTCTAAATGAATGAAATAAAAACCGTTCTTTGCACTTGTGTTGTGATACCAATTGAGTTACACCCCAGCGACACGTAGTCTTCCGCTGGACCCGAATTTGGGGGTGTGACACATATCGAATACGAATGGGAACCTCCTTGATGTAGTACATGTTTCTTATATGGACATCTTATTGATGAGTGTCCCAAAGCTACACATAAACGTGTAGTTAATGTGGTTGGAAAAGGAAAAGGTCTAACTTCTGGTGCTACTAAGGAGGTATCAAATGATTTACCATTTTCAAGCGGAAAGGATCTCATTATAAGCATGTTTTTGGGGTATCTAAGAACAAGATAGTGTAGTATTGGCAAAGTTTATCTTTAGTTGTTTTATCTATTTTCATAACATATACGTTATTTTTCAAAACTTCTTTAGCTATGGTTATACCGTCTTTTAGTATTTTACTTCCGTTTTCACTAAGGAGGACATCATACTTATTACGGCATAGCTGGCTATGCTAAGCAAGTTAAATCCTAGGTTATCAACATGAGCAACATCATCAATAGAGAGTGAGTCCTGAGTGATAGCAAGTTTTCTGACGATTTTGCTTTCTCAGTTGTTACCAAAAGTGACATTACCTCCGTCATATTCTTGGTAGGTTAAGAAGAGACTCTTGTTTCCCGTCATATGCCTTGAACAACCGCTATCTTTAATCCACTCGTCTGGTTCTAAGCCGACTTTCAAGCATACCTAAGCTATAGAAAAACTCAAGCATTTAGTCCCCAATATCTCATGGGTCCATTTTGGTTAAACATCCCATTAACTTTATTCATGTATGGGATTGCTGGATATGAGTTCCATGGCATGTAGTCAGGAGTTTGATAATGCCTAGGAAAGTTTAGGTTCCAACCATTTTGATAATAAGGTTGCGTGTTGTAGTTGCTTTTTAGAAAGGGGCGTTTGGGAATAGTCGTCTTAGGCCTTTGTTGAGTAGTTTTAGCTCTAAAATCATTCTTAGCAAGTCCTACTCCTATAGTAACAGTTGATTTTTATTTTATTTACAGTTGAACTAGTATTAGATTTCTTTGTGACTTTAACGAACTATGTACGAGCCGATATGCAAGCTTTCAGTTCTGCTACAGTACCCACGGATCCCTTCTCTACCACAGGCGGAACCAAGGATTTGGTTTCGTCTGATCCGTGGGTTTCTGAGACTGTTGGAATAGTTTCTTGAACTTTTTTGGCTTGTTTCTTTAGACTACTTAAATCTCCTAATTTCATAAAACCTAGTCCAGTTTTATCATGTGGTAATTTTTGGATTTTCATTATTTCATCCACACAACTAATATTTTTATCAAATCTTTTGAATTTAGAGTTTTGTTTGATAAGTGCGTCCTGTGTGATTTTAAGTTTCTCTAATTCAAGTCTAAACTCTTGACATGATATACATACCTCGTCAATATCTTTACTCTTTTCTAATCGTTTAGCTTTTTCTTTTAACTCATAAACCTCATTTTCTAAAAATTCCTTTTTAGTTTTTAAAAACTTATTTTTATTTATGATTTTTAAGCGAAGTTTACATAGTTTGTTATATTTCTTTTGTAAGGTGTCATCATCATTAGAAGAATAAGATGAGTTAGAGTGTACCTCGCTTAAGTCATGAGCCATGATAGAAAATTCACCATTCTAAGGCTCTTCGTCATCATCTTCACTGTCACTCCAAGCACCACTTACAAAAGCTCTATGAGTTTTGTTCTTGGGTGGCTTGGGACAATCTGCTATTAGATGACTTGTATCTCCGCATCTAAAACATTTTCTTTCCCCTTTTCCTTTCTTGTCATCACAATCATTCCGAAAGGATTTCTCGTCTTCTCGAGGTTGTCTTACGAACTTTCCTCATCTTCTAAAAAACTTCTTGAAATCTCTTACGGCCATGGCATATTCTTCATCTTCACTACCCGAACTAGATTCTTCATCATCGCTTGAGTCTACTCTAGCTTTTAAGGCAATGGATTTGACTTTTTCCTTTTTAACCTTAACTATTTCCGAATCTTTTTCCATTACCATCTCATGAACTTTGAGATTTCCAATTAGCTCGTCAAGTGACATGCTTGAAAGATCTTTAGATTCTTCAATGGCCGTCACTTTTTCTCTCCACTTCGGATGGAGTGCTCTAAGGAATTTCCGGAAAAAGTTCTTACAACAAAAAGATACATCAAGTGCTTTAAGAGAAGTAATGATAGTATTAAACCTAGAAAATGCACTATCAATCATCTCATCTTCAGGGATACCAAATTGTTCATAATGTTGAACAAGAAGATCAATTTTGTTATCCTTGACTTGTGAGTTTCCTTGATGAGTGATTATTAAAGATTGCCAAATTTCTTTTGCGGTTTTGCTCATAAAGACTCTTTCATACTCCTTTCTAGGTAGAGCATTATAAAGCATCATTTTTGCCTCATTATTTTTAGCAATCAACTTCTTTTGCTCATCACTATGACGAGCAAGTGAAGTATCCTCATCCCGACCACTTGTGATATCTTTTATTATAGCTTTATGTTCACCTTCTATAATAATATATACCATAGATCTATGTCTTTCGATTTCACATAAGTTTCAAATCGGTTTTTCCAATATATAAAACCATTTGGTTCAAATAGTGGTGGTGTTTGCATAGATTGCCCTACTTTGAAGTTTTCAAAATCCATGGATCGTTCAAAGTTTATAATAAAATATATTTTAAAAATCTTGAGTAACGTAGCTCTTGATGCCAATTGTGAAAAACTAGAAGGGGGTTGAATAGTTTTACCGTTTTTTAAAATTTATTTGCTTTGAATACTTAGTGTGAATTCAACTATTGCAAATAACAAACAATAAATAATATGCAAGTAAAGAAAGAAATAATCAAACCACAACACGATTGTTTATAGTGGTTCGGTCTACAAGGACTCTTTTCCTTGCCCTACTCCACTCCCCGAGTCTCTAACTCGAGAGTTTTTCTTCACTAATCAACAAGCTCCCTTCTCGACGGAGAAAACCTTTTCAAATGTCGCTTACACTCTTTCTGGTATAAAGCTAAATACCGAGTTCTTTTACAAAGGTATAACCACTCCCGTCACACTATGTATTTTGAGAACTAAAATACTAACCGATCACTACAGAGGTTTTATGATTGTTTGGTACAAACAATGATGTGTTGATGCGCGTGATGTGTCGTTGCGGTTTAGCAGTTTTAATGCCTACTCAAGTTTTAAATTTATATTTAGCCGACTTATCAATAACACACACACTTAACGAGCAGTGTACCCGGTCAATATGAATATAATGGTAAGTAGAGTGTCGATCACTAAGAGTGGAACGTATTATCTAGTTATTCTAATCAGTATTTTAATATCCTAACGCAAGGGGGTTTCAGCCTGAGAGACTGGCACGATTTGTTTGCAATTAAATAATAAAATAAACCAATAGGCACGAATCAGCAAGTAGCACACACGTACACAGATAAATACTCGAGACAATAAGAGGGCTGTCCTTATGATTAAGTAGATTGTCACTTGTTTTATTGATAGCTTTATATGAAGTGTATGTAGTTAACCCTTTCTCGTTGGTCCTAATCTTATCGGCGAGTAAACCCTTAATGATTACTTATGTCTAAAAGTTATTCCTAAGTGATCAATTTAGTAATAACCGTGGGAGCCACATTATTTTCCGCAGTCAAATGCCCGCAAGCCACTAATAAACACAAAGGTTATCAATGCACTAATAAGTAGTAACCAAAGACATCAACATATAAACTTTAATTGATGGGAAAGCAAGTATTAAAGGGAGTGCAATCTTTCGTTGTCACATTACACAAGCCACCAATCCTGATGAATTAAAGTTTGCTAACACAATAAAACAAAACTACTTAATGAATTAAACACATGCAGCACCTTCTTACAGCTCTTGTATCTTTGATTTGGGTGTGTCTTGTGCTACCTCCTTGACTGAATTCGTCCTTGGTTTCTGGTCTTCGGTCTTAGGTTAAAACTTTTTGGAACTTCGAACTCGTCTGGTCTTTGGGGTATTTATAGTTTCTGTCTGAGGGAAGATGCGACGCATCTAGTAAGTAGATGCGGCGCATGTACTTAACTTCGCGTGGGGTCCAAGATTATAATATTCAGGAATATTCGTACACCGCCATAAGATGCGGCGTAACCCCATGATTAGATGCGGCGCATGTACTCTTGTATCTTGGATCGTATCTGGTGAGATCTTGATAGTGATGCGGCGCATGTCGTGACTGAGATGCGGCGCATCTTGAGCAGAATTGACTTGATCTTATCCATTTCAGTAGACTCTTCACTTTATGCACGTTTTGCTCCATAATTAGTCCAAAATCACCAAGTTTCACCAAATGCTTGTTTTCAACTGAGAATTACAAAAGTAAACGATTAAGTATCAATCCTCATACATAATATAGTAAAACAAGTCAAATTAATAGGATAAATGATAGTAATAAAATGTACTTATTTGAGTTCATCATGTGTGAACAACAACAATTCACACAGTGACTAACTAACAAGTCTTGCAACGCTTTGTTGAAGCTTGTGATGCTTTGATCTTCTTGCTACAAAGAAGCTCAATGAAATATGAAATATGAATCAGTTAGATATGAATGAAAGAATGTATGATGTTGTTTATGCTTATGAGCGATGAGAAAATATGAATGTGTGGCTTGCTATTTATAGGCAAACTGCCTTGGTAGACCACAGATGGGACGGATCCAAATAAAGGGATCTGTCCTTGTACCTGTTTGGTTCCGTGAGAACCTGACAACATATCTTCACAAATCTTATCCAAATCTAACCAAGATATTTACATATCTTTCAAAGGATTCATTTAGTAAGGATCTAAACAAGATATTCATGATATCTTCAAACGATCTTCAAAATCTCCTACAGATTTCAAAGTGATGCATGCCATGATGTCATAATACATTTCCAATTTTAGATTAAAATGTATATGAAAGTAAACTTGTAAAATGTATATGAAAGTGAACATGTAAAATGTATATACTAGTTAGGTGATGTTTTGTGTTTATGAAAGACTTGTGACTATATATGTAAAAGACTTGTCTATATTTATGTTTGCTAAAAATAAAGTTTATAATTGTCGTTAACAAAATATAGCAAAGATCGTAAAATATAAATAACGTTTTTTAGACGATATTTGTATTAACAATCTCCCCCTTTTTGTTGAGGACAAAAAATAAAGTTTATTTTTAAGCAATGAGATAAATAAAGTGCAAGTCTTTAAAAATATAGATTAAACTAGTTTTATGCAATTTTAAAATCAATTTAGTCATTTTAAATTGTATAAAATATGTGAGTTTTGAGTTTAATACTTTCTCTCCGTTTTTGTCGAAACAAAAAGGAGAAATGCGTAGCGGAATATAGTGCAAGCCCTTGGTCAATACCCCCCCTAGTTAGGGTGCCAAGTATATGATGCATGGATTTTGAGTGCTTGATTAGCTCCCCCTTGGTCAATACTCCCCCTAGTTATGGTGCCAAGTATAAGATGCATAGATTATGAGTGCTACAAAACAAAGGTTAGTGATAAATAGTTCAAACCAACCATGGATATAATGTACAATAAGAAGTCACAACCAACACACAACCATCAATAAACATCATTCATTAGTAAAATATTTTGTGACAAAAGTCACAAAATTGGACAATAATGGAGATGTTGAAGTGCAAGAATAAATAGAAAAAAATAACTTAGAAAGAAAATCCTAGGAAAAAATAACTTAGAAATAAAAATCCTAGAATACAAAAATAAATAACTTAAAAAATAAAAATAAAAAATAAATAAATCCTAAGATGTGAAGCTCCTAATGTGATCATCTATTGAGGAGGATGAGAAAGAGCGTTAAGATGCTCGAGGATGTGGTTTAAAATGAACCTCATCTCGTTTTGGAGCTCATGAACCAATATATTGGTTCTTTGACTAAGATGAGTGGTTCTTTCACACATGGAGCAATCATGGCGAGGGAAGTTTGGTGGTAGAGTAGGTTCGTTTGTTGGTGGTGGTGGTGCTAGAACATTTGTTGATTAGTGGTTAGGATTTGGTGGAGCTGTGATGGATGAAAGAAAAGTGGTTTGTAGTTGCATGGCTTTATGGAGGTAAGAATCCACCATGTTGGAAAAGGCATAGAGGTGGTCTAGTTCCTCATTGATTTGACCTTGAGTTTGTGGAGGATCAATCCACATGGACTCGTCAATGTCCCTAAGTGTTGAGGTTGGTGAGAAGGGTTGTGGTTGAGGTTTGTTGGGAATTAAACTTAAGCAGTTTGTATGGTTGAAGTATACAAGAACAGTTAAGACTGTTGATACAAGGACAGTTAAGACTGCTGATGGAAGAGAAGTTAGGACTGCTGAAAAAAGAAAAGTTTGGACTGCTTAAGAGATCAAGATGAAACCGTTTGAAGATAATTAAAGAAAAGATATGGTAAATATCTTATTTGTATAGAATGATATGGTTAGATGTTTAACGTGTAAAGGACTCTTTACATTATAAAAGGAGATCCTTAGATTAGGGTTTCATATACATGTCATACAATACGATATACACATATCATCCAGATCTATTGTAATCGTTCGATATAGTGAAGTGATAAGTTTGGTTGATATCGTTGTTCTTATTGTTTTACTTATTCAATCACCAAACATAATCATATATTCTTCTAAGTACTTGGTAGTAAATTCCGCGTGCTATCAAGTATATACTCAAAGTATCTCCAACACAACGTGTGTGTTTAGATCCGGTCAAGTGGTATCAGAGCCAGGTTTTTGATACGGTGAGTTTAGAAGAATCGGAAGTATTTACTCACTAGCAATCTAAGAAGATAGACATGGAGACACCTCAAACCTCAATCCTTGCTAAACTCCCCATGCTGAAACAGAATGAATATGACTTATGGCGGCTCAGGATAGAGCAATACTTCATGGTGCAGGACTATGCATTATGGGACATTATTGTCAATGGTGATTCCTTCAAACCAGTTGCTGTTGAAGAAACACGTGCTGATGGTTCCAAGGTCACAAAGCTTAACACTGAGCCAGTTACAAACGAGGAGAGAATCAAAAAGAAGAATGATCAGAAGGCTAGGAATTTATTACTAATGGCAATTTCTAATGATCAAGTGCTGAACTTTAGCCATTATGAGTTGGCTAAAACTCTCTTTGAAGCAGTGGTGGAAAGATTTGGTGGCAATGAAGCTACCAAGAAGGCACAAAAAACCCTACTCAAGCAAAGTTATGAGAACTTCACTACATCAAGCAATGAAACTTTGGATCAAATCTTTAATAGGCTTCAGAAGATCATCAGTCAACTTACTGTGTTGAAGATTGTGATACCTCAAGAAGACCTCAACATGAAGTTTCTAAACAGTTTACCTGCTGAATAGAATACTTATGTTGTGGTTTGGAGCAATAAACCAGAGCTGGAGAATATGACAATGAATGAGCTTTACAATAATCTTAAGATTGTTGAGCAAAAGGTCAAGAAGAGTGGTAGCACCAGTTCCAGTTCAGGGAATATGGCCTTTGTATCTGCTTCAAACAGTTCTAACCATGAAGATGAAGAAGCAGTTGGTACTGCTATACCAACAGTTAGCACTGCTGGTGTAAAAACTAGCACTGCTGGCTTGACTGATGAGACCATATATGCATTTGTATCAGAACAGTCTGGTGGGTCAAAGATCTTTAATGAAGATCTTCTTCAAATTGCTGAAGATGATTTGGAAGCTATGGATTTGAAGTGGCAGTTGGCTATAATAAGCATCAGGGCTAAGAAGTATTACCAAAGAACTGGGAATAAGATTACCTTCAATGGACGAGATGTTGCTGGGTATGATAAGTCTAAGGTGGAATGCTTTAATTGTCACAAGTTGGGGCACTTTGCTAGGGAGTGCAGAGGTCCAAGACAACAAAGTAACCAGGGTCAAGGGTTTCAGAATCAACAAGGGTCAAGGAGAACAGTAAATGTTGAAGAGCCTTCTTCCAAGGCTATGGTAGCTGTAGATGGAGCTGAATATGATTGGAGCTTCATGAAGGAAGAAGAGGAACCAGCCAACTTGGGTTTGATGGCTTTCTCAGACACTGAGGTATATAAACCTGAAAAATGTTCAATCTCTTTTCATGCTTTAAAAGATTATGAAAATATTAAGAAACAATATGATGTTCTTAGAGTTGAATATAATCAAATAAGTTTTAGTCTGTCAAATCATAACAGAGGATTAGCTGTTTTGGAAGAACAAATTGTGTTTTATAAACAGAATGAGTCAAACTTTACTGATGAGATAGGTCTTTTAAAGAGGGAATTGGAAATAAAAGAAAATAAAATGAGTGGACTTGTATATGAACTAGAGAAGCTTAAAAAGGAGAAAGATAACATCTAGTTAAGTGTAGACACTATTGAATATACTTCAAATGGAGTTAAAAAGATTGTAGAGAGTCAAATACTTAACAATGCTAAATCTTGTTTAGGTTATAAGTCAGTTGCACCCCCCTTTAGAGGAATGTTTGCTCCACCAGGAATAGATTTAGCTCATACAGGTTTAGAAGAGTTTAGGATATGGAATTTCCTGGATATGGTGTTAAGATTAGTGAGAATCCTGTTAAATTTGTTAAGGGAGAAGATGCTTTCACTACAAAAAAACAGGCTTTCAGAGACTGAAAAATCAGTCTCCGATACACCATGATCAGTTACGGATGGTCTATCAAGGACTGATTTTGCTAGTCACTAATCAGTGATAGAAGCTTAGTTACAGAAAGTGATGTTATCAACTGAAATTCAGTCTTTGTTGTATCGAACCAACGAGGACCAGAGATCAGTCACCAAAATAAAAAAGTCAGTCCTTATTTCTATGGGTTGGTATCATGTTATTTCAGTCCCCAATGCATATTATCGGTGACTGAAAAGTCAGTCGCCAATACTATGTTAAATCAGTTACTAACACATGGATTTAGGGACTGAAAATTAGTCCATAAACATTGTTTATAGTCCCTAATACGTTTCGTTGTTTTGTAAATTACCGTACCAAATCAGTCTCTAATAATAGGATTTAAAAACAGATTAGTCTCCGATGAAAAGCTTTAAAGACTGATTGTTAGTCACAAAAAACAGATGAATTAGTCCTTAATTTTTTTTCTAGTGACTGAAAATTAGTTTCAAAATATATGTTAATCGATACAAAATAACATTCAAATCAGTCTCCAATATGATGGCGCCGTTCCATTATATTTCTATTATAAACTAAAAGTTAGTGGCAAATACAATTTAATTCAGTCCCCATTCACAATGCATACATGACCCCTTACAATAGTATATAAAACTCCAAACCATAAACAATAATAATAACAATATTTCTTTAAAGCATAATAATCACCAATCCAAATAACAAGAGTTTACAATTCAATATGTTTAAAAATAAAACCAAATTCAATAGAAATAAATTTGAACGTCCTATATATCCCTATCGGTGAATGGATCATCGTTATTCCTCATCACTAGCCCAACACCCACCTCCCATGCTGACTGTATTGTCTTCTTTCGGCCACAAACACTTTTTATGGCTTGTCTCTCAACCTCGTGCTCCATAACAGTAGTAATCTGAGTCGTTCCTTCATCTTTTAATTTATCAACAGACTGTCGAACAATCGCCTGTAATGCAGGAATGAACTTAGTTAACGTGATAGTTTTACTTTATGTAAGCCATATCATTTTTATTAAAGCCATTTATTGGTATCTAAGTAGATATAGGCAAGAAGATACCTCTTTCAAAGAATGAAGCAATAGGTATTGTTTTTTCTGCTGATTATCTATCTGGTTCAAGATAAATGGCAAGTACTTGACTACTTGGGCAGATTCCTAACAGCAATATTGGCAAGTGTATAAGAGGCTGCAAATTTTATCTCTTCAAAGGGAGACTGAAAAGATTCAATAACTATGGTTTCTATGTGCGCATGTGAGCTCAAATATTTTCTTCTCCCAATTTCACCCAAACATAGCAAAGCCAGATGTTGCTTGGCCTGAAAAAAGGATGCCCAGCATTGAGACATGGCATTCCAATTGAAACTTACATAAAATAAATGCCATTTGAGCTAATTTAAATAGGATGATAAAAGACGACAGGAAGTCATAAAAGTACGCTCACAATTACCAGTTATTATCTATTAAAAAGCCTACCTTGTATACTCAACTTGCAAATGGATGTGTAAACATAAGCATATAGATGTATAAGGTATTATCTGCCATAACCATAACCACCCTCCATCAAAGTAGACATGGCTAATAAGAGTAGTGAGCAACTTATCTACATAACCTTACTTAATGATATGGCAAGACACAGCTACTAGGAGTACTAACCTAAAAGTATAGCATCTATTTGCTTAACAGCCACAGAGCATATAAGGGCCCGGCTAAAGTGTAAACCAAAGCACTTGTGTCATGCCAATTAGCTTTTCTATAAGGTATGGCAAGTGGTTGGTCATTGTTGTACCATTTTAGTAGAAACTATTAGTGATGATAGCCAATCTGCAAAGTTATCAAGTAAAGCCAATGTGGTGTATGGATGTAGCAAACGGCTTACGCAAAAGGAGCATACTTATAAGCTACCTTAGTGTTGGTCAGGTACTGATATAGCTCCTCTGAGACCACATATAGTGCAAACATGGCATTTACCCATCTAAAGGCATACAACAAGATCATCTAAGCCTAAGGCACTATGTCACTTAGCCATCTCCAGAAAATCAGATTGCCCCATAAAAATGAAGATGAGAAACCTACCGAATTTGTACTCGTATCAACTTTCAAGATCTCTGTGAGCATCTTTACTGTCGTTGAACATTTGTGGTCTCCTGCAGCAAGGCAGAGTACAGCAACACACTGTGCTATGGAAAACAAAGCTTGTTTTGCAATACCACCAGATTAAGGAGACGGCTTAGCAGTTGAAAGAAGAGATTCCAGCAGAGCATCAAAACTCGTGTTTGCAGAGTAAACCAAAGTAGCACAAAAGTTTTACAAAGCCTGCAATTTACAATCAATAGATCAGGAATACACAAACATCTTCTCTCATGGAAAGTAAGTCCTATACGAAGATTGAGCAGTACCAGGAGGGCCTGTCCTTGAAGCAATGAACTTTTAACTAAAGCCAATGCATGGGGAAGAACTTTATTTCTGACAGTCATCCCCACAGTTTGACCAGACCTCTTGTCTGACATCAAGGTGCAGCAGAGTTCGAGGGCAAGAGGAGTCATATGCATTTCTGAATCACTGGTAAGTCGAAAAGCAATGATACATATTAGTCTTTTACTCTTTTGTCTCTTAAGAAACAAGGAAACAAGCCTAAAATCAAGTACCAAACCTGATCAAAGTTGAAAGTTCCACTATGATAACTTCATAAGCAGCAGAACCAATTTTATCACCATAGTTAACAATTAGTGTGTTTAAGGTGCCCAGGGTTGCCTGCCTTAATGCTCGATTAGCCTATTTTCCAAAAAAAGATCAGTGATGAATCCAGATTCAAATTTTGCTACAATTTTCCAAATACAAAGAATAACATCCTTAGAACTATAATAGTTGTTGATACAAAAGTTGGGCGTTCCTTGATAGGGCTTCTATTCTCGTACCAATTCGAATCTTAATGCTTGATGAGACCTGCGCACTAAGAAAAAGGACAAACACCGTTAGGCTTATCGAGGGATTGTCTCCCCCGATTATCCTCCGGCGTGAGAGTAAGTAATCGAATGTAGGGTTTAGTTTATGGTGAGGGTTTATTGAAGATCGTACCTTTACCGAGGGCTTAGGTGCCCTTTATATATGCATGAAACCCTAGTGGGTTTCGTGTTCCCTACTCTTCGGCGTGTTAGCCGACATCGGGTATATAGTATATATCTTCTTTATTTAGAAGATATTCTATATATTATCCGGAAATAACTTTGGGCTTGGGCCTTGTCGACCCAAGCCGCATAACTGGTAGTCCAGTTGCGGCCCAAGCGTGGTGGGCTTAATTGTTAGTATTGTTTACTAACCGGGTTCGTGACCCGGGTGTAGACTATACGTCATCATGTCCCCCCAGTCTAGTGTGCGCAGGGTAAAACCTGCGGACGCTAGACTAGAGTCGTGTCGAAATTATTCCCCATGCGTACGCGGGAAGCTTTCAAAAAATATACCGCCAAAACCACACGTGTGATGTATCTAGTCCAAAAAAGTGTAATTTGGGTACCTTGGGAAATGGAGAGGTTGCCCACTTGCCTTGTACCGTCATTTATCCTAGCCACACGATTGGGGCTAGTGGGATACACGTGTCACTTATCTGTGGTGGATGGGAAAAGTATATAAACTACCGCCTCTCATTCACTGTGACGTCCACAGTTAAAACATCGCCATTCCTCCATTTTTACATCTTCAAATCTTCTTCCAAAAAAGATAATTCAAAGGTAATTGCGCGTGCGCACATAATCTGAATCAGAAAATGGTAGCGCAACTTCGTGATTTCCATTCTAACATAACCGAGGAGGAACTGATTCAGTTCACCTCGGATTATTTTATCCCTTTGGGCCTGCGCCCAGAGGTACCCGGTCCGAATGACACCATCGCGGATTTCCCTGCCGGGAAGGTAGGGTTATATACGCGCTTTTTTGAGTGGGCGAATCAGCGCGTCCCCATATCCGTGTTATTGAGTGACATACTCCATTACTACGACCTCCACATCTCCCAGTTGCACTGTATTGGTGCTGGGAAGATTGCTAACTTTGAGGTGAACTGCCGCTTGTTAGCGGTTCACCCATCTCTCCACTTATTTCGCGCGTTTTATCATTTGACGTGGTCAAATGGTTGGGTTACCTTCGCCAAACGCGTAGGGAAGTTACAATGTTATCAGACTAAGGTAGATAAGCTCAAGGATTGGAGGGAAAAATTCTTTTGGGTTGATGACGCCGTTTTCCCTTCCCATTTTCCATTTTACACCCGTGCCAATCTGCCCAAGGATGAGCGCCCTCCTGAGACGTGGTATAACGTGGATCATGCGGCGATAATAGATGAGAATCGACTTCCGATCAAACCTTATCCGGAAGCATTCCTGGTGCACATGGGCATCAGTCGGAACTATTATGAGCATGAGACAGAAGTTCCCACATTCTTGCATGCGGATGGCACGGGTGGGTGCTCCTTCTATCGCCTTACTGTCGTTATTAGTGTAAGCTCTTCTTCTTTTTTCATACTTTATGTAACTTGCCTTTCTTTGTTTACTTGATGCGCAGAGATGGATCTGTTCTCTGTTGTGAGGCTGGAGAATCCGCGTGCTGTGGCGGTGGGAGTGCGTCCTCTGGGGGACGGTGAGCAGACTATTCTGCAGGCAACGGCAGGGCGCGTCGTGGATTTGGTTATCCCAGATCCCGAAGGCTCCCCTGATGTGATAGCAGCTGAGCCAATACAGGAGGTGGCTCCTCCTGTGCAGCCCAGTCCTGACGCTGCGCAGCCTCCTCTTCCTGAAACGGTGATCCATTTAGAGGAGACTGACAGTGAGATGGAGGAGAGCTCCCCACTGACGCGGAAGAGAGCGTCTGGTGGTTATGGTGAAGGGCCTTCCAAGAGGCCGCGAACTGAGGCTAGTGGAAGCCCATCTTTTACTGAGGTGCAGATGAGGTGAGTACCTTATTAGTTAGAAACTTTTGTCAAGTTATATTGTATTCTAACTTTGTTTCTTCGTATCCTCAGTGTGGATGCTGAGAAGCCTGGTGGAGGTGCGTCCACGACTGAGACTGAGAAGCAGAAGGACGTGTCCTTGACTCCTCCCCACATGTAAGTATTATTTAGCGTTTCCTTAGCGTTTTGTGTATGATTGACCGTGCACTAACTTTGTCTCTTGATGTTTTTTGCAGCGAAAAGCCTGTGGAGGACGCTGGCGTCCTAGATGGGCGTGCGCCACCCGAGGTGAGTCATGCTCTGGACGGGGCGCGTTCACCGAGGGACGTTGAAGTGGAGTCAAGTCCGTTTGACTCTACGATGGAGGAGCTTGCCTCTATCGCTGTGCGCCAGTCTGAGCTGGTGGCGCAAGCAAGAGTGCACAAGTCTGAGGAGGTTTCCAGACTGCAGGCGCAATTAGCGTCTGTGCAGGCTGAATTAGCAAGCTCTAAAGCTGAGCAGCTGAGCTCCAAGGCTAAACTGGAGCGCGCGGAGGCGTCTGCGCGAAGAATGGGTGAGGAGAAGGTTATGGTGATGGCTGAGTTGGAGCGGGAGCGTGCTTTTGCGGACCGTCAGAGGCGTAACTCCTTGTGGGCGCTGAAGTACTTGGAACAGAATAGGAGCAAGCACTTTGCTAATATTGAAGAGTTCCGCAGCCGTATTGAGCTTGCCCTGAAGACGCAAGAGGAGAAGCTCCGCCAGCTCAGCATTGAGTACGATGAGGAGCTGTACCCCCATCTGGTTCAGTCTGTGGCTGAGCGCAGGTACATGCTGCTTTACTTCCTTATATCTTATATATATTTGGGACCCTTTTTCTTATTAACACTTGTGTTATTTCGTAGGTGGTTGATCAGTCATGGTCTTCGCCTGGCCGCCATGTGTACGCTAGAGCATCCTGAGGTCACCGCATCCTTTGGGAAGGTTGTAAATTGCGCTATTGCGCACGGTGAGACCTCGGCCGCAGACAAGCTTGCGGAGGCCAAGTTGCTGACCGTGCCGCTTGCTGAGGTGCCTGGGTATAAGGCGGATGCCCATGCTGAGCTTGTTGCTGCCATGGAGGAGCTAAAGAAGCTTGAGCTTCCGCACATCGCTCTCTTGGAGCGTGATCAGGACCAGCCGATCAGCGTGATCATGGCGGGGCTCATTCTCCCTAGGCATCTGCAGGATGATGCAGATCAGCAGGTGGACTTCTACTTGAAGCCTGATGTGGCGCAGTTGAAGGTACCCATTTTTGCTCAGCCTCGTGACATTCTGAATCCTTTCCGTCTTGAGAAAGAGATTTCTTTGCAAAGTTCGCTAAATGCGCATGTTTCCAGGGTCGCACGAAAGAAAGGCGAGAAAGGAAAGGCCATTCTGTGCGGCATAGGCGCTGCGCATCAGCCTAGATCCGATGGTGTGCCTGTCTGCGTGGCCACTGTTTCCCTTGATGATGCAGAGTTGTTGAAGAGGCTCGCGGATGCAAAGGAAGCGGCTTTGAGCGGGGGTTCCAGCCAGTTAAGGCGTACATATAGTATTTAGCTCTTTTGTACAAGTCTTTTTGTAGAACCGTATTCTATGAATAAAAAGTTGTTTTTGTACATAGTGTTTCTATAACTTCTAAATACTTATGCTTTTTGAACTCATAGTTCTTATATGACTTATGTATCCTTGCGTGAAGATAACTTTAAGTGTTTAAGCGTATTTAGAAAATAAGGGTCATAATCGTGTATGAATTTCCTTAAGGACCGTAGTCGCGTGTTGAATTTTTCCAACTTAATCATAGTCGTCTATGTATTTTTGTAAGTTTACTTGTCGTATTGTACTTTAAGGAATCAAGAGTCTTGATTTCCTGAGTTGTTAAACGCGCACAGTGTGCTTTATCGCGCATCCGTCGTGGGGTGCGTGAGGAGCTTGCGCCAACGTCTTGAGCGCAAGGTGTTTAACAAGGATTCGTGATCCGGTGTTGATGGGTTTGCAACCCTCTTACTCAACGAGTAGTTTATTAGGTTTACTCATCCTTTCTGCCATCGTGGGTCTTAGTGTGTGCATGCACGCCATGTAGGCAAGGATATAACAATATTGAAACATGATAATAAAAGATGCAAACAATAAAGTTAAATATGTTATGGAGTTAGCTAGAAACCATAACGTTTTATTAATACTTGCAAGTTTTGAAAAAGAATGTTTATCTAGATAATTCATAAAAATAAAATTACATGGATCTTTATTGAGGGCACTTTCTAAAGCGCATTAGTGTCCATGTTAGGCCGTAGCCTTCTTCAAAGATAGCACCGTTTAAGGTTGCGGACGTTCCATGTTCGCTGTAGTTCATTTCCGTCCTTGTCGCGTAGCTTGTACGCTCCATTGCCAAGTGCTTCTATGACCTCGTAAGGTCCTTCCCACTTTGGTCCTAGCTTACCAGTGTCTTCTGCGCGGCTTGAGTCATTGTCGCGGTACACGAAGTCGCCTGGTCTGAATGAAGTGCTGCGTACTTTGGTATCATAGTATTTTTTCATTCTTGACTTAGCTTTCTCTTCGCGTATTGCTGCGCGCTCACGTCTCTCTTCCAACAGATCTAAGTCTATGCGCCGCTCATCGTCATTGGTTGCCACGTTAATTTCCGCAGTACGGATGGTTGGCATTCCAATTTCAGCTGGTATAACCGCTTCTGTCCCATAGACCAAAGAGAAGGGAGTGTCCCCGTTGCTAACCTTGATGGTTGTTCGGTGCGCCCAAAGAACATGTGATAATTCTTCTACCCATCTACCTTTGTGTCTGTCCAGGCGCGCTTTTATTCCTTCGCCAAGGCTTCTGTTTGCGCGCTCGACCAAACCATTGGTTTGTGGATGAGTTACTGATGCAAAGTGCTGCGTGATGTTCAGTTGTTCACACCAATCTTTGAACGGGTTATCATGGAATTGTTTTCCGTTGTCAGAGATAATTTCTCCAGGCAATCCAAAACGACATACTATGTTGTCCCACACGAATCGTTTTACCTGGTTACCTGTTATAGTCGCTACTGCCTTTGCTTCGATCCACTTGGTAAAGTAATCTATTGCCACAATGAGGAATTTCAATCCTCCTGCGGCAATGGGGAAAGGTCCAGCGATGTCGATACCCCATTTGTAGAAGGGCCATGGCGATGTAATAGGTGTTAGTTCATGTTGTGGTCGGCACGGAATAGGTCTGTGAACTTGGCAATCGTTGCACTTCCGTACCAAGTCGCGTGCGTCACGGTGCATAGTAGGCCAATAGTATCCAGACCTTAGGGCGCGCGCTACAATGGACCGTGGTCCTGAGTGCATGCTGCATGAGCCTGCGTGGATCTCTCTAAGTACATAGTCTGCCTGGAGAGGTCCAACACACCTAAGCCATGGTTGTAGGAATGAGCGTCTATATAAGACGTCATCTCTGAGCTCGAATCGCTGCGCTGTGCGTCGGATTCTTCGAGCTTCCTTCTGCTCTTGGGGAAGTATGCCCTTGCTGATGAAGTCAATGATCGGTGTCATCCACGTAGGATTTTCCTCTTCTATCACCGTGGATATTTCCATCTCTGTGATTGACTTGTTTTTCAAGGTTTCCACCAAAACTTGTTTTGATAGATGCGCAAAACTGGTGGATGCAATTTTGCTCAGCGCATCTGCTTTCCTATTTTCACTCTTGGGAACCTGCTTGATGATGAATCTATCGAAGTTCTGGATCAGAGATTTGGTCTTTTCGAGGTATTGGATCATGTGTTCCTCCTTTGCTATATATTCTCCTGAAACGTGGTTAGCCACTAGCCGCGAATCGACGTTTACTTCTAGGTTGCGTGCACCCATTTGAGTTGCGATGCGTAACCCAGCTAGGAGTGCTTCGTATTCTGCCTCGTTGTTCGTGGCTGTGAATTCAAAACGCAGTGCGTAGGTGAATTCAACTCCTTCTGGGTTGGTGAGAATAAGGCCGCCTCCTGATCCATCTACGCATGAGGATCCATCAGTAAATAGAATCCATGGTTCTTGAAGTTCCTCCTTGCTTGTCGCAGGTGGAGTATCTGTATCCGGCTTCTCGATGATGAAGTCGGCCAATATCTGCCCTTTAATTGCAGTGCGCGGTCTGTATGATATGTTATGCTCGCCCAGTAACACGCTCCATTTTTGTAGGCGTCCCGATGCGTCGGGTTTCGATATAACCTGTTTGATGGGTTGGTCCGTGATACCAGCGATTGGATGCGCCTGGAAGTACCTGCGTAGTCTTTTCGCTGCAAACACTAAGGCTAGGACCAATTTCTCCATTGCAGTGTAGTTAATCTCCGTTTTTTTCAGCGCCTTACTAACAAAATAGATGGGTGTTTGGACGGAATTCCTGTCTGTCAGTAGGACTGCGCTGACTGCTCCTTGAGTCGCAGATAGGTACATTATCAGCTCTTCCCCTGGTCGGGGTGCAACAAGCTTTGGGAGCGCTGCTATGTGTTGTTTGAGCTGTTGGAAGGCTTCTTCTGCCTCCGCAGTCCACCTGAAATCTCCCTTTTTGGTGCACTTCTTGAGTGTCTTGAATAGGGGAAGTGACTTGTCTGCTGATTTAGATAAGAATCGGTTCAGTCCGGCTAGCTTGCCGTTTAGTGACTGAACTTCTTTTAGTGTGCGCGGTGAGGGGAGGTCAATGACTGCTTGAGTCTTCTCTGGGCAAGGTTTGATCCCATCGGGTTCTATCAAATACCCGAGAAACATGCCTTCCGTAGCGCCAAACGTACACTTCTTGGGGTTCAATTTCATGTTGATTCTCCTGAGTGTGTTGAACGTTTCCTCCATGTCGCGCACCAGCTCGTCCTCTGTATGGCTTTTGATGACGAGATCATCGACGTATACTTCCAAGTTGCGTCCCACTTGTTTCTCGAACGCAGTGTCCACCAATCTTTGGTATGTTGCTCCTGCGTTCTTTAGGCCGAAGGGCATCTTTGTGTAGCAGTAGACCCCTTGACTTGTGTGGAAGGCCGTCTTTTCTTCGTCTTCCTCCGCCATTTGAATTTGGTGGTATCCCTTGTATGCGTCCAGGAAGCATTTGAAGGGATATCCACATAGAGACTCAATTTTCCAGTCTATTTCCGGTAGCGGGTAGCAGTCCTGTGGACATGCTTTATTGAGATCCGTAAAGTCTACGCACATCCTCCAACTGCCATCGCTCTTCTTTACCATCACTGGGTTAGAGAGCCAGTCATGGTAGTAGACTTCACGCATGATGCCTGCGTCTACCAGCTTATGTACTTCTTCCAGGATGGCTTTTGCGCGGTCTGGAGCTTGTCCGCGTTTTTTCTGTCGTATTGGAGGATATCCTTGTCGGATTTGTAGCTTATGTTCCGTGATGGAGCGTGGCACTCCTGTCATATGCTTAGGTTCCCATGCAAAGATATCCAAATTATTTTGCAAGAGTGCGCATATAGCTGACCTGCCTTTGTCAGACAGAGACCCACCAATAGATACCTGTTGATCCGGGTATTCAGGGTGAATGGCAACCGTTAGGTTTGGGACTTTGATCGCGCGCTGTTCTGGAACAATACTTACGTCACTTGTCACTGCGTTACATTCTTTGGGTGGTGTGGTGGTATTGTAAAGGGTGACAATACCTCCTTCCACTGGGAACTTGAGCATTCCGTGCGCTGTGGATGGCACGGCGCGGATGGATGATATTCCAGGTCTCCCAATAATACCGTTATACGGGGAGGGGGATCTGATTACCATGAAGTTCATCCAGGTAGTTGTAGAGTGTGGTTTGTCACCAACTTCTACAAATAGACGTAATTGCCCCGTGGGCCATATCTTCTCCCCTGTGAAGCCGGTGAGCGGTGTTGTGGCTGGGGTCAGCTGACTCTGTATCTCAGGTCGCAGCTTCTTGAAACAGTGTTCGTATATGATATCAGCGGATGCACCTCCATCTATATACATGCGACGGATATCGTGACCCCCCGTATGTATTTCAATGGTGAGTGGATCCACTACTGCGTTGTTCGCAGTCAGGGAGGGGAAAGAAATTTCGTTTCCCTTAGAAAAACGCTGACTAACTTTCTGTCTTGTCGCGCGGGGCCATGGCTGTATCATGTAGATGATATCTGCCTTTTCTTTCGGTGTTTCTTTCTTGGCCCCTGGTTTTGATTTGTCTTTCCCTTCTCTGATGTTTTTTACAAGATGGTCCATCTTTCCTTCCTTTACCAATTTGTCAATCAATTGGCGCAGTTGGACGCAATCGTTGGTTGTGTGGCCCTTCTGTCCATGGTATTCGCAATAACCATTCCCTATGCGCTTATCCTCTGGGGTGCGGATTGGTGGTGGTTTCGGGAAGTTTGCGCCCTCCGTCACAAATATCTCCCTTGGGGTTTTTGTGAGGGGTGTGTATCTATCATTGTCTCTTCCACTCCCTTGGTTGCGATAGCCTCTGCTGCGGCTGTTACGACTGCCACCCTGGTCATTGGGTTGTCTCCTTGACTCTTCTTGTGATCTATGATTCGAATAGCCTTTTTTGCTATCCGCAGCGGCTTCTTCTCCTTGGACGAAAGACCTCGTGCGCTTCATGAGCTCATCGAAGGTTAGGGGAACCTTATCGTTTAGCTTTTTTATCAGATCTGGGTTATTGATTGCATTCATAAAACCCGATATTTTCAGTATCTCTGGACACGCCTTGACTTTCATGCACTCGTCCTTGAAGCGTTCCATAAAAGCGCTTGTAGATTCCCCTTGTCGCTGTTTAACCCTAGCGAGTTCGACAGGGTTTTTGGCGCACTTCTTCCTTTGAGTGAAGTTTAAGCGAAATGCTCTGCGCAACTCTTCAAACCCACCAATGCTTCTGCGTGGAAGCTTACTAAACCAGTTGCGCGCATTCCCTACTAATGTGGAGTTGAACATATGGCACCACACAGGCTGTGGCCAATTTTCGATAGTAGCTGCTGATTCGAAAATTTTTAGGTGATCATCAGGATCACCTGTCCCATCATATGTTTTGACATTAGCAGGCATGCGCCTTTTCTTGTTCTCAGAAAAGTCACTGATGCGCCTAGTAAACGCATCAACCTTTTGGCGACGCCAGGGGAGAGACATGTCTTCATCATCCTGGTCGCGGTATTTCCCTCTTGATTTCCAGTGTCCAGTCTCGCTGTCCGAGGAATCTCTTGAGGATGAGCGGACTCTTTTGTGACGCTTGCGTCGACTATCCTCAGAGTCTGAGCTTGCTCCTCTGCGGCGCTTGCGCCGACTATCCTCAGAGTCAGAGCTTGAGGGGCTTTCACTTGGGGAACATCGTCGCCCAAGCCTATCTTGGATTCTGCGTCTGCCAAGCCTAGCGTGGACATTGGCGCGCCGCTCCCCCTCTTCAGGCTCTTCCAGATGTTGAAGGTCGGCTGCTTCATCGTCCACAACCTTCCTTCCAATCCTGGCGAACACTGGTTGTTTACGGCTATCCTTCTCGCGTCTTTCCTTTCGGTAACGCGGTGGGGATGCGTCAGGATTAGGGTCAAAGTTGAGTCTGGCGTGCAGACTTTGGCTTGACCTCTTCTTTGCCTCCTCTCGCATGAGCGCAGTCAAGGCTTCGTAGTTTTGAGATACGAAGTCACTTGGGGCTAATTCGGAGGTAACTCCTTCTAGCGCGATAGAGTCGGTTTCCAAAGCTGGATCCTTGTTTCGTGCAGGCGCGTTGGGAGGCTCAGTGAAGTTCACTTCTGGCATGGCAAGAGGTGTGCGCTCCAGTTCTATCTCGCTAGTACTTGTCGTAATAGCGGGGGTAAACCTGGTAAGCGATTCCACTGCAGGAAAGACCAGATTTGGGTGCGCTCCTAAGCTTTGAGGCGTACTGGTTGTCCCAGAGGCCTGTTTAGAAGCCGTATCAATTTGATGCTTCTTTCCTAGTGGATCGTCCTGCGTTTTCTTCCCATGCGGACTCTTATGACTTCCGTGTTTCGTCATTCTAGTTTTTTGGTAAAATCCTTAGTGTAGGGTCCCACGGATGGCGCCACTTGTTGATACAAAAGTTGGGCGTTCCTTGATAGGGCTTCTATTCTCGTACCAATTCGAATCTTAATGCTTGATGAGACCTGCGCACTAAGAAAAAGGACAAACACCGTTAGGCTTATCGAGGGATTGTCTCCCCCGATTATCCTCCGGCGTGAGAGTAAGTAATCGAATGTAGGGTTTAGTTTATGGTGAGGGTTTATTGAAGATCGTACCTTTACCGAGGGCTTAGGTGCCCTTTATATATGCATGAAACCCTAGTGGGTTTCGTGTTCCCTACTCTTCGGCGTGTTAGCCGACATCGGGTATATAGTATATATCTTCTTTATTTAGAAGATATTCTATATATTATCCGGAAATAACTTTGGGCTTGGGCCTTGTCGACCCAAGCCGCATAACTGGTAGTCCAGTTGCGGCCCAAGCGTGGTGGGCTTAATTGTTAGTATTGTTTACTAACCGGGTTCGTGACCCGGGTGTAGACTATACGTCATCAATAGTGAAAACAATGGTATTGCTTATACCTTGCGTAGGAAGGCAGTTAACTCCACAATAACATGCTCCATTACACATGAAAGGTCTAAGTGAAGCAGAGAAGCGGCTATGACCGCAAAAGCCTGAAAATCGATTTAAGAATAAGCATCAAAATGAACTATTTTTGACAATATCATGAAAACATAAATGAACTATTTTGTTTCGCAAACACGAAATTGACACATAAAGACCTCAAATTGATGATTAAATTAAATATATAACACGTTACAATATCATGGTGAGATGTGAAAATGTGAACATTATGGCCATGTTATGCAAGTTCGACTGCTGCGTCAACTATTAACCTCTCAGCTCCTCCTAAATAACATAAGAATCAAAATATCATAACCAAAAAAAATAGGCCAGTAGAATCAAAAGGTCCAAAAAATAACTGAACCAAAGCAATCATGACGACAACATGGAAAATATACTAAATCGGGCGATAAAAAGAGTAGTTTGCAATACAATCTACTGCTAACTAACTTTTCCTTAACTTATATTTCATATAAAATTTTGCATTTAGTTACGGTACATGGAGTGTGAAGGCCTAAAATATATATTCTATCGGTATATTGATTCAACTATAGAGGTCAAAAGAATGTACTCCGTCCGGTTCCTTCTCATATTGTGACCAATCCCAAGGATCATACAAAAACTGCATCCCATCATCACCGAAGGACAAATCATAAATTAAGGAATAACAACATCTTGCGTATACATACAGACACGACTCCACTACAACTTGATACACTATTTCCGTCAATTCCTTTCCATGTTATACGATTAAAAAGTCAAACAGCATAAAACCGGAGACGGTTTTAGTAGTATTTAATCGCAGACGAATAGTTCAAAATATAAGACCAATATCATTCACATTAAGTTAACCTTTGCAACTAATCTAAAGTAAAATTTTAACTCACGCTGATCATTTAAATCTAGATAATTAGTTACATAAACTGATCTTACTCAACAAAATAATCTACTACTCTCAAGTAATTACAGTTACACATACAAAACAAGAAATTCGAAATTAAAATAAAATTATACCGATTCCGAGATCAGGGTGAATGATTGCGATCTTCATTTTCGAGTTCTCCATTCTTCTTTTTGCTTTTGCTGAAAGTTATACAAAAAAGGGGGTTTAACAACAGTTCACGCGTTACGCTTTTTTGTCTGGTGGCTGACTGGTGAGGATGTGACTGACGATTTTGGGTGGTGACTAGCAATGATCAAGCGAATTTGGTTTGTTTGAAGACCAAAAGAGAGAAAGTGAGAGGAAATGAAGATGATAAGTTTGTGGATTTGAGATGTGAGGTTCTAATTGATAGTTGGATGGTGGGATAATTTTAGTTTTGGGGAAAATTTAGAGCGGCACAACTGAAAATGAGAGAGAGGGAAATTCTATTTTCTTTTTCTTTGGAGGTATTATAGAGGTATTATAGAATTTAATTTATATACGTTTTTATACGTTTTTTATGTCAGTTTTTATCTGTTTTTATACGTTTTCGTCCATTTTTTACGTTTTCGTCCGTTTTTATACATTTTCGTCCCTTTTTTACATTTCCATCCGTTTTTTACGTTTTCGTCCATTTTTTTATGTTTTCGTCCATTTTTTTACATTTGTATACGTTTTCACCCATTTTAGTCCGCTTTTTTTTACGTTTTTATATGTTTTCATCCGTTTTCGTCCATTTGTATACGATTTCATCCGTATTTTTATGTTTTCATCAGTTTTTGTCTGTTTATTTTAACGTTTTTATACGTTTTCATCCGTTTTAGTCCCTTTTTTTACGTTTACGTCCATTTTTATACGTTTTCGTCTGTTTTTTATGTTTTCGTCCGTTTTGATACGTTTTCGTCTGATTTTAAACGCTTTCGTCTGTTTTTATAAGTTTTCGTCCATTTTTAAACGTTTTAGTCCTTTTTGATCTATTTTTATACATTTTAGTCTTAGCTATGATGTCCATGTATTAGGGACTGAGTTGTGTTTCAAATTCCGTCACTAACAAATTTCCTCCAAACTTTTTTTATTGCGCAAACATATTTGTAACTGAATTTTAGTCTTAGGTATGATGTCCATGTAATAGGGACGTAGCTGTGACTGAAATTCAGTCACTAAAAATTTTCCCTCCAAACCTTTTTATTGTGTAGACATATTTGTAACTGAAACTTAGTCTTAGCTATGATCTCCATATATTAGGGACCGAACTGTGACTATAATTCAGTCACTAACAAATTTTCCACCAAAATTTTTTATTGCGCAAATATATTTGTAACTGAAATTTAGTTTTAGATATGATGTACATGTACTAGGGACTGAATTGTCACCCTTATTCAGTCACTAACAAATTTGCCTCCAAATTTTTTTCCCGTACAGGTATATTAGTAACTGAAATTTAGTCTCAGATATGGGGTCACTGAATCGAGGACTGATTTTTAGTCGCCGCAATCAGTCAATAAAAGGTCAGTCCTTAAATGTATCAGTAACTAATATTTCACTTACTGATGCTATGTGAGTTCATCAGCGACTGATATATCAGTCCCTAGAAATTCAGTCTCTGAAAGCCTTTTTTTTGTAGTGTTTTGTGAGTGCTAGTGATAAATCTCTCTCTGAAGAAAAAATGTCCTCTGATAGGAACTCAGATGCTCTAACTATTGAAGAGTGGACATCTGATGATGAGAAAGTAGAGGTTAAGGAAAAACCTAACGTTGTTAAGGTAGAAGTTAAACATGCTCCTAAAGTGGTTAAGACTGAAAACATAAAACCAATTAGGAAAAATGTTAGATATGCTGAGATGTATAGGACTAAGAACAGATCATCAAGTTCTGAGAGTAGTCATAGGAATTGGAATCATTCAAAATCTAAGAAAATGGATGATAGGTTTGCTATGATTAGAAAAGTATGTTTTGTCTGTGGAAGTTTTGAGCATATGGCTGCTTATTGTGAATCTAACCCATGGAAAAAGAGGGTTACTGGGAATGCTAGGGTGAACAGGAATAACAATGCTAGGGTAACTCAAAATGGTCCAACCAGATTGACAAACCCTAATGCAAAACATAAAATGTCACCTAAAGTTGTTATGTTAAAGACTGGCATCAAAACAGTTTCAACTGCTAGTCAAAATCAGTGGTTTAATAACAAGCAAACTGTTTCTAGTACAAAACAATTTTCAAATCATGCACAAACAGTTAAAAGTCATTTTTATCAGAAAACAGCAATGGCAAATCAGAAGTGGGTGCCTAAGGTTAAACAAGCAGTTCCAACTGCTAGACCAGCAAATCAGACTGCTAGGTACTTAAATGCTAAGGGATATTGGGGCAATGCTGTCAAGGCCTCAGCACATTGGGATAAACATTTTGCCAAACCCAATGGTGCATCAAAGACCTCAAACAAGTTTTCTTATCTTGATGCACAAGGCAGATCCAAACCAGTGATGGTTTGGATCCCCAAAAGAAACTAACACCTTTATTTTGTGTGCAGGAACATCCCTCAAATGACAAAGAAGATAGAGGATTTTCAGACAGTGGATGTTCAAGGCACATGACAGGCAACAAGTCATATCTTTCAGACTTTATTGCTCTGGATGGAGGACCAGTTGTCTTTGGTGGTGGTGTTGGAGGAAGAATTACTGAAAAAGGGTAATTAAAACTGGTAACCTTGATTTTGAGAATGTGTATTATGTACCAGAACTTAAGTACAATCTTTTCAGTGTATCACAAATTTGTGATAAACAGAACAAAGTTTTATTTACTGATACTGATTGTCTTATACTTTCTCCTGATTTCAAGCTACCTGATGAAAGTCAAGTATTGCTTAAAATCCCCAGAAAGGATAATACATACAGTGTTGAGATGAATAAACTAGTTCCTAAGGTTGGACTTATTTGTCTTGTTGCAAAAGCCACATTGGAAGAATCAATGTTATGGCACAGGAGGCTTGGTCATGTTAATTTTAAAACCATTAACAAAATTGCTAAACAAGGATTAGTAAGAGGTTTACCAAACAAAACTTTTCTCAATGACCAAACTTGTGTTTCTTGCCTTAAGGGTAAGCAACACAGAGCCTCATGTAAGCCAAAGACCCAGAACTCTATTTCTCAAGCTTTATATATGTTGCATATGGACTTGTTTGGTCCTACCTCTGTGAATAGCTTGAACTTTATAGGCAAAGAAAAATCAAGTTGGAAGTGTGGAATGGTCCACTATTTATAGGCAAAGAAAAATCTAGCCGTTACGTACGGACGGCTCCGTTAAATTTAATGGACCCGACGGCTCCTTTAAATTTAATGGAGCCGTCCCTGTTTAAAGGTGCCGTGGACGCTCCCTTTTTTGTCTTTTGTGGGGAAGGTTTATTTGGGGAAGTTAGGAGCTGTTTTGGGGGGAAAAATAGTTGTTACAATTTTTGAAATGATTTTCCCAAATAAAACATTTCTTTCTAATTCAAAAATAATTTGTAAAATGTATTTTTGAAAAATGTTTTGTCACATTTAAAAAAATGTGAAGTTTAAAAAAATATAATCCTTTGATCATTTGTCAAGTAGTAGATTTGTTTTTCCATACCTTGAGTGATTTACGTCGGGATGGAAATCTATGACTTTGTTGAAGCATACTTGAGACGTCGGGAGGTTTTGATGTAAGTATGCATTGATGATTTGTGTAGAGTGAATTCAAGGGAGCGAATTCAAGGGAGCGCTCGAGACAACTACCTTTTTGCTTCGACAAAAGGGGGAGAAGGGGAGTGTAAACAGGTAACTTTTACATTTTACGTTATGTATTACAAGTTACATGTTTGTCATTATTAAAACCGAAGAAACCGTTTAGTTTAAATATCGTAATATTTGCACTAACAATCTCCCCCTTTTTGATGATGACAAATATGTAAACCGTAACACATAGCAAAATGTAAAAGTTACCTGTTTACACTCTCCTTCTCCCCCTTTTGTCGAAGCAAAAAGGTAGTTGCCTCGAGCGCTCCCTTGAATTCACTCCCTACTCCCCCTTATTGAACTACTTTCCTTTCTCCCCAGAAAGGCGAGCTTGCATCATCCCAGTGAAGTCTTCTATCACCACCATTAGAAAGACTTCGTGCTATGTATTCAAATACTCCCGAGCTCCCCCTAGCTCAATGCTCCCCTATGGTGACTTAATCCCCTTGTTTATTTACCTTAGTATCTAGCGGATCCATGGATCAAATTCTTACAAAGGCTTTTCCTACATCAAGGGTTAGCTTCGTGCAGCATAATATATAACAGTATAGGAACAACATTATCGGGATATAATACACATAGCAAAACATGCATGGGTTAAACTATGTTAACACGTAAGTGTCACAACCCGGCCGAAAACCAAAGGTGTAATTGTTCACTCAATCACACTAATCAAGAACGAGATTCATTCATTGACTGACACACAAATTGACTTCTTCCAAGTTGTCATTGGGAAGGCAAGTTCTAACAAACCTTTTGAGCAACATAATCATCTACCTAAGATGATTGATGTTAAGGATAGTTTGTTGATAGGACATACTTCTAAATGATTACTATTATGATAAGTCGTGCCATAAAGTAGACTCGATAGAGGTTATACCTAAATGATTTCATAAGGTGGGAGAGTGTTGGTTGTGATGACAACAAGGACAACTTGGGTTATGTGGTTGTAGGAGATAAATAATGGGATGATCCATTAGTAGTTGTGGTGATGGTGATGGTGATAAAGATGATGTGTTGGTGCCAAGTTGATGCGTGGTTTTGCGACCTTACAACAGGTTTTACCTCTCGAGAGATCTCGAGAAGCTTGCAATCCCCACCAGGCAGTGTACCTGACCTTTGTAGTATAGTGAAGTGGCAAGTACCGGGGGATTGATCGTTCAACTCAAAGAATAGTGTTCGTTAGGATTGAAATTTATCTACTAGGTCTAGAGGTGAGGGATGATTCTTTTTGTATTTTTATATTTTATGGAAAGCAAGTAAAAATCTCTGGTTTTGGAAGAAGGGGCGGAATTAGTTGCTAATCAACTAACCCAAAAGCTACTAATTAAACTAATGTGCAGGAAAGTAAACTAGGGTTCTACAAGGGAAGTGAAGCGTATCTACCTATGATGTATTACTCCTTGCTAGCTATCCAATTCTACCTATTGAATTGTAACCTTGTTTTAATTGACGGGTTGTATTCCTTAATACCATTCGTGGGGTGGTGTACGTACTTCCCCAACTCTATAAGCTCCTACTTCACTCCTATGTCGAGCCGGCTAAGAAGCTCCTAACATGGGATCTCTAGAATTCGCTCATGCATTAAATACAACCAAATAAACCTAGTACGCATTGGTTCATGTTTCTTAAGACGTTCAAGCAAGTTACCGTATAGGAGGTTAGCCAGTTTTCTTAAGCCTAACATCGATATCACCCAATCAAACAAGAGACAATAGGAAACAAGAATTATAAGCTAAACCAATTAGATCTATTGAAGTGTCACACCTTTATTGATGACGATAGACACATACATCAACAAGGAATCAATAAGATCTAATTAATTATATACAAGTTTCACACAATCATAAGTAGACACAAGGTGAATTAGCAAAGCATGATCAATGAAGAGCAAACAACCATAATAATGAAAGACATAATTAAGTTAGAATCAACAAACCAATATTTGATGTTTATGAAATGATTGAAACCCTCTAAGTTGCTGGAAAAACACCTACCTAAACCCTAGAATCGGACTTAGGGTTTAGGGCTTACAAAAAATAAAGTTGTGATGTTGTATTTATAGCTGATTTTCTGTCCGCATCGATCTGACGGCGTCAGCCTTCACAAGTGACGGCGTCATCTCCCCTTTTTCACCAAATTTTAGATCTTTTCGTCCCGATTCCGTGGCCTCTTGAATCACCTAAATCCGAGTTCGTATGAAGATTTTATGGCCAAAACAGTGACAGCTACTCCGCGCGCGAGTTGTGATTGTCTTGATTAACTTGTGGCGGTTTCACTAAGGTTCCTTCTCGTGTAAGAATACTTTGACGCCGTCACTATATATCATCTGACGTCGTTAGGTCTATGATCCTGACGCCGTCACCTTCAAAAATCCTTTGGCCCGTCTCTCTTTAACTTAACACTTGACGGCCTACATCCATTAACACGTGACGCCGTCACCCTTTAATTCCACAAAAACCTTCTGGCGCGTCACATGTAAATTCATATTCATCCTTTTGCCAGTACGTGACGCCGTCACCTACAAATCGTGACGCCGTCAAGCTCTGTTTCCAGCTTGATTTTGGAGACTTTGCCGTTTTCTTCACTTTTCGCTCCAAAAACGTCCAAAATGCTTCCTTTTCCAGATTTCTTCTCCAAAGTACCTAAAATGACAAAAGGAACGATTTAGGGCAATATTTGATCAAATAATCACGAATTAAGGCTTAAATGACCCCCTAAAAGCGGTACACTTTTCGTCTCATCAAATATCCCTACACTTGGGATTTGCTTGTCCTCAAGCAAATGAGCTTTTCCACCAATCAAAATACAAGTTAGGGGTCATTTAACATTAATTTAAAGTAACTACAACAAATGATCATTCCACCTTGGTCAAAATAAGCACGGAAATTATACACTAGCACCTCACAATAAGTGTTTGGATACTCTCATCCCTCGGGTGTTGTAAATTTATATATCATAAATGGAAATGGAAGAATATCGCTCACTACCTGTCATAGAAAATAGATTACCATAGGCTTGGGAAAGGATCACGCCTCTACCACTTTTGGCGTAAGCACCTAGGATAAACTATCAAAGAGGTCTTTGCAAAGGGTTATAACGTTAGGTGTAGGGATAAGGAAAACACGGTTTGTTGGATAAGGATATCTTTACTGGTGGCAAGTCAATCATCTTGGTCAATTACATGTAGAATGAGGCGTTGCTAAGCCAAGACTCGACTCAACTTAAACTAATCACGAACTAATAAACATAGAACAAAACAAAACATAAATAAAAGATAGAGGCGGATGGTAGTCCGTATGCTTTTTCTTCACTTTTTTTTTTTTTTTTTTTTTTTTTTTTTTTTTTTTTTTTTTTTGCATACACTCTTGCCCTACCATCCAAAACAATACATCACTAGGGATTCTTTGTACCATCCCTACACTTGAACTTTTACATACTTTACATAAAATTATTCTAATGACTCGAATCAAGATAATCGAAACATTTGGAGTACTTTAAAATATTAACGTACATATGGGGGTAATAAATGATGTTCTTTCCCATTACTCCATTACACTAGTACTTTACCCATAAGTCCCAATCGTCCCAAAACAATATGTAAGGGAAATATGACTCGACTTAGCAACCATGTAATCAATTAGATAATTAACTAAGGGTTTAAACAAATGTTGTCACAATAATGCACTAAAGATGAGTGCACACAAGGTAGGCTAAGGCGATTTGGGTGTACATTTAAGTGGGGTGTAAACAAATTCTTCCTTTAAGTAAAATGCTTAAAGGTTGAAACGAAAAGATAGGCTCTGAGGGGTGTACTAGGGGTATCGTGTACCAAAAATGGGTACAACGCAAAGGGTGTGGGAGGATTACTTGACCAATGTAGCCAAAGTAATTATAACAAAAACACAGGTGTAAAACAATGGGTTAATCCTAATGCCTCTTATCATGTAGTCAATCCTAACTACACGAATGTAGTCTCACTAGCGGTCTCGGTATGCATCACAAACGCAAGTTCTAGAATCTATAAACTACCGGTACACTCATAAGCACCAACAATGAATGCTTTTTCCTAAAGATCTAAAGGCGAACCTCACATATTTGGGGTGGAAATTTTTGAGTGGTATGGTTATTGTGCTAGTCATACAATTCCCTATCCATGAGACGCTTATTAAAATCAAAGTTTCACTCCTATATGTTGTAAAAAATTTTAAATTTGGTGCTAAAATTGCCCTAACCAATATTTCTCTTGGCTTTATTACACATTCACTATTAAACAAAACAAAAATCAAGCGAAGTTGTAGTTTCTAAGGCATCCTAATTTACCCTCCCTACACTTAATCCGAACATTGTCCCCAATGTTCTAGACAAAAGATGTAAAAGTAAAAATAAATGAGAATGGAAGAAACTAATACTCCCCTGATTCGCTCGGTATGGATGATGTGATAATATGGTTAAATCTCCCTCCAAGAGAATGAACATGATAAGATTCACTCCAGAAATATAATCATCCTCTTGATGTGTTGCACGTACATCTTCTTATCCAATAATACCTGTAACCAACAAACACAAAAACCAAAGCATCAAACCGAACAAAGAAAAACCACAACTAGATGTATTTCCAGACTTAGAAATAAAAACAAAACAAAACAATAAAAGGGTAGGATACTTGCGGGATGAATTACAAATAGGAACTCATAAATCATGTCCACAAGTATTGACACACAAACAAGATAGAATATATGCTAATCATGAATTGTGAATTTTCCATGTTTGAATTTTGTTCTTTTTAACAAAATATAAACTTCCCTACACTTATCTTTTTGTAAAATACCTTTATATGCAATTAAGACGAAGTTAAGAACAAAATAAAGCATTTTCACAAATTATTCGAAACTTGAAAATTTAACAATTATGATTAAGCATATATGACACAAACAGACAAATAAAATAAAAACATCAAACAATTAAAAACATGGGTTGCCTCCCAAGAAGCGCTTGTTTTTGTTCGAGTCACGAGCCTGACTCTACCCTTATTTAACAGAAATATGGGAGGTTTTCCCTACACTTAGGATTAAGTGTGGGTGAAAGTAGCGATACACACCCTTAGGGTGGAAATATGCCACGTGAGGTGAATGGGGTGAGTGAATGGCTTCCTTCATCCTAAAACTACCCGGATAATAAGGGTTGATGGGTGGGTCGGTTCCTCTTTTGTCTCCTAGATGTAAATCTAAGGATGGAAAGTTGTGTAGAGGTTGAGGTTCCGGTTCATCAACACTAGGAAATTCCCTAGAACTAAGAGTAAGGTTATCACTATAAGTATTCGAACCTATATCCTCTAGCGGTGCTTGGTCCAAGGGTTCTACCTCCATTGGGATTCCTAAAGTTTCTTCTACTTCTTCCGGGTAAGTCACGGGCGGTGTGTGTGCCTCAAGTGATGGTAGGACTTGTGGGGTACTTTGTGGGCTTGGATTATCCACCTCATCCTCCATTTTATCTGGATTACCTATGTGTTTGTTTTGTACTATCATGTTACATGACATCCACTTAGATATCCCAAAATAGTCATCCCCAGACAAACTTGTTTCATGATCCTTGGAATTTGTGGTCAATTGACTTGAACTAACGTTTGTTGGGTTGTCTACTCTATAATAATACTGGGCACAATCTTCAATGGCATCCCATGCTTCTTCAGCATTTAATTCCCTAAGGTCCCTATTGGCAAAATCGTTAATGCACATTTGGTCATATCGGTCGACACGATCGTAAAAGATTTGGGTTAGGGATGCTAAATCGAAGCTATGATGAGGGACTACTCGGAGTAAGTTTTTAAAACGAGTCCATGCATCATATATGGGTTCATCTCGATATTGGTTGAACATCAAGATGTCATTAGGGGCAAATGGATTTCGTGGTCGGTAGTATGGTGGGTTCGCGTACTCCATATTGGTGAACGGAAGAGTCAATGGAAAGGTTTTTACGAATAAAGACACAAAGAAAAGATAGACTACTAGAAAGCTAATAAAAAGAAAATAAAAATCTCACTAGATAGGAATCTAATGAGTAGACCAAATAAAAATAAATTTCAACCTAAGCAATAACTACTCCCCGGCAGCGGCGCCAAAAACTTGATGCGTGGTTTTGCGACCTTACAACAGGTTTTACCTCTCGAGGGATCTCGAGAAGCTTGCAATCCCCACCAGGCAGTGTACCTGACCGATGTAGTATAGTGAAGTGGCAAGTACCGGGGGATTGATCGTTCAACTCAAATAATAGTGTTCGTTAGGATTGAAATTTATCTACTAGGTCTAGAGGTGAGGGATGATTCTTTTTGTATTTTTATATTTTATGAAAAGCAAGTAAAAATCTCTGGTTTTGGAAGAAGGGGCGGAATTAGTTGCTAATCAACTAACCCAAAAGCTACTAATTAAACTAATGTGCAGGAAAGTAAACTAGGGTTCTACAAGGGAAGTGAAGCGTATCTACCTATGATGTATTACTCCTTGCTAGCTATCCAATTCTACATATTGAATTGTAACCTTGTTTTAATTGACGGGTTGTATTCCTTAATACCATTCGTGGGGTGGCGTACGTACTTCCCCAACTCTATAAGCTCCTACTTCACTCCTATGTCGAGCCGGCTAAGAAGCTCCTAACATGGGATCACTAGAATTCGCTCATGCATTAAATACAACCAAATAAACCTAGTACGCATTGGTTCATGTTTCTTAAGACGTTCAAGCAAGTTACCGTATAGGAGGTTAGCCAGTTTTCTTAAGCCTAACATCGATATCACCCAATCAAACAAGAGACAATAGGAAACAAGAATTATAAGCTAAACCAATTAGATCTATTGAAGTGTCACACCTTTATTGATGACGATAGACACATACATCAACAAGGAATCAATAAGATCTAATTAATTATATACAAGTTTCACACAATCATAAGTAGACACAAGGTGAATTAGCAAAGCATGATCAATGAAGAGCAAACAACCATAATAATGAAAGACATAATTAAGTTAGAATCAACAAACCAATATTTGATGTTTATGAAATGATTGAAACCCTCTAAGTTGCTGGAAAAACACCTACCTAAACCCTAGAATCGGACTTAGGGTTTAGGGCTTACAAAAAATGAAGTTGTGATGTTGTATTTATAGCTGATTTTCTGTCCGCATCGATCTGACGGCGTCAGCCTTCACAAGTGACGGCGTCATCTCCCCTTTTTCACCAAATTGTAGATCTTTTCGTTCCGATTCCGTGGCCTCTTGAATCACCTAAATCCGAGTTCGTATGAAGATTTTATGGCCAAAACAGTGACAGCTACTCCGCGCGCGAGTTGTGATTGTCTTGATTAACTTGTGGCGGTTTCACTAAGGTTCCTTCTCGTGTAAGAATACTTTGACACCGTCACTCTATATCATCTGACTTCGTCAGGTCTATTATCCTGACGCCGTCACCTTCAAAAATCCTCTGGCCCGTCTCTCTTTAACTTAACACTTGACGGCCTACATCCATTAACACGTGACGCCGTCACCCTTTAATTCCACAAAAACCTTCTGGCGCGTCACGTGTAAATTCATATTCATCCTTTTGCCAGTACGTGATGCCGTCACCTACAAATCGTGACGCCGTCAAGCTCTGTTTCCAGCTTGATTTTGGAGACTTTGCCGTTTTCTTCACTTTTCGCTCCAAAAACGTCCAAAATGCTTCCTTTTCCAGATTTCTTCTCCAAAGTACCTAAAATGACAAAAGGAACGATTTAGGGCAATATTTAATCAAATAATCACGAATTAGGGCTTAAATGCCCCCCTAAAAGCGATACATTTATTTTCTCATCACAAGTCCAAAGAGGTTTGATGGTGATAGGGTTAGTGTGATAGCTAAAGGTTGTGGTGGACTTGGTGGAGGTAAGGGTGTAGGAATCCTAAAGGTGGAGGATGATGATGATGTGGTTGGAGATGTTGGTTTTGCCCTTTGAGGAAAGGTGGGAAAAGATGGTTTAGGTTAATATATCGTTTGCACTGACAATGAGATGCATGATATATTTCAAAAGGGAAAAAGAAAAGGTGTATGTGATCCTAAAGGATTGTTGGTGGATATCTCTAACGGGGTTAAGGTAACGAAGTTCTAGGTTTCTAGTTTGGATGATCCTAGTTGTGTGTTAGAGATAATTTGGTGCATGAGGGGTTTCATGTGTTTGTGAGGGTTAAAGGTTGTTGAACTAACTATCACTTATCCTAAGTGAGAAGTAGTTGTAAGGTTTGAGTGTGATGAGTTGAGGGTTATAGGTTTGAGTGTGATGATCTATGGGTTGAAGGTTCTTAGACTAATTATCACTGTCAAGAGTGAAGTGTAGCTAAAAGGTTTGAGTGGGATTGATATAAGGGTTGAAGGTTGTAAGGTTTGAGTGTGATGATGAATTGAAGGTTGTAAGGTTTGAGTGTGATGATCTATGGGTTAAGGTTCTTAGACTAACTATCACTGTCAAGAGTGAAGTGTAGTTATAAGGGTTGAGTGCGATGATGATGTTGATGTGAGGTTTGAAGGTGAGATGCAAGATAAGATTGCAATGGTGAGGCCTTATATAGGCAAGAGTTGTGGGATTCGAACTAGAGTTGGTGTAAGAGTCCTATGGTATAGTGAGGGAATCCTAGGGTGTATGTGAGTTTGCAAAATTTTGCAGGTTTGAGGTTAGGGATGCAGGGATCTAAAGGAAATAGTGAAAATTCGTCAAACATAGGCATGGTACCACTAAATACCACACGGTACCGTTAAGTTTAATGGTACCGTGGCCTATTTAACGGTACCGTGACCTGGAAGTCACGAATTTTCTTGTTCAACCTAGTTCTGGGCAGCTAAAGGGAAGTTTCCTAGGAATAAGAACCACATTTGTGTGTTCTTGAGACTGTTTGGTGAAAGACTATATGAGTGTGTTTTCGCTCCCCCTTAATCTATGACCATCCGGACAAGATGTAAAAGTATGAAAAGGAAAACAAACGTTGACGGAAGCAATGAGCTTAGTAGCGTCATGACAAGTGGAGGATAGCATGCAATGAACTTCACCTTTGAAGTCACGTAGCTCTTCTCAATCATTGTGAATACTCATAGAATATTTATATGATGAGGCATGTGATTACCTGGAGATATCCTAAGGGTTAAGAAGATAAAATCTTCAGAGTTGTAAGGTTGGTGATAAGGTTCTAGTGGGGTTATCTCAACTTATCCTAGCGATTTTTCGCTTGAGGTGTGTGGAAGGTGAGTGGGATGCGGAAGCATTGGTAGTGTTTAATACCATGCGGAAGCGAAAGGGAAAAGGCTAAGGAATCAGATGATAGATAGAATCTATTCTGACAGGAGACGGTTTTGGTTCAAGACAAACACCGAGTGGGTTTTGATGGTGTTGGTGAGATTTGAAAGGAGTATTTTTGACAAAGAAATTTCACATATGTTGTGATTTTTCTGGACTTTAGATTAAAAGAATTTATACCAAATAAATTCTTTTATGAATGAATCCAACGGGATTCTGTGAACTTTGATCGAGAACGAGAAATGACATTTAATTGCATTTCGCAAATTAAATACATTTTAAATATTTTGGATGAAATATTTAAGTTGTCATTAGAATTCAAGTGGATTTTACGAATAAATCTCGCTGATTTAGTGAGACTTTTCGACACGAGGAGAGAATTTATACCTAATAAATTCTTTGAACGGTATTAGACGAGAAGAGACGACTTTTATATTTCCAAGGAAATACATAGGTAGTCATTAGAGCGATGTAAAAGATGACTCAATATTTCCAGTGAAATATTTAAAGAGTCATGAGACGAGACACACGAGATGACTACAATATTTCCAGTGAAATATTCAAGTAGTCACAAGATTTATGGAATAGGTTCCATCATTCCTAGACCTAGACGGAGATGGTTAGGGGATTCTCGGTTGAGAAGTTTGGTTGATTTACGGATTTCGATGTGCTTCACACACGAGTGTTTCATGGGGTTTTGAAAGACGTAATGCTAGGCCTATGGTGCTGATTTACAGTAGGGTTTGGGATCTTAAGACATGTATATTCTAAGAGGATGAAAGGAACTACTAATCACTTATGTAGTAACTCGTGAGTCCTTTGTCATCCAAAGGTTGATGTTAGCATTTAGCTTTTGGATGAGCGTTTTAACATATGTTGTTAAAAGGCTTGAATATGATGTTTCGGATATGACATTTAACAATTGCGATCGCAAGTTAAACTTACTTGAATATTTCGGATGAAATAATTAAGTTGTCAATCCTACTCCGAGTTCTGCTAGGTTTGTATCTAACCTTCCCATGACAAAAGGGTGTATAACTTGGAAGAAGGCGAAGTGATGACTAGGGAATTAGGACAACTTCGCGACTACTCTAACATAGGTTTTGACACTTGTGTATGGCTCTATGACTTCAAAGGGTTCATAGTGATAGGCATACCTAATTCCTAAGGCCATAATGTTGGTGCAAACTTTACAAGCAAATTATGTAAAATGCACATAAGGAACAAATGCAAACATCATGCAAAACATGATAATCATTTAGCATTTAAGATCACGAAGATATTTAATCATATCTTACGAGAACATGTTATCATTTTGAAACACATATGTGGGATGCAAGCAATCTAGGTTTGCTAAGGCAGATCCTAATTACGACTTTTTCCAGATGACATTCTAATGGGAGATAAAGTTCAACGATGTAAACTATCTCAACTCAAATGTAGGAATGAAAAATTTTCAAGTTAGAGAATGAGTATGAGACTATCACTAGTGGTGCTCAATTAAGGCTAAACACGACCATTTTTACGGGTTATACACGAACCCAACTTCTCTCCTGGAAGCAATCCAACCGTTAGGTCAAATTGAATTTCTAGTGCGATAGGTTCTCCAGTAGTCATTCTCATGTTAGAAGAATTCAAATTCCTATATTTGCCTATCGAAGTATAGCAAAGATGATGTTATCTTGTTTTGCTTATACATGGCCTAATATGACTCAATTAACCATACTTTGAAAGTTGGTTAGGAAAATGACATGTCTTACACAACTCCTAACAAAGGCAAGCGAAATGTTTTAATTTCGTGTTTGAGATTTAAAGGTTATTTGATGGAGATGGTGTATTTTATGATCTCTTGGATAACATCTTTGTTTGTTGAGTTGTTATATGTTATTTTAACACGATTTGGTTTCCTAGAACCAAGAGACACTCTAATGTGATACAATGTAGAATCTACTACATCGTGTGTGTTTCAAGAATGCTCCTTGCATATCTTGATTGAGAATCTAGTAAAGGTTATTTACCTCAATAGATCTTGTGAGCATTTTATTTGAAATGAGACATACTGTTTATTTCAACTAGTATGCTTTTCTAAGAGTAAACTTATCACTCTTAAGAATGCTTTGTGAAACAAGTATTTTAGTGTATGACCAATTTTACTTGTTTATGCAATGACACATGTCGTATTGGGTTATTATTCAACTCTAATATCCTATATTTGTTAACAGGATGCAATGTATTCTCTTGCAACATAACCAATCATGTCACAAAGAAAATAAGATGCATAGGATATAAGTTATCTTTTTTCAATCTTTTGATAAGAGAAATACATGTGATATTCTCAAAGATTGATGACTTACATAATAGTTAATAACATATTATGTATGACACTTTTAATCGACATGTGACTTTGAGTGTTGAGTTGTTCATGAGCAAAGTTTACATATGTTGTTTGTTTGCTCTTGTTTGGTTTTTCGGAAATGACGCATTTACTAATTGCATTGCAATGTAAATTACTTGTATATTTCGGATGAAACATCCAAGTTGTCAATCCTACTTGGTTGTGTTTTTTATACATCTTTTAAACATGTTAGTTTAAAGTTTGGAACACAACCATTGGACAAGAAGACTTAACATGGCATCTTCAACACAAGTGTGAGTTATGATCCGATGCATATTATTTTCGTCTTGAGAGGACGTCATTATTTTCATAACAATCGAGTGTGATTGAGTATGTAGATTCAAGATAATATGTTTCATCATGTTTTGATGTTATCTTGAAGCTAAACAAATAATGACTCCAATTTCATGTCCACACTCGGAAACTTGTCAATTAGATTCGATGATGATATCACTCATAATTTGAATAATGAATTGATATGTACTCAAAATCTTTCTTGACCCTCACGATCAATCCTTTTTTTAAAAAAAATTTAAGGAGTGTGTTCCATTTATTCTAACACTAGTTGTATGTGTGAGGTTAATGACATATTAAGTTACTTACTTTGATATTGTCATTTATTTTTATTTGAGAAAAACTATTTATATTATTAAGTATAATATTCTTAGTTTTTCGACACCTCATTGGTATAAAAATAATTATCTTAACTATTTTTATACAACATACGTAAGATACTAAATGTTTAAAACATTCTGTATGTGTGTTAGATCAATGCAAGTTTAATACATTTTCCTTTACTTAAGTACTAATGTATTAAAATGACCTTTTATCTTGTTTAGACAACCCATGGTCAACAAGACAAAATGATGTAATGTTTTAAAGATCATGTTACGGATTTTATGAAAGTGTTAAGTATTTTGGGGTGATATACTTTTTACACTTAAACCTTTGGAAAAATAATTGTGTAAGACAATATCTTTCGACACACATGATCTACCAACTTAGTTTCTATTCCTAAGAAAGTTACTAAACCATTTTAAAAACTTGTAACAAATGCAAGAAAAATGGTCTATGCCTATATGCAATGCAAAATCAATTACGCTACTTAGTGCAAGAAGTCTAGCCTAAGTCCTATTGACGCATAAGCCGAAAAGCTAATATTCGACACATAGCAACAAGGCATGAAGGACATTTATGCTTATAAATAAAATTAGCTCAACTAGAGATAACAATAATCATACAAAAGTATTTACTAACAATACTAAGACATAAAGAAAAGCAAATAGTCATTTAGCATAACACACAAAGATACTTATCGTCATTTTGTGTATTAAGTATAACAATGTACACTTAGCTTGACTTTATTTGAAAATGAATTATTTTCCACCCCATTCAAAGATTTGATCAAGTTCAACACTTTGAAATCATGAATGCATCAACGTGTGATGTTCACTTTGTGATTTGACAAAAAATTTGTGCAATCGGCATGACCGAAAAGACTCTCTGTTACGAATTAAAGACATCCGTAAATTTCACTTTACAATCACTTTCTAAAAATATTTTTAAGTGAAAGTAGACTCAATTACGTTTAAAACGATAGGTGGCACGACTCCTACGGACTTACGGTTGATTTTATACGAATTTTTGAAAATTACCGAATTCTGAAAAACAGACGAAGGTACCGTTAAATTTAGCGGTACCGTCCATATTTAATGGAGCCGTCCGTTATATTTAACGGTGCCGTACGTCTGACTTCAGTTTTTGAACAGAACCAACTTTTATCAATTTAAGAAAACCTTCAAGCTAGTATGACAACATATACTTAACAACAAAACTTGTAAGTATTAAGTAACTAAATACTTTTCATATTTTTATCACCTTCATGGGTAATTTGATACATGGATCGTACTCAATTTTGAAAACCATTTGTTTTAAAAATTTGAGCGATGTTTTCATTTAAAAACTTAAAACTTTTTGTATCAAACACCCGATCAAGTGTGACGTAATATGAAAAGTGTCAACTATGATCATATATCATCTAGGGATGAATAAGTTAAACTACAACACAAGCACAATCAACCATGACACATACATAACATAAGCAACTAGCCACACAAGCATAAACACAATGCAAATATAAACATAAAGCGATAAAGAATAAAATGAAAGTAAAGAGATAAGTAAGAAGGCGCAAACCGGACACGGTGATTTATAGTGGTTCGGTCACGAAGCTCCTCTTCGCCCTACTCCACTCCCCGAGTACCCAACTCGAGAGTTACTTCACTAATCAACAAACTCCCTTCAGGCGGAGAAAACCGTACACGTCGCTTAACTTATTTTCCGACACTAAGCTAGATGTCGAGTGCTAATCTTAGCTAGCACCAATCTACCACGATCTACCCGATCTACACCGTACACGTCGCTTATCCTATTTCCGACACTAAGCTAGATGTCGAGTGCTAATCTTAGCTAGCACCAATCTACCACGATCTACCCGATCTACACCGTACACGTCGCTTATCCTATTTCCGACACAACGCTAGATGTTGAGTGCTAATCTTAGCTAGCACCAATCTACCACGATCTACCCGATCTACCCTTGATCCACATGATCAATCACACAAGCCCTATGGCTTCAAGAGATCTCCAAGATCTCGACAAGATCACAATGATCTTCCCTCACAAACTCTCAAAAGAAAAATGAACTTGATGTATGCTATGATACAATCAAGAGTGTAACAAATGTTACAAGACCTAACAACTACAACTCTTGTATCTTCTTGGATACCTTGAGTTCTTCTCTTGCAAATGAAGAGGAATGATAACACTTTGTATCTACTTGGATACTTTGTGTTCTTCTCTTGCTAATCAAGAGGGATGACAACACTTTGTATCTACTTGGATACTTTGTGTTCTTTTCTTGCTAATCAAGAGGGATGACAACACTTTGTATCTACTTGGATACTTTGTGTTCTTCTCTTGCTAATCAAGAGGAATGAAGAGGATCACTTGAATGGATGATTGGATCACTCTTAAACAAACTAAGACTCTCCAAATGATCAAAGAAAGTGTTCTAAGTGAAGAGGGATTAGACCAGAGAAAAGTGACTGGAAAAATCAAGTTGGAAGTGTGGAATGGTCCACTATTTATAGGCAAAGAAAAATCTAGCCGTTACGTACGGACGGCTCCGTTAAATACCCGACGGCTCCGTTAAATTTAATGGAGCCGTCCCTATTTAAAGGTGCCGTGGACGCTCCCTTTTTTGTCTTTTGTGGGGAAGGTTTATTTGGGGAAATTAAGAGCTGTTTTGGGGGGAAAAATAGCTGTTACTATTTTTGAAATGATTTTCCCAAATAAAACATTTCTTTCTAATTCAAAAATAATTTGTAAAATGTATTTTTGAAAAATGTTTTGTCACATTTATAAAAATGTGAAGTTTAAAAAAATATAATCCTTTGATCATTTGTCAAGTAGTAGATTTGTTTGTCCATACCTTGAGTGATTTACGTCGGGATGGAAATCTACGACTTTGTTGAAGCATACTTGAGACGTCGGGAGGTTTTGATGTAAGTATGCATTGATGATTTGTGTTTACAAGTAACTTGCACATTTTACGTTATGTATTACAAGTTACATGTTTGTCATTATTAAAACCGAAGAAACCGTTTAGTTTAAATATCGTAATATTTGCACTAACACCAAATGTGAAGCAGATCATATGTTAGCCCAAAAGATGTGGGATGATGAGCAGGAAGAGCTATCTATGGAAGAAAAATCAAAGCTCTTTATGGAATTATTAGCTCAAAAGAAGAAGTTCTTTGCACAGAAAAGAACTAAAGCAAAGAGGAACAAACCACCAACTAAAGCTGAACAGAGGAGAATAATGAGTAAGTACCTGATGAACAAGAATAATTGGAAGGCTTATCAACTAAAGAATCTCAGTTATGAAAAGATTAAAGATGAGTTTGACAAGGTGTTCAGAAGGGTTAATACTTTCATTGCTATGAATGAAGAAGAATTGGTGAGGTTCTCTAAGAGGTCTGGAGAAAAGTTAGAATCTTAAAGTAGCAAGAAGAAGAAACTAAATGAGCAACCAGAGCAAACACAAGAGCAGGCAGAGCAGGTTCAAGAAAGTGAGGAAAAAGAAGCAGCTAATCTACAACAAATGGTTAGAATTGTAGACAATGATGATAGATTTGTTGATGCTGTTCCTTTGCAGACTAAAGTTCCTATCATTGATTCGAAGACTGGTTATAGAGGTGAAACTCCTTGGTGGAAGATAATCAGAGCTGATGGAACAGAGCAAAGGTTTGTAGCATTTTCTCAAATGCTCAGAAATTTTGATAGAGAAGATTTGGTGACCTTATGGGCATTAATCAAGAAAAAATATGGAGATAAAAGGCCAGAAAATATTTTGGATACAGTTCTTTGGGGAGACTTGAAGATTATGTTTGAAGTTTATAAGGAAGATAGAGTATGGCTTGAGCAACACAAAAGTAAAGTTATCCTCTGGAGACTTTTTCAATCATGTAGAGTTCACACTGTAATGATGAGAGGACTTCAAATCTACATGCTAGTAGAAAAAGAATATCCTCTAGCAAAGACTACACTTAATATGATGCTTAATGGGACTGTTAAACTTCAAACTGATCATTGGAGTGAAATGGTATATCAGCTTCTCAAGAAAATGAAGAAACAACTTTATGGGGCTGATTACAAGAAAATGAGGAAGTAAGTGTTTGGAAACATCCTCCTGGTGAAGGTTCAAGCTTAGATTGAAACTTGATGATTTTGGAAGAAAATATCAAGTTTAGGGGAGGATTGTTGGGTTTTAAAGTCTATGATAACGCTCATTTTGTCTATGATAGAGTCGCGTTATTTGTATATTTTTTAGTTATATTTATGAGCAATTTGCGCTTAAAAGGTATTAAGATGTGTTCAGGTCTAAGTACAAGGAAATATCGAAAAATGACGAAGAAAAGCCAAAAGATTTAGAGAATATTCATGAAAAGAATGTCGTCAAAGATATTGATTCATGTTATCATTATTTTCGATGTACAAGAGAAGGTTGTGAAGATTTTCAATGAAAGATGGAGTAATGATTTAGTGCTAAAAAGAGTATTAAATGATGAAGTTTTATGCCAACCCAAGGTTGAAATTTATGTGCAAAACAGTTCCCAACCCAAGGTTGAAGCTGAGGTTCAAACCCAAGGTTCAATAGCCCAACCTGAGGTTGAGCAATCATCCCAGCCGCCAGTTTAAATCTGAACCGTGGGTTGAGACGTGTCTGAGATGAAGAGTTGCATTAATTCAAGGTTTTAACTACCATTTATCACCAAGTCCGATCATTACCTCTCCATTATGATTATGGGGTGTTTGTAACAGCTTTTGTGAGTAAATTCAAGCATAAATAGGACCCCTAATCACCACATAATAGGACACAATATACAACAAGAAGCAAGAGACAAGACAACAAACCTTAATCAAGCCTTACACCATAAGGACTTGATCATATCTTATACAACCCGAAAGAGCTTAATAATTCCTGTCATTCTTAAGGAGATACCAAGAAGTGTTGGTGATACTTGTGAGAAGAGGCGGAGAATTCCCTTGTTCGATTGGAGGCGTTCAGGAGTGCTATAACTCTTTATATTTCTTACTCATTGTAGTCTTGCTTTAGGTAACTTTCTTTTACTTAATTATTATGTTGAACAATTTGATGTTGAATGAAATGTTACGTTTGTTGATGAAACTGGTTATGGAGAAATTTGTGATACTTGTTTGGGAATTATGTAGACTTTCGTGTGAATGTTGAATGATTAGTCAGTTAGAAAAAGTGATTGTTCTCATATGTTTGTTTAAATATAATTCGTGTTCTAAAACTTGTTGATTTAACATTGTTGGATTTAAAGGTCGAAAGGATTTCTAATATTGTTTAATTCCAGGAAATTGGTGCACAAATGGATTGGTACTTGATAATTGACAACTATTATGTATTCAAATTTTTAAATGAATTCGAGAATATTTAATCACGAGATTGGGTCGAAAGTACTCGTATGAACTAATGTTACTAATCATCTTTTTCATACATTTGATAACACAAAGGGCTAGCGTAATGGGATGATGTATTGGCCGAAAGGACTCACCCATGAAACTAGTAAAAACATGGATTTTCTTGATAGTATCCATTGACTAGAAAACCTTGTGAAAATTGGTATGTGCCTTCTACATATATGTTTCACCCAAACATATTCAACATTTTATCACGATTGGTTATTATTCCTAAACAAGTATTTGTTCGTTTAATTGATTGAATTCGGAACCATTGTTTGTTTGTTTATTTACGGTGCTTTAGAGTGTGGCAATCTTTAGTACTATTTCTTGTGCTACATAAATTGCTAAGCTTAAACTACGTAGTCTCGTGGGACGATCCCTTTTTACCACAAACCATATTACACACGGACGAGTATACTTGCTCGTATTGGTTTTCTTAATAATCGGTAAAAAAGTGTTTATAAATTTAAAATTTGAGTAAAGCTTAGGATATAATATATATATAACTGGTTTACGCGCATCAAGTTTTTGGCGCCGCTACCGGGGACTTAGTTTAGTTTAGTTTAGATTAGTTTAGTTGTAAATATTAGCATAGAAACTGTTTTTGTTTTTGCATGAGTTTAAGTGTTAATGTCATTTTTGTTCTTGTGATTGTTTGATGTGTTTATGATTAAGGTTATATGAGTGTTAGGATTGATATGTTCTTGTTTAGTTTATTTATTTTTATTTTATTGAATTTTATGTTTATTGTTTTAAGTATTAATTTTGTCTAAAAAAAACAAAAAACAAAAATTTTTGGAAAAATTTGCTGCGAACCGCCGGTTCAGTTTTGAACCGCGGCGGCTCGCATTTTCTGTGAACATCGAAGAGGCCCAACCGCTGGTCCAGTTTTGAACCGCGGCGGTTGGCATTTTTCTGTAACACCGAACCCACCCAAACCGCCGATTTGGGGGGTGAACCGTGAAATGCTGTCATTTTTCTAATTTTTTTTTCTTTTTTTTGTTTACTTTGTTTATTTACTTTTAATTTTTAAGTTTTTAATTTATTTAGTTTTCTTTAATAAGTATTATCTGTTTACTTATGTTTTCTTGTTTAGATAGTTTAGTTTATTAACTAACCCCTAATGTTTGTTTTGGATTTGTTGTTTATGAATGTTTTAGCTTATTTTTAGTTATGGATTCGCCCAGTGAAGTTTCGGCTTATTTGGACAATTTAGAAAAGGAATTAATGGATGTTGGAGATGTTTTGGCAAGAATGGAGAAAATGGTTGATGTAGAGAAAGTGGAACTGCAAGCTAAAGGAAAGGATGTGGAACTTATGGAATGTGAACCGAAAAAGCCACGGGTGATCACTTTCACTCGAGCTAAGTTAAGGGAATATGATGAACCTAGTATGAGGTATTCCACGCCGTGTAGAATCGAAGGTTTTGGAGCTTGGGATGTGGAGTGCAATATTGGACAAAGTGAAAGCTATATGACTTATGCATTTTATGAGAAATTTGGAGATGGAAAGTATGAAGTGGATAAGTACAATAGAAGGATAGCAAGGGATGTTAAGATTGAAATCCATGGTTACACTTTTACTATGGACTTGATTGTTGATGAATATGAAGACACTATGGAACCTTCCGTTGTGTTTGGAAGGAATTTCTTTGTAGCAACTAAGTGTACTCTTGATTTTGGTTTAGGAGAGATGCAACTTAAGATTGGGGAATTGCAAGATGATAAGGATGTTGATTGGTTGATTGAGCAAATGGAAGAGGCTTGTGAAGATGGTACTTTAGGGAGCACGGAAATAGCCAAGATGGGAAAAGCTTCTCGTCTAAAACAAAAATTCCCACCATTCAAAGGTCTTATACCTGCACCATCATCACTACCACACCCTACTACACTACTCAAGGGAGAAAGTTCTTCCAACCCAACACCACCCAAAGGAACAATTGATGAAGCCAAATGTGTGGAAGAAATCACCACAAAATTCAAGGAACTACTTAATGAGAAGCCCATACTCCATGTTTTGGAGCACTATGCTCATTATCGGAAGCTACTTGATGAAATTTCGGTTGAAAAGATGAAACTTGACAAGAAAAGTGTGATTGAGGAAGAGGAAGAAGAAAAAGTTATGAAAAAAGGTTTGCCTAAGAAGAAGGAGGATCCGGGAAACTATCTTATCCCGCTTAAAGTTAATGGAACCACCACACTAAACGCCTTAGCCGATACCGGGGCAAGTGTGATTATCATGCCATATAAACTTTATAAGCTTTTGGAATTAAGAAGAGCTTGTCCTTCTAATGATGTTTTGTTGTTGGCTGACAATACCATGGCTAAAGCCTATGGAAAAGTTAAGAACGTAAGGCTACAAATAGGTTTCCAAACCTACTTGTGTGACTTCTTAAACTTACATGTGCCTATTGATAAGAAGATGCCTATGTTGGTTGGTCGTCCATTTTTGAGTACATGTGGAGCCCTAATTGATAATGGTAAAGGGACAATGGAGATTAATGATGGAGTTGCTAGGAGACATTATCATGCTAAGAAATGGAACAAGATTCTAGCGGATGAGGAATCGGACGAGGAAGATTGGTTGGACATGTTTGATATTGGCCATGATAGTGAAGGAAATCCGAAATATGGAATAAACGCACCATCGTTTGAACATATTAAGGATGATATGGAACGTGCCTTGGCTATGGAAAACTATTTCAATCCTTTCAAAAACATAATTGTATATAAAAAGATGGTTGAATTTCTTGGTTCTTTGCCAATCCAACTCAAGAATATTGAGTGGACATCCGATGGCTATAGTAAGTATCAAAAAGTTGAGGGAGACAAGGTTTGGCATACTAAGATTGAGATCACTAGCCCAAGTGGACGCCGTTTCACTCGTGCGTTTAAGACAAGGGAAACCGATAGGATACTTTCAGGAAAGTTCAATTCGGAAGATATTCTACGTTTCGGGAACTATTTTGATTGAAGAAAGTGTTTTGAGGAATAAAGAAGCTTATAGCTAAGCTTCCGCTCATTTTGTCTTTGATGAGCCTTATTATGATTGTTTGCATTTTGATTATTTTGGATTATCTCGTTATATTTGCATTTCTATGTTATTTTTATTGTGTTTTAGCTTTATAAGCTTTATAAGCTTTTATTTATATGAAGTATTTTAAGATTGTGTTATGGTGTTTTTAGTTTGTTTAGTTAGTTTAATTTAAGTTTATTGGAAATGTTTGAAGTGTTTATGAGTTGTGGTAATCATTCAAAATTATCGAGAAATTGAGGAACGATTTTGTTTAAGTCGGGTTTTTGCTAAAAATTTCATCAACCTACGGTTGAAGTACCAACCCACGGCTTAAGTCCTCATTTTTACCAAACAAGAAAGAAAGAAAAACACCACAAAACACCAACACTTTCAACATCATTCCAATTGATTGGGAGATTGAAGTTTAGTACTTACATTGAGTTTCTAAGGATTCAATGGCATCGAAAAGAGTAAGTAACACCATCCAATTACTTTAATTTGTTCTTAATTCGAATTTGATTTTTAAGGTTTTGAATTGGGCAAATTTTATATAGTTCGAATTGATTGAATTTCTTTGATGGGGTAACTAGAGGATTGATAATAGGATTGATTGCAAGTGAAATTAGATGAATTGGTTGAGTATGGAATGCGAATTTGAGGTTTTGAGATTTTGGGTTCACGACGTCGAATTTTTGGGAATTAGAATCATGATTGATTGGATTTCTTGTGGTATATGGTTAATGATTAGTGTTTGTATGCTATTTGATTAATTATATGGACCATTTCTTTGTTTGATTTTGATTTGATTCAAGGATTTTTTATTTATTTTTATTTTATTTTTTTTGAGGTTTGGAAGTTAAGAGGATATGGAGAATTAAGCCAATAGAATAAGCACTAATAAGCCTAGAGGAGAAAGGTAGTAACTTGTTAAGAAGTGGGGAAGAGTTTGGAAAAACGTTTTTGAAGTTTGATGTGCAGGAAATCACGTTTGGAAGCCCGACCGCCGGTTTGGCCGAGTTTCAGACAGCCCAACCGCCGGTTCATGTCTGAGCCGCGGCGGCTGTGTTTTTTTTTTTGTCCACCTGCTGATGAACTGTAATACCTGAAATTCCATAACATGTAAAATGACCAAATTGCCCCTGAGAATTTAAAACCTAAATAAAACACATGTAAAGCATAAAATAAATTCCAAACTTTTAGTAATGAGCAAGCTATGATCCCAAATAATTTTAACAACTACATTTAATTTTTACACAAGCCATGAAAATTACCAAAGTGCCCTTGGCGCCTAATATAATTTTTAAATTCAAAGTTATAAAGTTATAAAAGGAAAATTTCAGGAAAATCAAGGCCATTAAAATTATATTGATTGCTAATAAATTTCTATGACCAATACCTGAAATTAGGGCCCTTAATTACTCTAAAAATCGGCCACAATAATATTTTATCACACACATTTCTTTTTCTTCCAAGAATTCTCCACCGATTGAACACTAAATCACCAAATAATCCTCAATTCATCCATCCGAATTTCTGGAAATAAGGCACCAATTTTCTTGTGTTCTTAAGGTTCTCAAGAAGCCTAGAAAAATAGTTTCACGAATTTTAGAGGTCGGGTTTGCAAGATATCGAAATTCCTTCTCCTTTTCCATTCGATAGGTAATAATTCGATTTTTATTGATTCGATCATTGTGAAATTCATTCTCTATTTTTCTCACGTCCCTCACATCATGTATGGTCTGTGAAAAATGATTACAAGGTCGTGGAGTGGCTGTGGTGATCGTGGTGAATTCTTTGGTGTCGAGTTCTTGATCCGATAAGTCTAAAATCAAATCGGCTTATCCACTCGTTCAATAAATTATTGGGTATTTTTCTGAGCTTGTTCTAATCCTATATAACATGAGAAAAATGCTAAAACACATCCATGCATTGTAATTTGATCGCATGATAATTATTGAAAGTGAAACCCTAGAATCGAATTAATTCTCTAAATCATGCATGCGAATTTTCTGGATCATGTTAGTATTTTTCATGGCTTCTATAATCATCATATAACACTAGAAAAATGGCCATTCGAATTTTAGAGGCCTAAAACTATTATTTGTGAATTTATGTATAATCGGCTAAAGTAAAATAAAAGGGAAAATATGAACTAAACCCTAAACCTATTGAATTAATGTTTATATGATTGAATCTGGATGTTTGTGATATTTAAATGATATGGTAATGATTGCTTGATGATTGAAGATATTTAGGGTTTGATTTTGTATATAAAATGTTTTTACCGATTTGAAAAATATAAGTCAAGGGGGTGTTTTGTAATTTTTGAAACTCATGGACTATTTTTTAAAATGATATTTAGGACTGTTATAATATGGGAAAAATATAACTTGAGGGGTCTATATGTAAATTTTGTATTTAAAAGGTTAAATGGGTAATTATATATGTTTAATAATTCGATTTGCAAATTAATTAAAACAAGGGACTAAAAATGTAAATACTGGAAACTTGAGGTCATTTTGAGTAAATTATAATGTTAAGATGTTTTGGTGTAAGTTTGGATAATTATAGGGGCCAATAGGTAATTATTTGGAATTTACAAATTAATATATATGTTTTATAAATTATGGGGACTAAATGTGTAATTATGAGAAACTAAAGGGTTGAATCGTACCATGCATGAAATTAGAAGGTAGATTCTGTATATAATTAAATTTAAGGGTTAATGGTGTAATTAAAGATATTATATGGATTAAATTGTAAATTATGTAACCTTAGGGTTTATTTTGTAACTTTTATAAATAAAGGGTTTAAAGTGTAAAATATGAAACTCAAGGGGCTGATGATGTAATTCTGAATAAATGGAGTATTTAAATAAGTAAATCATGATATTTTCATTCTAGACCTTTAATTTGATATAATTACAATTAAAACCCTAAACTATGTAAACTTGTCATGTTTAACCCTAAGCTTTTATAAATTGCTAAAAACCAACCCTAATCCCATAATGAGACTAAATTAAAGACTTAACTAAATCATAATACTTAAACCTTACTCATTATAGAAATCTGCTAATTTTGGAAACTTGCTAAATAAGGAAACTTTCTAAAAATGGAAACCTGCTAAAAATAGAAAGTTACTTAATATGGAAATGGGATCTTTAGTAATCATGTCTTTACTCCTCTAGGTGTGAAGAGGGAGTAGTTCTGTGGTCTTGATCATCTTATTTCAGTGTGTTTTCTTGTCAGCAATAAGGTACAGATATTCTGCCCTTCTTTAGTAAGGTGCCTTCGTCTCATGTTGATTTCTGATTCACTGCCATGATCCTTGTTTCTATGAACCTTTGACATTGAACCTACTGATATTGAACCTCTGTTACTGAACCATCTGATATGAACTGTCTGTTATACTGAACTGGATATTGACCTATGAAACTAAACTGAATACTGAATACTGATACTTGACCACTGACCCACAGTTTGATACTACGAGCCATAACTAGTCATGAGGGTTTCATGACCATGTCATTGATGCACCGATGGCATGACTCTAGGGCAGGAGAGTGATGACCTGTTCCGTCCCTTTTATGTATCTATTTGGTGTGTTGGGAGGTTTATGGCCACCAGGGGCGTATGGATGCATCCTAGAACTGTTACTGTTACTGTTACTGTTACTGATTACTGTATTACTGGTGACTGATGGTGTGTGCGATACACGTCTTTCACATACTGGGAGCTGATCACTCCACTTACTGTTTGAGGACTCCCCTCATGATTACTGGTTTACTGAGAGGTCTCCCCTCTATATGATTATATGGTTACATGATTACACTGATTACTGTACTGATTACTGATACTGGGCTCGTAGAGGATTACTGTTTCCTACACTTTACTCTTTATCTTTCATTATTGCTACTTCATATTGATGCTTAACTTTGTCTCATTCATTCTGCTATTCCTTATTCTACTGCTTGTTATCGTTATATCTGTTCACTGAGCTCGTGTAGCTCAGCCGTGTTTTCTTTTCACACGGCAGGTAATTAAGCTAGGAGCTGGGCTTGGCTTTGGGGTTTGAGTGCACTTGAGTGGAGCTTATTCTTATAGCTTATCTACCATTTGATTTCATTAGACTTTATGTTGCCATTGTTTGGGCATTGAACTTATGTACTTCTTTTATTTCCTTTCATTTTGGATATAAGTCATGTTGACTTATTGTGGGATTATGTATTTGACTTCCGCTATTTTATGCATGGATACTATGTTTATCTGATATGAAACCATATATTTGTGATATCTTTACCCTTGTCGGGTCGGGGTGTTACAATTTATGGTATCAGAGCGACAGGTTTCCGAAACCCGTTGGCTTAGGCCTTTGACCTGTGAGGATTGGGTAGACATTAGGTTTTCCTTTCGCGTACTCTTTTCCTTATTCTGCTCTGTCATATTTTGCTTCACCTTACTAATCGTCTTCATAATTCTATAGATGGTTAACACTCGTCATCAGGAGTATAACAGTGGAGGAGATGCTGAAACCCCCAATCTGGAGGAAATGATAGCTAATGCTGTAGCCCGTCTGTTACCGGGCCTTAACACTGAGGCGGTGGTCAACCGGCTTATCAGTGGTGGAGCTGGCCCATCTGGGGGTGCTGGCAGTTCTTCTGGTGGTGGGGGACGACCCACTACCATTAATGGGTGGCTGGAGAGTTTTAATAAGCTCAAGCCGTTGTCCTTCTCTTCTGCTGCTACTCCTCATGCAGCAGAAGACTGGATCACCCACATGGAGAAACTGTTCGAGGTGTTAGGTTGTGAGGACGGGTTCAAGACTCGTCTGGCTGTGTTCAAGTTAGAGGGTGACGCGCTCAATTGGTGGAAAGCGCACAAAGAAGCAAAGGGTGGTGATGCATATGTTCTGGGTTGTTCATGGGTTGATTTTCGTACCACATTCTATAATCGGTACTTCCCGGCTTCCGAGCAGCAGAGGTTCATTAGGGAGTACAACACCATCTCTCAGCTTGATTCTGAGAATGCTGGGCAGTATCTGGAGCGGTTTCAGAGACTAGTGAGTTTTGTGGGTCCGCTTGCTGGGGATTCTAAGCAGCAAGCTAGACAATTCAAATGGGGACTCAAGAGGTTAGTAACCTATTTAAGTTGATGGTTGGTACCAATAGACATTAATACATTTTTCTTTTGCTATTGTATTAGGTGGGTACTAGACCGCATACTTAATGATGAGTTTCGAGACCCGGCAGAATGTTGCGACGCAGCTCGCAATATTGAGATATTTCATCAGGGATCTGGGTATAAGAGGAACAGAGATGGGGATAGGATTCAGACTCAGGGTCAGAGCAGGGATTTTAAGGGTCGGAACGACAGGAGTTATGATTCTCGTGGACAGGGGGATCGACGATACGACCATCAGGGTCAGTCTGGCAGGAATCATGATCAGAGGAGGTCGGATACTAGAGGGCAGGATTCCAGGTCCACTACTAGGCAGGGAGATGATCGCTCCGGACGCAACAACGGTCAGAAACAGTGGAGAGACCAGACTGGTAGGGGTAATCAGCAGGGCAGGGCTTCAGGTTCTAGTTCTCAAGGAGGTGCGGCTGGGGGTTCTTATTCTTTTCCTATTTGCACTACTTGTGGGAAACGTCATGCTGGGGCTTGTCGTGTGGCTACTGGGGCATGTTTTAGATGCGGTTCTACGGAGCATAGAGTGAAAGACTGCCCTAAACACCCGGAGGCAGCCGGGAACTATTTGAAACCACCCCCTCCACCACCTAACACTGGCCGTGTATATTCTATGACGCGTGATCAGGCAGCTCAGTCTTCAGGTACGATTACGGGTGTTTTATATATTGGTGATCATGCTATTTTCACACTTTTTGATACTGGAGCTACACATTCCATCATATCTATGAAATTGGTTAAGAAACTTAATATATCGCCAACACCACTAAATAATCAAGTATCCCTCTCCACTCCCATGAAACTCAGTACTCTTATTGATCATGAATATGTAAACTGTCCTATACGATTCGATGACCGAATCCGTTCGGCTAACTTACTTCCTCTGGACATGACTGACTTTGACGTTATCCTGGGCATGGATTGGTTATCTTTTCATAGAGCCACCATTGACTGTCATGCCCGCAAAGTAATCTTTGGTGATCTAACTCAGCCTGAATTTGTCTTTCATGAAACACGCTCTCTGAAATCTGTGAAAATTATCTCTGCTATGAAAGCAAGGACTCTAATATCTCATGGTTGCCAAGGTTATTTGGCCTCTGTTAAGGATTCATCCGTCGAGGGTCCTGATATTAATACTGTTCATGTTGTTCGGGAATTTTCTGATGTTTTTCCTGAAAAACTTCCTGGTCTTGCTCCGGCCAGAGAGGTTGAATTTGCTATCGATCTGATTCCCGGCGCTGAGCCTATCTCTAAGGCTCCGTACCGGATGGCACCGGTGGAACTTAAAGAGTTAAAGGAACAGCTTGAAGAGTTATTGGACTGTGGTTTTATTCGCCCGAGTGTGTCACCATGGGGTGCTCCTGTACTTTTTGTAAAGAAGAAAGATGGGTCTATGCGGTTGTGTATTGATTACCGGGAGCTAAACCGCATCACTATTCGAAACCGTTATCCGCTACCTCGCATTGATGACTTGTTCGATCAGTTACAGGGAGCTAAAGTATTCTCCAAAATTGACTTGCGATCTGGTTATCACCAGTTGCGGGTTAAAGAGCAGGACATTTCTAAGACTGCTTTCCGTACCCGGTATGGACATTATGAGTTCTTGGTTATGCCTTTTGGGTTAACAAATGCTCCTGCAGTATTTATGGACTTAATGAACCGGGTCTTCCATGAATTTCTTGATAAATTCGTCATCGTTTTCATTGATGATATTCTGGTATATTCTAAGTCAGCGGAAGAGCACGAGCAGCATTTGCGTACTGTTTTGGGTATTCTGAGGCAGCAGAAATTATACGCTAAATTTTCCAAGTGTGAATTCTGGTTGGACCGAGTTGCTTTCCTTGGTCACATCGTGTCTGCAGATGGGATTACCATGGATCCAGCTAAGGTTGAGGCTATCACAAAATGGCCAAGACCTACCACGGTAACCGAAGTCAGGAGTTTTCTGGGTTTAGCTGGCTACTATCGACGTTTTGTCGAGGGGTTTTCTAAGTTGGCTTTACCGTTGACTCAGTTGATGAGAAAGGGTGAAAAGTTTGTGTGGACGGATGAGCGTGAGCAGAGCTTTGAGGAGTTGAAACGACGACTAGTTTCTGCACCTATTTTGACCTTACCGTCGGGTTCGGGAGGATTTCAGATTTATAGTGACGCTTCCAAGAAGGGTTTAGGTTGTGTTCTCATGCAAAACGGGAAAGTAATTGCCTATGCTTCAAGGCAGTTAAAACCCTATGAGGAAAATTATCCGACCCATGATCTGGAGTTGGCAGCTGTGGTATTTGCGTTGAAAATATGGAGACATTACTTATACGGTGAATCATGTGATATCTTCACGGATCATAAGAGTCTCAAATACATATTTACTCAGAAGGAGCTCAACATGAGGCAGAGGAGATGGTTGGAGCTTCTGAAAGATTATGACACTAATATCCAGTATCATCCCGGCAAGGCGAATGTTGTTGCCGATGCACTCAGCAGGAAATCGGGCATGATTGCTAGTATGAATATCGAGCCTCGTATTCTCCAAGATTTAGAGCGGTTAGAGATTGAGCTATGTGAAAAAGGCGTTAGTGGTTTTTGGGCAAGTCTGAAGGTGGAATCAAACTTGATGCTGTGGATTAAGGAAGCTCAGAAGGACGATGGTGAACTCTGGGCTATTGTGCAGAATGTCGAGGAAGGTAAGCAGTCTGAATTTCGGGTTGATGATAGTGGTATTGTATGGTATGGAGATCGATTATGTGTTCCTGATGATTCTGATCTACGTGAGGCCTTGTTGACTGAGGCTCATAGTTCTCCTTTTTCTATCCATCCTGGTTCTACCAAGATGTATCGGGATCTGAAGCAACACTTCTGGTGGAACGGCATGAAGCAGGATGTGGCATCGTTTGTAGCTAGATGTATGACCTGTCAGCAGGTCAAGATTGAACACCAAAGAGCTAGTGGGTTATTGCAGCCTTTGGAGATTCCAGTTTGGAAGTGGGATGAAATATCCATGGATTTTGTTTGTGGTTTACCGTTGACTCGTAGGAAGCATGACGCGATTTGGGTGGTCGTTGATCGGCTAACTAAATCCGCTCATTTCTTACCCATCCGTATGAGCTACAGTGTTAGTAAGTTGTCAGAAATCTTCACGCAGGAGATTGTTAGGTTGCATGGCACTCCTTCTTCTATCGTTTCTGATCGTGATCCTCGTTTTACTTCGCGCTTCTGGAAAGGGTTACATAAAGTTTGGGGTGTTCGTCTTAAGTTCAGTACCGCTTTTCATCCCCAGACTGATGGTCAGTCGGAGAGGACTATCCAGACATTAGAGGATATGTTACGGGCGTGTGCGCTGGAATGGACGGGTAGTTGGGATGATTACCTGTGTCTAGTAGAGTTCGCTTATAATAATAGTTGGCACGCGAGCATTGATATGGCACCTTTTGAGATGTTATATGGTCGAAAGTGCAGAGCACCGGTATGTTGGGATGAAGTAGGGGAACATCTTCTTGAAGGACCTGAGATGATTGAGGTCACAAATGAAAAGGTTGCTACGGCTAAAGAAAAATTGAAAGAGGCACGGGCACGTCAAAAGAGTTATGCGGATAAGCACCGTCGGGATCTAGAGTTTAATGTCGGCGACCGGGTATTTCTTAAAGTATCTCCGTTCCGAGGTGTCAAACGTTTTGGTATTAAGGGCAAGCTCAGCCCTCGGTTTATTGGACCTTTTGAAATTCTGGAGCGTATCGGAGAAGTATCGTATTGTCTAGCCTTACCACCTCAGTTGGCTCATGTTCATAATGTATTTCATGTATCTCTTTTGAGGGGATACAACTATCACCCTCTGCATGTGGCTTCTTATCCGTTTGATCAAATCCGTCCCGATATGACCTTATCTGAAGAACCGGAGGCGGTTCTAGAGCGTCAGGAACGCGTGATGAGAAACAAAGTCATTCCTTTTGTAAAGATTCTTTGGCGGAATCACCCAGCGCGCGAGGCAACCTGGGAGACCGAAGAATCGATACGATCGAGTTATCCTCATTTCATGTTTTGATCTGGTATGTTCAGTTTCGTTTCTGTTATGTTTCCTTTCTCATGTCCTTGCAAATTTCGAGGACGAAATTTTTCTGTTAGTGGGGAAGAAGTTGTAATACCTGAAATTCCATAACATGTAAAATGACCAAATTGCCCCTGAGAATTTAAAACCTAAATAAAACACATGTAAAGCATAAAATAAATTCCAAACTTTTAGTAATGAGCAAGCTATGATCCCAAATAATTTTAACAACTACATTTAATTTTTACACAAGCCATGAAAATTACCAAAGTGCCCTTGGCGCCTAATATAATTTTTAAATTCAAAGTTATAAAGTTATAAAAGGAAAATTTCAGGAAAATCAAGGCCATTAAAATTATATTGATTGCTAATAAATTTCTATGACCAATACCTGAAATTAGGGCCCTTAATTACTCTAAAAATCGGCCACAATAATATTTTATCACACACATTTCTTTTTCTTCCAAGAATTCTCCACCGATTGAACACTAAATCACCAAATAATCCTCAATTCATCCATCCGAATTTCTGGAAATAAGGCACCAATTTTCTTGTGTTCTTAAGGTTCTCAAGAAGCCTAGAAAAATAGTTTCACGAATTTTAGAGGTCGGGTTTGCAAGATATCGAAATTCCTTCTCCTTTTCCATTCGATAGGTAATAATTCGATTTTTATTGATTCGATCATTGTGAAATTCATTCTCTATTTTTCTCACGTCCCTCACATCATGTATGGTCTGTGAAAAATGATTACAAGGTCGTGGAGTGGCTGTGGTGATCGTGGTGAATTCTTTGGTGTCGAGTTCTTGATCCGATAAGTCTAAAATCAAATCGGCTTATCCACTCGTTCAATAAATTATTGGGTATTTTTCTGAGCTTGTTCTAATCCTATATAACATGAGAAAAATGCTAAAACACATCCATGCATTGTAATTTGATCGCATGATAATTATTGAAAGTGAAACCCTAGAATCGAATTAATTCTCTAAATCATGCATGCGAATTTTCTGGATCATGTTAGTATTTTTCATGGCTTCTATAATCATCATATAACACTAGAAAAATGGCCATTCAAATTTTAGAGGCCTAAAACTATTATTTGTGAATTTATGTATAATCGGCTAAAGTAAAATAAAAGGGAAAATATGAACTAAACCCTAAACCTATTGAATTAATGTTTATATGATTGAATCTGGATGTTTGTGATATTTAAATGATATGGTAATGATTGCTTGATGATTGAAGATATTTAGGGTTTGATTTTGTATATAAAATGTTTTTACCGATTTGAAAAATATAAGTCAAGGGGGTGTTTTGTAAATTTTGAAACTCATGGACTATTTTTTAAAATGATATTTAGGACTGTTATAATATGGGAAAAATATAACTTGAGGGGTCTATATGTAAATTTTGTATTTAAAAGGTTAAATGGGTAATTATATATGTTTAATAATTCGATTTGAAAATTAATTAAAACAAGGGACTAAAAATGTAAATACTGGAAAATTGAGGTCATTTTGAGTAAATTATAATGTTAAGATGTTTTGGTGTAAGTTTGGATAATTATAGGGGCCAATAGGTAATTATTTGGAATTTACAAATTAATATATATGTTTTATAAATTATGGGGACTAAATGTGTAATTATGAGAAACTAAAGGGTTGAATCGTACCATGCATGAAATTAGAAGGTAGATTCTGTATATAATTAAATTTAAGGGTTAATGGTGTAATTAAAGATATTATATGGATTAAATTGTAAATTATGTAACCTTAGGGTTTATTTTGTAACTTTTATAAATAAAGGGTTTAAAGTGTAAAATATGAAACTCAAGGGGCTGATGATGTAATTCTGAATAAATGGAGTATTTAAATAAGTAAATCATGATATTTTCATTCTAGACCTTTAATTTGATATAATTACAATTAAAACCCTAAACTATGTAAACTTGTCATGTTTAACCCTAAGCTTTTATAAATTGCTAAAAACCAACCCTAATCCCATAATGAGACTAAATTAAAGACTTAACTAAATCATAATACTTAAACCTTACTCATTATAGAAATCTGCTAATTTTGGAAACTTGCTAAATAAGGAAACTTTCTAAAAATGGAAACCTGCTAAAAATAGAAAGTTACTTAATATGGAAATGGGATCTTTAGTAATCATGTCTTTACTCCTCTAGGTGTGAAGAGGGAGTAGTTCTGTGGTCTTGATCATCTTATCTCAGTGTGTTTTCTTGTCAGCAATAAGGTACAGATATTCTGCCCTTCTTTAGTAAGGTGCCTTCGTCTCATGTTGATTTCTGATTCACTGCCATGATCCTTGTTTCTATGAACCTTTGACATTGAACCTACTGATATTGAACCTCTGTTACTGAACCATCTGATATGAACTGTCTGTTATACTGAACTGGATATTGACCTATGAAACTAAACTGAATACTGAATACTGATACTTGACCACTGACCCACAGTTTGATACTACGAGCCATAACTAGTCATGAGGGTTTCATGACCATGTCATTGATGCACCGATGGCATGACTCTAGGGCAGGAGAGTGATGACCTGTTCCGTCCCTTTTATGTATTTATTTGGTGTGTTGGGAGGTTTATGGCCACCAGGGGCGTATGGATGCATCCTAGAACTGTTACTGTTACTGTTACTGTTACTGATTACTGTATTACTGGTGACTGATGGTGTGTGCGATACACGTCTTTCACATACTGGGAGTTGATCACTCCACTTACTGTTTGAGGACTCCCCTCATGATTACTGGTTTACTGAGAGGTCTCCCCTCTATATGATTATATGGTTACATGATTACACTGATTACTGTACTGATTACTGATACTGGGCTCGTAGAGGATTACTGTTTCCTACACTTTACTCTTTATCTTTCATTATTGCTACTTCATATTGATGCTTAACTTTGTCTCATTCATTCTGCTATTCCTTATTCTACTGCTTGTTATCGTTATATCTGTTCACTGAGCTCGTGTAGCTCAGCCGTGTTTTCTTTTCACACGGCAGGTAATTAAGCTAGGAGCTGGGCTTGGCTTTGGGGTTTGAGTGCACTTGAGTGGAGCTTATTCTTATAGCTTATCTACCATTTGATTTCATTAGACTTTATGTTGCCATTGTTTGGGCATTGAACTTATGTACTTCTTTTATTTCCTTTCATTTTGGATATAAGTCATGTTGATTTATTGTGGGATTATGTATTTGACTTCCGCTATTTTATGCATGGATACTATGTTTATCTGATATGAAACCATATATTTGTGATATCTTTACCCTTGTCGGGTCGGGGTGTTACATGAACCAACCGCCGGTTCAGTTTTGAACCGCGGCGGTTGGGAAGTTCTGAGTAATTTTTTTTTTTTATTTTGCTTTGCTATTTGATCTACAAGTTAACCTTTAGCTCCAATATTTCTTGTGTGCTTGTTTTGTTGTGTTTTTGTAGAAATGTGTAAGAGAAGCTACTCAAGAGGAAGAGAACCCGCTCATTGCTTTGTAGACTCATGCCAATTACTAGTGAACACTTGAAGTGGGGAAGGCTAAGCAAGGAGGCTAAAGCTTGTTTCAATAGCCGTTTAGCTAAGTTATAAAGGAAGGATCTTGCGCAACCAAAGTTGGTTAATTGGAATTTGATTAAGAAGTATAATATCTATGAGAATCTAGAGAAGTTGATGGATGTTAGCACGGAGTATGAAGATGGAAATGTTTTTGAGGATATTAGTTTCGAGCTCGCTCTTAGGATCAATGAGAAGCAAATCTACAAAGAATGGTGTTTGGAGTTCTTTTCCACCATTTATTTCAATCAAGAGGTGAATTTGAGTAACATTTTGAAAGAAAATGTATTTGGTTTCGCTTGTGTGGGGATGATCATGTGTTGACTTTTCCGGAATTTGGAAAATTGCTTGGTTTGTATGATGATAATGATTTTGCTGAAAAGGAGTTTGTTGTTCATTTTGGAAAGTTGGAAAGGGAACCACCAAAGTATGATGGTACTATGATTTGGAATGAGATTGGAGAACCGAGCAGTTCAAGACCAAAGGTGACGGAAATTCATTCACCAATGGCAAGGCTTTTGCACAAGATACTTGTGAACTCATTTGTACATCGAGGTAATAGTCAAGACAAGGTTCATCAACTAGATTTGTGGTTGATTGAAATGATGATGAGTTATCATGATGGAAAGAAGTTGAAAATGAATATGGCATGGACCCTGGCAGTTTATTTGTCCAAGAGAGCAACCCTTATGTCGGAGCATAGTTTTATCAATGGAGGCCATTATGTGTCAAAGATTGGAAGAAGTTTGGGGTATGCTACACAAAGTGAGTAGAATAGGATTACGAAAATGAAAGATTGTAAGAAGCTTGATAAGAAGAGTTTGCAAGGTTTGCTTGATCATGATAAGATGTGTTTGGTTGAAACTATTGTAAATGTGGCTCGTAACCAACCACCACCACAACGTATGGAAGAACCTTCAGGACTTGATTCGGGATGGGGTGAATGGCATGCGAACTTTCCACAATTTGATAAGAGAGAAGTTTGGAGAGATATGTCTATGATGAGGATTGGACATCAAATGGATTATTGTGCATCGATTCTTACACACCTTGGTCACCAAAGTGTTCTGCCATATTCTTTTCCAATCACTTATGACCCGCCTAGTGTTCCACCTTACCCATACCCATATACACCATACCCATTGCAACAGGTACCTTACTCAACATCATCTAGTGCATTTAAAGGAAGTGAAGGGTACAATGTTAATCATGAGGGGTTCATGGGTTATTATTCTTCTGATGTGGGGACTAGAGGTTATGAAGCAGGAACGTCGTCTGGAGATGTTGGCGTTGGAACATTGGTTGATTACCAAGGAGATGACTATGAGGACATGGGTGACGAATGATTTTGACTATCATTCACGGTTTTATACGATGTGTAATGGATAATTATTCTATCTTCTCCCTAGTACTTTATTTCTAAATTATTATTATTATGTGATGTAGGATTTATTATTATTATTTAGGATTTTATTAAGCACTTTATTATAATTATTTTTGTGTGTTTGTTTTTGTATGTTTTGTGCATGTGTTTATTTTTCTGGTTTGAGATACCATGGAATTACTGCTCATTCATATGGTTGGTACATTTTGGAGTTTGGAGTGACCAACTCATGCGTTAAATACCAAATATGGATCTCACATGATTTCTCGGTGATATCATTTACTACTTTATTTTCCCTATTTACTTTGCTTTGAAGTTAATTTTCCACATTGAGGACAATGCAAAACATAAGTGTGGGGGAGGGAAGTAAATAGTGAAAATGATCTTGTTTTTAAATTTTTTGTGATTATTTTGGAGTTTGTTTTATTGCCCTTAAGGAAATTTGTTGTTTTTACACCTAAAAGATTATATCTAATTAAAACAACTTGGAATTTTCCAATAGCATAAAATGGCAATTTGAAAATTTTAACGTATCTCGATTAAGTGAAGCGATCCGTTATTGGGATTGATAACATTACTTGTGCATTTATAGCCTATTCTACACATATATGAGGATTTGAGCCTATCATTTGAAGCATATCTTTATGCTTAAATTCTATTTTCTTGCTATGAGTGTGCCGGTGATTGAATTGATTCTAGAACTTGTGCTTGTCATGCATTACGAATTCCAAAGTAAGGTCACATTCGTGTGATATAAATGAACTTAAATGATAAGAGGCAACTTAGGATTTCAACCAAATGGCCTTCCATTTACATATATTGATATATTAGCTAGCCAAATCGGCTAGTTAACCACTTTTTATGGACCTATTTGTTAGCGCTCATTTTTAGCGCTAGATACCCTTAGTTCACCCTTTGAGCCATTCTTTTTGTTTTGTTACATCCAGAAAATACAAAAGGATTTTACACCTTTAAACTTTAGCCTAACCTTTTTGTCAAGTCAAATTGATGAATTACTTGTTGTTGGCGTGAATAAGTTTTTGATGATTATGAGCTTACACTTTGTATTTCGGATATACCTTTCCGACAAAGACGAAGGTAGCTACTTCTTATTTGTATTTTTTAGGTATATGCTCATCCAAAGTGTGGGGGATGTGAAAGAAAAAATAAAAATATGATGAAGAAATATATAGCCAATGTGCTATAGTTATGAAGATGGAGGAAAAAGAAGTATTATGAGTTATTGAATAGCCAATGTGCTAAGACATGATGTTTATATGTATGGTGATCGATGAAAGAAATCAAAAGAGAAGGGAAAAAAGTTGATTCGGAGGCTATAATCATTTTGGGATACATGGATTGATTTTTGCAACAAGTGATTTTGGTATTTGACTTGATTATTATCACATTACTAAATCCACTAAATAATCCCATGCATTATCCTAACCCTTTTTGCTTTGTGAAGATATCGACTGTATGAATATTCTAGTGACCATCCGGTTCTTGAGTGATCGAATAACGCGCCAGCGATCTAAGGTATTTTACTTTAGTAACCATCTGTTATTTGAGTAAATCAAGAATTCGCGCCAGCGATCTATTATTTTTATACAGAAGTTATTGGAGCATAAGTTGATATTAACCCTCAGCCTAACGTTTCAACCCGAATAAAAGTCCTCTTTGATAAGTTTATTTATTTCTCACAAGATTTGGATTAGTTTTGATACTTGTACAAGCTTATGGTAGGAAATGAAATCATGACTGAGTAATTGAGTGAAATACACCACCAACAAAAGAAATGAGTGTGAGTGAATTATATTATTACTTTCTTTTAGTGAGGAGCTTACTTGTGTTATCTAGCTTGATCGAGTACTTCGTTTAAATTTCACGTATAAATTGTAAAATTCGTTTTTTGATCTTTTGCCTTGGCGATAAGGACGATTAGTGAAATTTTTTTGAATCATGATGTTGGCTATTGGAAAACAATTTTTCAAAAGATTACTTTGCTTGAGGGCAAGCAAAACCTAAGTGAGGGGGATTTGATAACGCTCATTTTGTCTATGATAGAGTCGCGTTATTTGTATATTTTTGTATATTATTTAGTTATGTTTATGAGCATTTTGTGCTTAAAAGGTATTAAGATGTGTTCAGGTCTAAGTACAAGGAAATATCGAACAATGACGAAGAAAAGCCAAAAAAATAAGAGAATATTCACAAAAAAAATTCGTCAAAGATATTGATTCATGTTATGATTATTTCCGATGTACAAGAGAAGGTTGTGAAGATTTTCAATGAAAGATGGAGTCATGATTTGGTGCTAAAAAGTGTATTAAAGGATGAAGTTTTATGCCAACCCAAGGTTGAAATTTATGTTCAAAACAGTTCCCAACCCAAGGTTGAAGCTGAGGTTCAAACCCAAGGTTCAATAGCCCAACCTGAGGTTGACCAGTCATCCTAGCTGCCGATTCAAATCTGAACCGCGGGTTGAGACGTGTCTGAGATGAAGAGTTGCATTAATTCAAGGTTTTAACTACCATTAATCACCAATTCCGATCATTACCTCTCCATTATGATTATAGGGTGTTTGTAACAGCTTTTGTGAGTAAATTCAAGCATAAATAGGACCCCTAATCACCACACAACAGGACACAATATACAACAAGAAGCAAGAGACAAGACAACAAATCTTAATCAAGCCTTACACCATAAGGACTTGATCATATCTTATACAACCCGAAAGAGCTCAATAATTCCTGTCATTCTTAAGGAGATACCAAGAAGTGTCGGTGATACTTGTGAGAAGAGGCGGAGAATTCCCTTGTTCGATTGGAGGCATTAAGGAGTGCTATAACTCTTTATATTTCTTACTCATTGTAGTCTTGCTTTGGGTAACTTTCTTTTACTTAATTATTATGTTGAACAATTTGATGTTGAATGAAATGTTACGTTTGTTGATGAAACTTGTTATGGAGTAATTTGTGATACTTGTTTGGGAATTATGTAGACTTTCGTGTGAATGTTGAATGATTAGTCGGTTAGAAAAAGTGATTGTTCTCATAAGTTTGTTTAAATATAATTCGTGTTCTAAAACTTGTTGATTTAACATTGTTGGATTTAAAGGTCGAAATGATTTCTAATTTGGTTTAATTCCAAGAAATTGGTGCACAAATGGATTGGTACTTGATAATTGACAACTATTAAGTATTCAAATTTTTAAATGAATTCGAGAATATTTAATCACGAGATTGGGTGGAAAGGACTCGTATGAACTAATGTTACTAATCATCTTTTTAATACATTTGATAACACAAAGGGCTAGCGTAATGGGATGATGTATTGGCCGAAAGGACTCACCCATGAAACTAGTAAAAACATGGATTTTCTTGATAGTACCCACTGACTAGAAAACCTTGTGAAAATTGGTATGTGCCTTCTACATATATGTTTCACCTAAACATATTCAACATTTTATCACGATTGGTTATTATTCCTAAACAAGTATTTGTTCGTTTAATTGATTGAATTCGGAACCATTGTTTGTTTGTTTATTTACGGTTCTTTAGAGTGTGACAATCTTTAGTACTATTTCTTGTGCTACATAAATTGCTAAGCTTAAACTACGTAGTCTCGTGGGACGATCCCTATTTACCACAAACCATATTACACACGGACGAGTATACTTGCTCGTATGCGTTTTCTTAATAATCGGTAAAAAGGTGTTTATAAATTTAAAATTTGAGTGAAACTTAGGATATAATATATAACCGGTTTACCCGCATCAGTCTATTGAAGTTAGTGTTGCTGACATTGTTAAGACTGCTCAGGTATTACAAAGGAAATACACCAAGTTATTAATGCTGCTGGTTATAGAGTTAATGTTGGTTATGGAAGATTGATGCTGCTACAAGATTAATACTGCTAGAACATTCAGTTAGTATTGCTATTATGTTATTAGTGTTGCTAGTGTATTAGAGTCGGTTATTATGTATAGTATGTTTAGATAAATATAGAAAAGATTCTATAAAGATTTATCTTGTAAAGAAAGTTATTGTAAGCCGACTAGGACTCCTTAGTCTATAAAAGGAGGACCTAGGGCATAGATGAATAGAGTTTTGCGATAGAAAAACTTCAAGGTTGTAAACCCTAATACTCAAGGAGTATTCATATTATTAATAATATTGAAGTGTTTAGTTTGATATTCATTGTTCATTATTTAGTTCTTCTTAAGATCAAATACAAGATTCCGCATTGTGTTTGATAAATCACAAGACAGTTTCTATACATAGTTGTATTAGATTTATCTAGCATAGCTAAACCTTTACAAGCTAAGGGATTCGATCAAGTACTCAACTGGGATCAACATCGCTAATAGCAGTTTTTTATGAACCATTTTGACTGTTACGAAAAGAGGTGTCTCTAAGGCCATTTGAAGGTGTATTGTGATTGTTTTGAAGGGTCACCATGTGCCTATATATAAAGGACGAATTTTTCACTTTGTAATCATCAAAAACACAAAAACCTCATCCATCTCCATCATGAAAACATATCAGATTCGCTAGATTCAAGTTTCATACTTGATTTCATTGTTGTATCCTCTAAACAGATCATACTAGATAGGACAAATTTCTGTTTAAGGACACTGCTAATCGCAGGCCTCAATCTGTTGTTGTAATCTTACGATTCTGTACAACACAATTTGTATTACGTTTATAAATTTCATAACACCATGTCCAATCTATAGGGATTTAGGTCGGGAATATTTTCACATAATGAAGTTCTTAGGATGGTGTGAAGGCAAGTCATCCGCGGCTCACATGAAAGGTTCGTCACTTTCACCTTACACCTATAAACTTTTTTTGAATTTTGGTGATCAGTTAAGCTTTTTTTAGATAGAGCAACTTATGAGTTTTGCTACAACCACAATGTTTACAAAAAAAAAACTTTCACACAATATAATGATGTGTCATAACACTTTGTCAACTTATTTTCTCTTTTCCTTGACAAAAGCAAATCATTTTCTTACACATCATTGTGTGAAAATCCTTTTGTAGGTTCCATACCTCTAAACTCATGGCTTTATCTGTTGAATGTTTGGATGTGCTATTTGATATGAAATATTTTCTTCTTTTTGCTATACAAATGAGTATGACCATTAAATTTAGCACAAAAAAGGCATTTAAATTGAACGAACATGAACGTGACGGTTACGATATGCTTTAAAAAAACAAATGACACTGATTCCATACAACTTTTTCTAGAGCACATTGTCTAATTAACTAGAATCCCAGTTAGTGGGGAATGAAAACCTGCAGCGTCGAATTAATTTTACAGCTTTTAGGTCTTTTATTCGAGTTTTCCAAACATATGAGTTGACTTACTGTTAAACAATATGGGAATACGTCTTTTTGAAAACTAATCAAAGGAATCTCAAGAATTCAGCACGTTCTTGCACGTGTTATGATATGATATTCTTATAGATGTATATAAAATACAAGAAAGACTAATTTGTCAACTTGTTTCATTGTTTAAAGAGTGAGAAAAAAAATGAGGAAGAATGTGATATATGAGAAACAAAGTTGACATAAACATTGCGGGGAATGATGGATGATTAGGGGAGCAAGGCATGATAAAATAAACTAAAGTTAGCAAGAAGATATCATATTATCTTATATGTATTGTACATTTCCAATGTAATTTGCAACGGCACGTAAACCCATTGGTATTTTTTTAAAACAAAATGAATTTTTCAGTAGGCACACCCATATTAACTTGTAGCTCTGCCCAATCACACCTCGAGAGGCAATATGGCTCTGGCACCCTTTTTTACGCCCTCTGAAAGCCGAAAGCAGTGGTTTACACAAAGATCTTTGATTCAACTAAAATCATGATGGAAGGATACTAGAAAAAAATGAACGATGTAATTCTTAAATTGGTTGAGCTCCAAGACCTTGCCATAAACTATGCCGTTTTCTTTAATTATCTCTTAGAATCTTATCTGATGCGACCAACACATGGAAATAGATGGTGAGAAATGTAATTCCATATATTAACGTTTTTTGCATATTGGCCCACACTAAGCATTTTTAATGCATTGATTTTTTCAGAAGATAATAAAAATGAGACGGTTAATATAAATGGGACACTGACTCGTTATAGATAGAGCAGTTTTAATATTTGTAAGTTATCCCGTTAGAACCAAGATTCACTTGAGGACAAGTGATAAATTGATCTTCCGAGGTCGTTTTCCCAACGAGATTTGAATTGAGATTTACGTTTGTGTTTTTAGTTTTAATGCTTGATTGCCGGATATTTTTGGTTTGGATTTTTTTTGAGATTTAAGATCTATTTTAACTAATCAAAATTTAAACTAATCAAATAGCAACTAAATGACAATAAAATTTAGCTAAGAATATGATATAAAAAGATATGCTTGTCAAGTGTGGTGAAAAGATCATTAAGTGTGAATTATCATGTTAAGCCCCTTTTTAATTAATACCCGTCAAATTAAATCATTTTCTCACAACGTTGGCTTATATTGAAAACAATCAAATTTTTTTTGGTAATAATTATTAGATCTAAATAATCAATTTTCCTAACGGCTTTTGCCCGTTAAAAACAACCAACTAAAAAGATCCACAAATAATCCGGAAATTATTAATCAACAACCTTTGAATACCCGTTTAAAAAGGAATGTTTTCTCACAACGTTGGTTTATATTGAAAACACTTCTTTTTAACTAGGTAAAATCTATTTGGTTTAGATAATTAGTTACCTTTACGGCTTTTGCCCGTAAAAGTTACTAAAAACCAAAACAAGTAGACCAAAGGTTATCAACTAATAATTTCTAAAGTTTCACACTTTATTTCACAATTCACCAACACTTAACAAACATATAACAAGATCTACTCACTACTCATATTAATCAAACTAACAAAAGCAAATAATTTCACAATAATAAACATGATCTACAACTAGATATTTAAACTAAAAATGATAAAAAGGAAGGAGATTATGACCCGGTGATTTATACGAGAGAAAAACCACCCGATCTTATAAACAAAAAAAATGATTAAAGTTTATGTCTTTGTTAACTTTAATTTTGCTATATAGTTAATAAAGTTTAAAGCTTTATTAACTAAACAACTTAATAAAAGTTAATAAAGTTGTAAGCTTTAATGATTTTAAAGGTTATAAGACCCGTAAGCTTCACGCCTTAGATGTAGGATGGCGAGAAATAAAGAAAGATCAAAACTTTATCAATGGTTAGTGAATAATAAGCAATAATAAGCACTACTACTATATGGAATAAGCTAAAAATAGTCTAAAAAGTAAAAAGATTAAAACTTTATGACTAAAAACTAATAGATCTAAGTCCACCCGAAGCTAAGTTGCCTACTACAAAGAATAGACGCGAATCGGGTACGTTTAAGGACTAGATCTAAATGAACAAGCTATTAAATAGCTTATTGTTCAAAAAATACTCAAAAAGTTGCAAACTTTTTATGAAAAAACTTGATAAAACTAATAGATCTAATTAATAAGCTATATAAAAAGCTAAAAAAAATAAAGAAAAGTGCTCTCAAACTAAGAGGTGTCAAGGCTTATTTGAAAAATAAGCCGAGCATAATAAGCTCACGCATCTCTTTTTGTGTTTGAATCGAGCTAGAGGGTGAAGAAGAGAAATAAAAAGATGTAATAAGCTAATAAGCTAATATAACTTATTAGATGAGAAAAAGAAAAAGAAAATAAAGAAAGAGATGAGAAGAAGAGGAATAAGCCTAAGTAATAAATATCTTTTTCATTAATAAGCTAAAAAAGTTTTACAAAATAAACACTACAAATAAGCTCAACAATAAGTTCTAAATACTACTTTAAAATAACTGATAGTCTATTAAAGAAAAAAAGGAAGTGTGTGTGAATAAAATAAATGCGGAGTTAACGAATGATAGCCTCGGATCATGTGTTGCCCATTTATAGCCAATGATATGACTCCCTTTCTCTCAAGCGTGCATGACAGCTATCACATTCAATGCACCTGGTCTCTATTTCAATTAGGGCCACGAGCCTCAAATCTTCTCACGTGCAATCCACCAAAAATATCTGCTCCTTCATTTTTTATTTCTTTTGTTTCACATGATGGAAGCTAGATACAACAATATGTTGTTTTTTTTTTCTTCTTTGTCTTTTGCGGAGGTCTTTAAGATAGCAGTTGGGCTATCTATTTTTTTTTCTTCTCTACGTGGGCTTGAAATGTTATATGAACCAAATTAATATCTTGATAATAAGCTTTGGACTTGGGCTTCATTAGCTTGCTGGGCTGAGCCCACTCTTGCTTGATAGATTCCTGGCGCTGCACATGTCTTCACTTAAATCAATTCTTCATTTGATCTACACGTGAATTATAGATTCCATATTCAACTTTAATTGGTTTATTTTAATAGATGCTCATTTAAATATACTTTGTTTTCATGTTGTGCTTTGGAGCATTTTCTTCAACTTGGGCTTTAGGCTTCAATCTATCTTTAAATTTTTCGTCTCTTGTCTCGATGCTCCAAATAAAATTAACGTTGGTCTCGTAATTTTGTGCTCTTTCCAATGGAGTGCTCGAGTAATTACCGTTTTTGCTTTGTTTTCAAACCCTTGTACCTGCAAGACATAATAACAAAAACCAAACAAATTTGCAATATAATTTCACATGTTTTATTGTTATTAGTCTATTTTAGTGTGTTTTTCCGGTATAAAAATGATGTGTGTTTAGGCACACATCAAAATTCCCCCACACTAATCCATTGCTGGTCCCTCACGCAATGTTTATTACACACGCTTTTGAAACCAAAAATTTCAAACCTCTTTTTACTAACTTTGAAAAGTAGCAAAATTTTCAAAAGAGATTAAGAAATCCAAAGTTTTAAAAACTCCCCGATTTTCCTTTTTATTCACACTTTTACTATTTTTGTATTTTTCTCATATTCATGTGACGGGATGTTGACTTTCATTATCTCACGATAACTTTTAGGATCACGGAGTAGGAAACACAACTCATGAAGAAGTGACCATACGGATAAAATTCATCGTCCCTGATTTTTCACGAGCCCCCAAACTAAGCTTAAAAACGAAATCATTTCTATTTACAAGTTAGATTGCTATCACTACTCATAAAAGCTAATTGTGTATTACTTCTCGTTCCCAAATTCCTATTTTCCTCTATTTATTTTATTTTTGGTGAGAAATGAATTTCTTCATATTCTCGTTTCGATAAGTTTTTAGTCCGATAAAGATACCTAGTTTAGACGCTAATTAGTTTCCAAACCTTCCCTCGAAAACCGTTGCATACAAAAATGAGGTCCACATCAAGGTCTCTGATTTAACACGATTTTCAGAATATCCCTTTTATTTGCGACCGAAACAACTCATCTACGAGTCCAGAGACGGAAGCCTTTATTAGGACACCCCCGGAGTCGAAGTTTGGCATTTTTAACATTATTAAGCACATTAACGTATTTAGTCCTTGGCCCTTTATAACAATCACAACATCGGCTGCGAACCGGCAAGATGTGATAGTCTATTATGACCTTGGAATTTTTCCTCTGCCTTTATTAGAAGTCTACAACATCGGCTGCGAACCGGCAAGATGTAGAAAACTTTTTATGGCTTTGGATTATTATTATACATTATTATATTAATTAATTAATTGCCAAACCCCAAGTCCTACGGCTTTTATAACAATCCCAACATCGGTTGCGAGCCGGCAAGATGGAATAGTCTATTACACCGTAACACTGACAGTACCTTGATGTGTACCCAACTTTCATAAGCAAGAATTCTCTCAGGAAGAAATAGAAACTAATTATCGCCAAAACCAAAATACCTTTAATTATTCCTAGATTTCTATTTTTTTAGTGAAACAAGCTTATGGGAACAAAAAGCCACAAGTAACTTCGATGAGCTCTAAAGAGATCCAACTACTCCACGTTTAGCAATCTAACTTATAAACAACTCTATCATTTCTCGTTCTTCGCAAATTTAAAATCTTAAATAATAAGATCCGCGAATGCTTAGCCAAATAATCAAGCCATGCATATATAAAGTCAATTACGGGAACTTGCAAATTCTTAAAAAGAATTCGCGTTTTATAGCTCCTTGTATAAAAGACTAGCACAAGCTTATAGATTATAAAGGTTAAGGGGACAAGCTAGGGCTCAACACACCCGGTCAAGTCAAAATTTTATTCCTACTCTCTCCAACGGAAAGTCAACAAAGCGTCAAAACACTTATTATATTTTTGCAAAATTTTTTTTTTTAAATTTCTCTTTTTTTTTTTTTTTTTTTTTTTTTTTTTTTTTTTTTAGGAGGAAAAACGGGGTTGCGAGAGGTAAAAGCAAGTACAAGGTATAGTCATTTTCGATGGAAATCCCCCCCACACTTAAAACTGAACATTGGCCTCAATGTTCAAAAATGACGGGTGTTACCCCCACACTTAGGATTGAAAATGGCTTTTGTTTAAAAATTCTTAGTGTGAAAGGGGAAAAACATTTTTTCTTTATATGTATGACTAAAGGATATCCCAAGATAAGTAATGATCGAAGGCCGAGTGATTGGAGGGTTTGAAAACAAGCACGGAGGTCTTCTCGATCATAGGGAGTCCTAAAAGCAAAACGGTACCCTGCAAAACCACATGGAAAGAAACACACCCCCACACTATTCTACACAACACACTTATTAGAAAATAAAAGATAGATAGATAGATAACACGGGTTGCCTCCCGAGAAGCGCTTGTTTTTTTAATGAGTCTCTAGCTTGACTCGCCCCCGAATTTAGTTGTCCATGGGGGAAGGTTGGAGATCCGGGACATCCAAATCAGGAATGTCCCCTCCATAGTAGTGTTTGATCCGATGCCCGTTTACCTTAAAGTTGGGACCGTCGGGTTGGGATAACTCAACGGTGCCATACGGAAACACTTCAGTAATCGTAAACGGGCCAGACCAACGGGATTTCAATTTGCCCGAGAAAATCTTCAATCTAGAATTAAAAAGAAGAACACGATCACCGACATGGAATTCTCGGTTTTTGATTTTAGAGTCGTGAATCTTCTTTGTCTTTTCCTTATAGATCAAAGAATTCTCATAGGCTTGATCACGAAGTTCATTTAATTCATTTAATTGGATCTTTCTGTGATCACCCGCAGTCTTAAGATCAAAATTAGTCCATTTCAAGGCCCAGTAGGCTTTGTGCTCGAGCTCAATAGGGAGATGACAAGCTTTTCCGTACACGAGCTTATAAGGAGTACACCCGATGGGTGTCTTGAAAGCAGTACGAAAAGCCCATAAAGCGTCATCTAATTTGTCAGCCCATTTGGCACGATGCTCACCTACTGTCCTTTCCAAAATTCTTTTCAAACCGCGATTGGACACCTCCACCTGGCCACTAGTCTGAGGGTGATATGATGTAGAAAGTTTATGTTTGACACCATATTTTTCCATCACCCTAGCAAATTGATCGTTGCAAAAATGAGTACCACGATCACTAATGATGGCCCGTGGGGTTCCAAATCGGGAAAACAATTGTTTCAGAAATTTCACAACTACTCGGGCGTCATTCGTGGGTAAAGCCTTGGCTTCCACCCATTTAGAGACATAATCGACAGCCACGAGTATATATTTGTTCCCTCGTGAAGACGGGAATGGCCCCATAAAGTCAATGCCCCATACGTCAAAGATCTCACAAATCTGAATAGAATTTTGGGGCATTTCATCCCGCTGTGAGATTTTTCCTTGACGCTGACATGAGTCACAATTTTTGACCATGTCATGGGCATCACGATAAATCGTGGGCCAATAGAAACCAGAATCGAAGACTTTCTTGGCGGTGTAGTTCGGGCCATGATGTCCTCCGGTGGGACCATGGTGACAAGCTGCAAGAATATCTGAAGCTTCTTTCCCGTCCACACACCGCCTAATTATTTGGTCAGCACAGATTCTAAACAAATAGGGGTCATCCCAGAAGTAATGTCGAATATCTTTAAAGAATTTCTTCTTCTGTTGGGATGACATCCCTTTCACAAGCACATTACCCACTAGGTAGTTTGCAATATCGGCAAACCACGGGGGTTCATCATCACTTTTTATAGAAATCATCTTTAGGGACTCGTGTGGAAAGTTATCATTCATTTCCATTTCAACGAGATCCCCTTGATGAGGATTTTCAAGACGACTCAAGTGATCAGCCGCTAGATTCTCCGCCCCTTTTTTGTCTCGAATTTCGATATTAAATTCTTGAAGGAGGAGAATCCATCGGAGCAATCTCGGCTTAGCGTCTTGTTTAGCAAATAGATACTTTAAAGCCGAGTGATCCGTATACACTATTGTCTTAGATAAGACAAGGTAAGACCGAAATTTCTCAAACGCATACACCACCGCCAATAGTTCTTTTTCCGTGGTGGTGTAATGTGTCTGAGCACCAGATAAGGTCTTACTCGCATAATGTATAGGCTGAAAATATTTGTTCTTTCGTTGCCCCAAGACTGCACCTACCGCAAAGTCACTAGCATCACACATAAGTTCAAACGGTAGGTCCCAATCGTTGTAGTATAGTGGTAAGTATTCCCGCCTGTCACGCGGGTGACCCGGGTTCGATCCCGGCAGCGGCGCCAAAAACTTGATTCGTTATAGATAGAGTAGTTTTAATATTTGTAAGTTATCCCGTTAGAACCAAGATTCACTTGAGGACAAGTGATAAATTGATCTTCCGAGGTCGTTTTCCCAACGAGATTTGAATTGAGATTTACGTTTGTGTTTTTAGTTTTAATGCTTGATTGCCGGATATTTTTGGTTTGGATTTTTTTTGAGATTTAAGATCTATTTTAACTAATCAAAATTTAAACTAATCAAATAGCAACTAAATGACAATAAAATTTAGCTAAGAATATGATATAAAAAGATATGCTTGTCAAGTGTGGTGAAAAGATCATTAAGTGTGAATTATCATGTTAAGCCCCTTTTTAATTAATACCCGTCAAATTAAATCATTTTCTCACAACGTTGGCTTATATTGAAAACAATCAATTTTTTTTTGGTAATAATTATTAGATCTAAATAATCAATTTTCCTAACGGCTTTTGCCCGTTAAAAACAACCAACTAAAAAGATCCACAAATAATCCGGAAATTATTAATCAACAACCTTTGAATACCCGTTTAAAAAGGAATGTTTTCTCACAACGTTGGTTTATATTGAAAACACTTCTTTTTAACTAGGTAAAATCTATTTGGTTTAGATAATTAGTTAACTTTACGGCTTTTGCCCGTAAAAGTTACTAAAAACCAAAACAAGTAGACCAAAGGTTATCAACTAATAATTTCTAAAGTTTCACACTTTATTTCACAATTCACCAACACTTAACAAACATATAACAAGATCTACTCACTGCTCATATTAATCAAACTAACAAAAAAAATAATTTCACAATAATAAACATGATCTACAACTAGATATTTAAACTAAAAATGATAAAAAGGAAGGAGATTATGACCCGGTGATTTATACGAGAGAAAAACCACCCGATCTTATAAACAAAAAAAATGATTAAAGTTTATGTCTTTGTTAACTTTAATTTTGCTATATAGTTAATAAAGTTTAAAGCTTTATTAACTAAACAACTTAATAAAAGTTAATAAAGTTGTAAGCTTTAATGATTTTAAAGGTTATAAGACCCGTAAGCTCCACGCCTTAGATGTAGGATGGCGAGAAATAAAGAAAGATCAAAACTTTATCAATGGTTAGTGAATAATAAGCAATAATAAGCACTACTACTATATGGAATAAGCTAAAAATAGTCTAAAAAGTAAAAAGATTAAAACTTTATGACTAAAAACTAATAGATCTAAGTCCACCCGAAGCTAAGTTGCCTACTACAAAGAATAAACGCGAATCGGGTACGTTTAAGGACTAGATCTAAATGAACAAGCTATTAAATAGCTTATTGTTCAAAAAATACTCAAAAAGTTGCAAACTTTTTATGAAAAAACTTGATAAAACTAATAGATCTAATTAATAAGCTATATAAAAAGCTAAAAAAAATAAAGAAAAGTGCTCTCAAACTAAGAGGTGTCAAGGCTTATTTGGAAAATAAGCTGAGCATAATAAGCTCACGCATCTCTTTTTGTGTTTGAATCGAGCTAGAGGGTGATGAAGAGAAATAAAAAGATGTAATAAGCTAATAAGCTAATATAACTTATTAGATGAGAAAAGAAAAAGAAAATAAAGAAAGAGATGAGAAGAAGAGGAATAAGCCTAAGTAATAAATATCTTTTTCATTAATAAGCTAAAAAAGTTTTACAAAATAAACACTACAAATAAGCTCAACAATAAGCTCTAAATACTACTTTAAAAGAAAAAAAATAACTGCTAGTCTATTAAAGAAAAAAAGGAAGTGTGTGTGAATAAAATAAGGGTTGTGTTAGGGGTACACCCCCTAGTATGTGGGGCCCCTTTATTTTGATCAAATTGTACAATCCGTAAAGCAGCCAGTACAAGCGGCGACAACACCCAATCATTGAAACACCCCCTACAGGGGGTGTTAGGATAACATCACCCTAAAATAAATGCGGAGTTAACGAATGATAGCCTCGGATCATGTGTTGCCCATTTATAGCCAATGATATGACTCCCTTTCTCTCAAGCGTGCATGACAGCTATCACATTCAATGCACCTGGTCTCTATTTCAATAAGGGCCACGAGCCTCAAATCTTCTCACGTGCAATCCACCAAAAATATCTGCTCCTTCATTTTTTATTTCTTTTGTTTCGCATGATGGAAGCTAGATACAACAATATGTTGTTTTTTTTTTTTCTTCTTTGTCTTTTGCGGAGGTCTTTAAGATAGCAGTTGGGCTATCTATTTTTTTTTCTTCTCTACGTGGGCTTGAAATGTTATATGAACCAAATTAATATCTTGATAATAAGCTTTGGACTTGGGCTTCATTAGCTTGCTGGGCTGAGCCCACTCTTGCTTGATAGATTCCTGGCGCTGCACATGTCTTCACTTAAATCAATTCTTCATTTGATCTACACGTGAATTATAGATTCCATATTCAACTTTAATTGGTTTATTTTAATAGATGCTCATTTAAATATACTTTGTTTTCATGTTGTGCTTTGGAGCATTTTCTTCAACTTGGGCTTTAGGCTTCAATCTATCTTTAAAATTTTCGTCTCTTGTCTCGATGCTCCAAATAAAATTAACGTTGGTCTCGTAATTTTGTGCTCTTTCCAATGGAGTGCTCGAGTAATTACCGTTTTTGCTTTGTTTTCAAACCCTTGTACCTGCAAGACATAATAACAAAAACCAAACAAATTTGCAATATAATTTCACATGTTTTATTGTTATTAGTCTATTTTAGTGTGTTTTTCCGGTATAAAAATGATGTGTGTTTAGGCACACATCAGACACCGGCATGTAGAAACGAAAAGAATATTGCTACAGTACCAAATCAAGCAACACAATTTCTGGGTATGTTTCATTAATTCATTTGATTACGGACTTTGTTCTCTCCTTAATTAATTGAATATGCACCAACTATTTAGAATAAATGTTTTAATTTCCTTTCTTTAACCTCTTACAGAACTAAAACGACCGTTAATTTACTTCTGCCAAATAGTATTTGAATTAGACAAGCAACTATTACGCATAATGTCGATATATAACGGCAAAGAGTTATACTTGTAAACTTGCAGTTATAGTGTGACCTTTAAAGCAACTCTTAAGAATTTAATTGTAGTCACTGCGAAAATAAATAAATAAATAATTACTGGTTGAAACAAAATATGATGAAAGTTTGAAGATTAAAATTAACTCATAACTATGATAGATGCTATTACCTTTTTCGAGTCAAAGGTATATTAGTAATTCTCCAAGTTCTCATTTTGCAAGTTTTAAAAATGTTTTCGATCTCTTTATATTTAGTTAGGATGTATATTAGAACGTACCTTATTATTTACCTAGATTTTGTTAAACTTTTGGTCATATGTAGTATTGATATATCTTAGTTTAATCATTCTATAAACTACACACTTATAGGCGACGGTGTATAGTTTTGATAAAATTTGGTTGCGACAATATTGCTTGTGTTTTTAGATGACAGATAGAATTATATATAGTTTTCGAAAACTTAATTATTTAATGGGGAGTGATAGTTACACGGGAATTTTTGATGGGTACACGGAGGATAGATGTGCATGGACTATTATACCCCCTATTCACTTTTTGCCAATAATTTTACATTGCCGTCGAATCACGTACTAGTATACTACACAACCACCTCTCTACCCCCAGTCTCCCTTCTACTACATTTCCGGTGAATATACACATCCAAAATTCTAACAAATTCTAAATTTAAATTTTTCTAAACGTCAATGGCCTCAGCGCTTTCATATGAACTTTTCATCTTTAGTATATTGTGAACTATAATACCAGTGAACTGAAAATTATATCTAAAAAAAGGAGCCTTGATAAAATGACCACTTAAGCTTCAATCTATTTCAACATAAGTTCATGTAGATAAATGTAAGTCCATCAATCTTCGATCACACACTGGTTTCATAAGGTCTAATTATTAAGTCTAATATCCAGAAAAGTTATTAGCTCGGTCTTGTCGGTAACCTATACCACTTCTCTAGACAATAAAATTATTAGATATCGTAAATTATCTTGTCAAACGTATATCAATGTCAATGTTTTGATGTTTCCTTATTGACCGATTTGTATAATTTGTGATTCTTCATAGTTGGTGTATAACTGAGACATGATGCTGGAGTTGGGAGGCGGTTTTGTGATTCTCAGGTTTAAACAGTGATGTAATTGGGTTAAGATGGGTAAGAGGGTATAATAGTCTATTTACATATATGTTTTGTGTACGCATCAAAATGTACCGTGTACATATCAAGTCCCTTATTTAATATATATATAGCAAGCATATTATATTAAGTTGTAGACTATTCAATATAATATGTTTGCTATTATATGAAAATGGAAAGTTGAGGAAAATATTACATAAAATGTTTTGTAGGTGAGAAATAAATGTCTAATTTTTTAGAAAGTAAATATGAGAAAAATAAAAAATGTTGTTTTCAATTGTGATTTTTGACATCAGAGATATTTTAAGGATGGTTTTCTCTTTATATATAACCTATTTAAGGATGGTTTTCTCTTTATATATAGTAGCTATATAACCTTCGAGCCAAAAATCAAATTATGTGTATGGTAAGGATTTTTTGCCGATTAAAATCTTTTGAAAAACATAGTATACTCACAAGTGACGAATGGCGCGTGGAGTATGTCATTCCCACTAGAAATGCAATTTTCATTTTCGTTTTATGCATGACATCTCTATACTTATTTTTTCTTGGGTTTTGAGTGCGAAACGGGTATGCCTACATGTTTATGTTGTTCCCTTTTAGAGTGATAACAACTTAGGATACTAAGTTAAACCACTCTCTATGTAATTTGTTGTGTTGTTTAAACAGTGTATAGCAATAATACGTAAAGTATTTTAAACACAAAATATACAACAAGGTTTTTCAACGTTTAAAATTCTTATTAAAAATTAATCAAAGAATTTGACAAGGATTGTTTGCGGAATAACAAACTTGAGTGACAATTGTGTTGATTTCCTCTCTAACTTAAACACAAACCTAAGTTATGGTTTAAGAACTTATACTTACTCGTTGAATTATTCAGCGGCCTAAGTTCTATTTAAGAAGTAAATGCTATTGAATGTGTATCACATTAATTGTAAGAGATACATTTACTTTTTTACAAACATTCTCTTTCACAATAGAAAAATTAAGTTGGTGAGATAGCATTAAATTCTTCTACTTTAGGTAAGGGATAAACTCTTAATTAAGGAATATTGTTGACAACTATTACACCTTTACACCAACTTTGGAGAGGTGCTGATTCCTATGAAGAATTTGCTTTATCCATTTTTGCTTTAGTAGATTTTACCGCCTTTAATCTTCTAAATACTTGATATTTTTTGTTCAATATCATGGTGAACGGGGAGATCAAACATCATTCAATGAGGCATTGTTATCCTCACTGAATTGAACTTATTCTTTGAATCTTGAACGTTAGTAGCTGAACAACATCGGTACTAAAAAAAAAGTTACAAACAAGACTCCTCCCCTTTGGCGACAAACAATATCCTAACATCCTCTATCGTTTTTTTCAAACCTTTATTGTTTATTTAATCGTATCCACTATCTTCCTCAAATTAATTTAATAGTTTCAAGGGCTATCGTTGGTCGGTTACATGCTTTAATTGTTTAATCATTTTTAGGGTTGTTTTTTGCATGCGTTAAATTCAATATTCAATTCTTGATATTATACTATCTATTTGTATGTTCGATTGCATCATGTGACTGATTAATATGCTAAGATTTTAAAACCCTAATCGCTTAGTGTTTTTGCATTAGAAGAAGACAAGACGTTCATAGTTTCTTCTGGTTTGCATTCGCTTATGTTTCGGTTACGATGAAGGGTTTCTTGGATTCGGGTGGAGGAGGTGAAAAGAAGAAAAAGAAGAAAGAGAATGAGTCGAGTGGTATGAATTTTGAATCGTTGTCTATGGCTTCTAACTTCCCGACTTTATATGAGCTAGCTTCAAAGGTTAGTTCGACTGAGCCAACGAGGGTTATTGGAACAGATGGAAGACCACCCAAACCTGTGCGTGGTAATCAGGTACAAACTAACGATGGAACTATTAGGTGGATGTGTTGAACGGTGATGTTGGGGTTTTGAAACAAACAGCCAATGTTAACCAATCATTCGTTGCGGCTGATATCCCCAACTAAGATGTGAATGCAACTGTTGAACCTAGTTCATGCATGCATGGCACTGAATTTGGTGCAAAGTCATCTGTTGATGTTTCGTCTAATTTGCATGAGGCTGCTACTACTAAGGATAATGTTGAACCGGGTGTGCATGAAGTTTGGAGTGCGGATGACGTTGCTATGGTTGAACTTGTGGAAAGTGACAAAGTTCAAACTGGTCGAGCTCATGGGAAAGAGCATGTGACAGAACCTGAAGTTGATGGGGTAACGAACCCTCATGTGTCTAATGAGTCTTCTAATGTGGCCCATACCATAAAGGTTGTTGATTCGCTACATACTGATGATATTCATCAGGCAGAACAGCCTCTTACCAATTCCAATGGTGGGGATGAACCGGTTTTGAGTTATGCAAATAAGGTGAACCAGACTTCGTTGAGTAAAGCAAATTTTCATAAAATTGTTGAAAACCTTCCTTAGGGTGCTGATTTTGATGTAAGTTTACCTATTGAGTCAGTTCAAGAGGTGAACGAAAGGTTAAAAAATTCGCTATATGGGCACTTTATTGGTAAAAGACTGGCGTTTCCCATAGTCGAATGGTTTGTGCGTAATAATTGGGCTAAATATGGTATTCAGAAAGTACCGATGAACGCAAATGGTTTCTTCTTTTTCAAGTTCTCGTCTATACAGGGCGCGGAATCTGTTTTACGGGATGGTCCATGGATGATTCATCAAATTCCAATCTTTGTTAACAATTGGTCGCCTGAGATAAGTCTTTTAAAAGAGGATTTGTCTTGTGTTCCAGTTTGGGTGAAATTCCATAATGTTCCTTTGGTTTCTTATACTTCGGATGGGTTGAGCTTGATTGCTTCAAAGATTGGTACTCATATGCTTCTTGACTCGTATACTAATAAAATGTGTTTGGAATCATGGGGTAGGAGTAGCTATGCTAGAGCTTTGATTGAAGTTAATGCGTCTAATGAATTTCGTGATACTCTAGTGTTGGATGTTCCTAAATTAAAGGGAAGTGGATATACGAAGGAAACTATTCTATCGAATACGAATGGGAACCCTCTCGATGTAGTATATAAACGTGTAGTTAATGCGGTTGGAAAAGGCAAAGGTCTAACTTCTGGTGCTACTAAGGAGGTATCAAATGATTTACCATTGTCAAGCAGAAAGGATCTCATTATAAGCATGTTTTAGGGGTATCTAAGAACAAGATAGTGGAGTATTGGCAAAGTTTATCTTTAGTTGTTTTATCTATTTTCATAACATATACGTTATTTTTCAAAACTTCTTTAGCTATGGTTATTCCGTCTTTTAGTATTTTACTTTCGTTTTCACTAAGGAGGACATCATACTTATTACGGCATAGCTGGCTATGCTAAGCAAGTTAAATCCTAGGTTATCAACATGAGCAACATCATCAATAGAGAGTGAACCCTGAGTGATAGTAAATTTTCCGACAATTTTGCTTTCTAAGTTGCTACCAAAAGTAACATTACCTCCGTCATATTCTTGGTAGGTTAAGAAGAGACTCTTGTTTCCCGTCATATGCCTTGAACAACCGCTATCTTTAATCCACTCGTCTGGTTCTAAGCCGACTTTCAAGCATACCTAAGCTATAGAAAAACTCAAGCATTTAGTCCCCAATATCTCATGGGTCCATTTTGATTAAACATCCCATTAACTTTATTCATGTATGGGATTGCTGGATATGAGTTCCATGGCATGTAGTCAGGAGTTTGATAATGCCTAGGAAAGTTTAGGTTCCAACCATTTTGATAATAAGGTTGCGTGTTGTAGTTGCTTTTTAGAAAGGGGCGTTTAGGAATAGTCGTCTTAGGCCTTTGTTGAGTAGTTTTAGCTCTAAACTCATTATTAGCAAGTCCTACTCCTATAGTAACAGCTGATTTTTTTTTATTTACAGTCGAACTAGTATTAAATTTCTTTGTGACTTTAACGAACTTTGTACAAGCCGATATGCAAGCTTTCAGTTCTGCTACAGTACCCACGGATCCCTTCTCTACCACAGGCAGAACCAAGGATTTGGTTTCGTCTGATCCGTGGGTTTCTGAGACTGTTGGAATAGTTTCTTGAACTTTTTTGGCTTGTTTCTTTAGACTACTTAAATCTCCTAATTTCATAAAACCTAGTCCAGTTTTATCATGTGGTAATTTTTGGATTTTCATTATTTCATCCACACAACTAATATTTTTATCAAATCTTTTGAATTTAGAGTTTTGTTTGATAAGTGCGTCCTGTGTGATTTTAAGTTTCTCTAATTCAAGTATAAGCTCTTGACATGATATACATACCTCGTCAATATCTTTACTCTTTTCTAATCGTTTACTCCCTCCGTCCCACTATAAGTGTCCACTTTCCATTTTCACAAAGTTTTAGGAAAGTGGGGCCCAACATCCAACTACACTCTCCACCAATCAAATGTCACTATTACCCACTAAAGTCTCTTCTCATTGGTTGAAAATATTCCCTGGACACTTAATATGGGACAAGCAAAGATACCATTGTGGACACTTATAGTGGGATGGAGGGAGTAGCTTTTTCTTTTAACTCATAAACCTCATTTTCTAAAAATTCCTTTTTAGTTTTTAAAAACTTATTTTTATTTATGATTTTTAAGCGAAGTTTACATAGTTTGTTATATTCCTTTTGTAAGGTGTCATCATCATTAGAAGAATAAGATGAGTTAGAGTGTACCTCGCTTAAGTCATGAGCCATGATAGAAAATTCACCATTCTAAGGCTCTTCGTCATCATCTTCACTGTCACTCCAAGCACCACTTACAAAAGCTCTATGAGTTTTGTTCTTGGGTGGCTTGGGACAATCTCCTATTAGATGACTTGTATCTCCGCATCTAAAACATTTTCTTTCCCCTTTTCCTTTCTTGTCATCACGATCCTTCCGAAAGGATTTCTTGTCTTCTCGAGGTTGTCTTACGAACTTTCCTCTTCTTCTAAAAAACTTCTTGAAATCTCTTACGGCCATGGCATATTCTTCATCTTCACTACCCGAACTAGATTCTTCATCATCGCTTGAACTTTGAGATTTCCAATTAGCTCGTCAAGTGACATGCTTGAAAGATCTTTAGATTCTTCAATGGCCGTCACTTTTTCTCTCCACTTCGGATGGAGTGCTCTAAGGAATTTCCTGACAAAGTTCTTACTACAAAAAGATTCATCAAGTGCTTTAAGAGAAGTAATGATAGTATTAAACCTAGCAAATGCACTATCAATGATCTCATCTTCAGGGATACCAAATTGTTCATATTGTTGAACAAGAAGATCAATTTTGTTATCCTTGACTTGTGAGTTTCCTTGATGAGTGATTATTAAAGATTGCCAAATTTCTTTTGCGGTTTTGCACATAAAGACTCTTTCAAACTCCTTTCTAGGTAGAGCAGTATAAAGCATCATTTTTGCCTCATTATTTTTAGCAATCAACTTCTTTTGCTCATCACTATGACGAGCAAGTGAAGTATCCTCATCCCGACCACTTGTGATATCTTTTATTATAGCTTTATGTTCACCTTCTATAATAATATACCATAGATCTATGTCTTTCGATTTCACATAAGTTTCAAAGCGGTTTTTCCAATATATAAAACCATTTGGTTCAAATAGTGGTGGTGTTTGCATAGATTGCCCTAATTTGAAGTTTTCAAAATCCATGGATCGTTCAAAGTTTATAATAAAATATATTTTAAAAATCTTGAGTAACGTAGCTCTTGATGCCAATTGTGAAAAACTAGAAGGGGGTTGAATAGTTTTACCGTTTTTTAAAATTTATTTGCTTTGAATACTTAGTGTGAATTCAACTATTGCAAATAACAAACAATAAATAATATGCAAGTAAAGAAAGAAATAATCAAACCACAACACGATTGTTTATAGTGGTTCGGTCTACAAGGACTCTTTTCCTTGCCCTACTCCACTCCCCGAGTCTCTAACTCGAGAGTTTTTCTTCACTAATCAACAAGCTCCCTTCTCGACGGAGAAAACCTTTTCAAATGTCGCTTACACTCTTTCTGGTATAAAGCTAAATACCGAGTTCTTTTACAAAGGTAGAACCACTCCCGTCACACTATGTATTTTGAGAACTAAAATACTAACCGATCACTACAGAGGTTTTATGATTATTTGGTACAAACAATGATGTGTGAACAACAACAATTCACACAGTGACTAACTAACAAGTCTTGCAATGCTTTGTTGAAGCTTGTGATGCTTTGATCTTCTTGCTACAAAGAAGCTCAATGAAATATGAAATATGAATCAGTTAGATATGAATGAAAGAAAGTATGATGTTGTTTATGCTTATGAGCGATGAGAAAATATGAATGTGTGGCTTGCTATTTATAGGCAAACTGCCTTGGTAGACCACAGATGGGACGGATCCAAATAAAGGGATCTGTCCTTGTACCTATTTGGTTCCGTGAGAACTTGACAACATATCTTCACAAATCTTATCCAAATCTAACCAAGATATTTACATATCTTTCAAAGGATTCATTTAGTAAGGATCTAAACAAGATATTCATGATATCTTCAAACGATCTTCAAAATCTCCTACAGATTTCAAAGTGATGCATGCTATGATGTCATAATACATTTCCAATTTTAGATTAAAATGTATTTGAAAGTAAACTTGTAAAATGTATATGAAAGTGAACATGTAAAATGTATATACTAGTTAGGTGATGTTTTGTGTTTATGAAAGACTTGTGACTATATATGTAAAAGACTTGTCTATATTTATGTTTGCTAAAAATAAAGTTTATAATTGTCGTTAACAAAATATAGCAAAGATCGTAAAATATAAATAACGTTTTTTAGACGATATTTGTATTAACAATCTCCCCCTTTTTGTTGAGGACAAAAAATAAAGTTTATTTTTAAGCAATGAGATAAATAAAGTGCAAGTCTTTAAAAATATAGATTAAACTAGTTTTATGCAATTTTAAAATCAATTTAGTCATTTTAAATTGTATAAAATATGTGAGTTTTGAGTTTAATACTTTCTCTCCGTTTTTGTCGAAACAAAAAGGAGAAAAGCGTAGCGGAATATAGTGCAAGCCCTTGGTCAATACTCCCCCTAGTTAGGGTGCCAAGTATATGATGCATGGATTTTGAGTGCTTGATTAGCTCCCCCTTGGTCAATACTCCCCCTAGTTATGGTGCCAAGTATAAGATGCATAGATTATGAGTGCTACAAAACAAAGGTTAGTGATAAATAGTTCAAACCAACCATGGATATAATGTACAATAAGAAGTCACAACCAACACACAACCATCAATAAACATCATTCATTAGTAAAATATTTTGTGACAAAAGTCACAAAATTGGACAATAATGGAGATGTTGAAGTGCAAGAATAAATAGAAAAAAATAACTTAGAAAGAAAAGCCTAGGAAAAAATAACTTAGAAATAAAAATCCTAGAATACAAAAAAAAAAATAAATAAAAAAAAAAAAATAAATAAAAAATAAAAAAATCCTAAGATGTGAAGCTCCTAATGTGATCATCTATTGAGGAGGATGAGAAAGAGCGTTAAGATGCTCGAGGATGTGGTTTAAAATGAACCTCATCTCGTTTTGGAGCTCATGAACCAATATATTGGTTCTTTGACTAAAATGAGCAGTTCTTTCACACATGGAGCAATCATGGCGAGGGAAGTTTGGTGGTAGAGTAGGTTCGTTTATTGGTGGTGGTGGTGCTAGAACATTTGTTGATTAGTGGTTAGGATTTGGTGGAGCTGTGATGGATGAAAGAAAAGTGGTTTGTAGTTGCATGGCTTTATGGAGGTAAGAATCCACCATGTTGGAAAAGGCATAGAGGTGGTCTAGTTCTTCATTGATTTGACCTTGAGTTTGTGGAGGATCAATCCACATGGACTCGTCAATGTCCCTAAGTGTTGAGGTTGGTGAGAAGGGTTGTGGTTGAGGTTTGTTGGGAATTAAACTTAAGCAGTTTGTATGGTTGAAGTATACAAGAACAGTTAAGACTGTTGATACAAGGACAGTTAAGACTGCTGATGGAAGAGCAGTTAGGACTGCTGAAGAAAGAAAAGTTTGGACTGCTTAAGAGATCAAGATGAAACCGTTTGAAGATAATTATAGAAAAGATATGGTAAATATCTTATTTGTATAGAATGATATGGTTAGATGTTTAACGTGTAAAGGACTCTTTACATTATAAAAGGAGATCCTTAGATTAGGGTTTCATATACATGTCATACAATACGATATACACATATCATCCAGATCTATTGTAATCGTTCGATATAGTGAAGTGATAAGTTTGGTTGATATCGTTGTTCTTATTGTTTTACTTATTCAATCACCAAACATAATCATATATTCTTCTAAGTACTTGGTAGTAAATTCCGCGTGCTATCAAGTATATACTCAAAGTATCTCCAACACAACGTGTGTGTTTAGATTCGGTCAAGTGGTATCAGAGCCAGGTTTTTGATACGTTGAGTTTAGAAGAATCAAAAGTATTTACTCACTAGCAATCTAAGAAGATGGACATGGAGACACCTCAAACCTCAATCCTTGCTAAACTCCCCATGCTGAAACAGAATGAATATGACTTATGGCGGCTCAGGATAGAGCAATACTTCATGGTGCAGGACTATGCATTATGGGACATTATTATCAATGGTGATTCCTTCAAACCAGTTGCTGTTGAAGAAACACGTGCTGATGGTTCCAAGGTCACAAAGCTTAACACTGAGCCAATTACAAACGAGGAGAGAATAAAAAAGAAGAATGATCAGAAGGCTAGAAATCTGTTACTAATGGCAATTCCTAATGATCAAGTGCTGAACTTTAGCCATTATGAGTCGGCTAAAACTCTCTTTGAAGCAGTGGTGGAAAGATTTGGTGGCAATGAAGCTACCAAGAAGGCACAGAAAACCCTACTCAAGCAAAGTTATGAGAACTTCACTGCATCAAGCAATGAAACTTTGGATCAAATCTTTAATAGGCTTCAGAAGATCATCAGTCAACTTATTGTGTTGAAGATTGTTATACCTCAAGAAGACCTCAACATGAAGTTTCTAAACAGTTTACCTGCTGAATGGAATACTTATGTTGTGGTTTGGAGCAATAAACCAGAGCTGGAGAATATGACAATGAATGAGCTTTACAATAATCTTAAGATTGTTGAGCAAAAGGTCAAGAAGAGTGGTAGCACCAGTTCCAGTTCAGGGAATATGGCCTTTGTATCTGCTTCAAACAGTTCTAACCATGAAGATGAAGAAGCAGTTGGTACTGCTATACCAACAGTTAGCACTGCTGGTGTAAAAACTAGCACTGCTGGCTTGACTGATGAGACCATATATGCATTTGTATCAGAACATTCTGGTGGGTAAATGATATTTAATGAAGATCTTCTTCAAATTGCTGAAGATGATTTGGAAGCTATGGATTTTAAGTGGCAGTTGGCTTTAATAAGCATCAGGGCTAAGAAGTATTACCAAAGAACTGGGAATAAGATTACCTTCAATGGATGAGATGTTGCTGGGTATGATAAGTCTAAGGTGGAATGCTTTAATTGTCACAAGTTGGGGCACTTTGCCAGGGAGTGCAGAGGTCCAAGACAACAAAGTAACCAGGGTCAAGGGTTTCAGAATCAACAAGGGTCAAGGAGAATAGTAAATGTTGAAGAGCCTTCTTCCAAGACTATGGTAGCTGTAGATGGAGCTGAATATGATTGGAGCTTCATGAAGGAAGAAGAGGAACCAGCCAACTTGGGTTTGATGGCTTTCTCAGACACTGAGGTATATAAACCTGAAAAATGTTCAATCTCTTGTCATGCTTTAAAAGATTATGAAAATATTAAGAAACAGTATGATGTTCTTAGAGTTGAATATAATCAAATAAGTTTTAGTCTATCAAATCATTACAGAGGATTAGCTGTTTTGGAAGAACAAATTGTGTTTTATAAACAGAATGAGTCAAACTTTACTGATGAGATAGGTCTTTTAAAGAGGGAATTGGAAATAAAAGAAAATAAAATGAGTGGACTTGTATATGAACTAGAGAAGCTTAAAAAGGAGAAAGATAACATCTAGTTAAGTGTAGACACTATTGAATATACTTCAAATGGAGTTAAAAAGATTGTAGAGAGTCAAATACTTAACAAAGCTAAATCTTGTTTAGGTTATAAGTCAGTTGCACCACCCTTTAGAGGAATGTTTGCTCCACCAAGAATAGATTTAGCTCATACAGGTTTAGAAGAGTTTAAGGATACGGAATTTCCTGGATATGGTGTTAAGATTAGTGAGAATCCTGTTAAATTTATTAAGGGAGAAGATGCTTTCACTACAAAAAAACAGGCTTTCAGAGACTGAAAAATCAGTCTCCGATACACCATGATCAGTTACGGATGGTCTATCAAGGACTGATTTTGCTAGTCACTAATCAGTGATAGAAGCTTAGTTACAGAAAGTGATGTTATCAACTGAAATTCAGTCTTTGTTGTATCAAACCAACGAGGACCAGAGATCAGTCACCAAAATAAAAAAGTCAGTCCTTATTTCTATGGGTTTGTATCATGTTATTTCAGTCCCCAATGCATATTATCAGCGACTGAAAAGTAAGTCACCAATACTATGTTAAATCAGTTACTAACACATGGATTTAGGGACTGAAAATTAGTCCATAAACATTGTTTATAGTCCCTAATACGTTTCGTTGTTTTGTAAATTACCGTACCAAATCAGTCTCTAATAATAGGATTTAAAAACTGATTAGACTCCGATGAAAAGCTTTAAAGACTGATTGTTAGTCACAAAAAACAGATGAATTAGTCCTTAATTTGTTTTTCTAGTGACTGAAAATTAGTTTCAAAATATATGTTAATCGATACAAAATAACATTCAAATCAGTCTCCAATATGATGGCGCCGTTCCATTATATTTCTATTATAAACTAAAAGTTAGTGGCAAATACAATTTAATTCAGTCCCCATTCACAATGCATACATGACCCATTACAATAGTATATAAAACTCCAAACCATAAACAATAATAATAACAATATTTCTTTAAAACATAATAATCACCAATCCAAATAACAAGAGTTTACAATTCAATATGTTTAAAAATAAAACCAAATTCAATACAATAGAAATAAATTTGAACGTCCTATATATCCCTATCGGTGAATGGATCATCGTTACCTCATCACTAGCCTAACACCCACCTCCCATGCTGAATGTATTGTCTTCTTTCGGCCACAAACACTTTTTATGGCTTGTCTCTCAACCTCGTGCTCCATAACAGTAGTAATCTGAGTCGTTCCTTCATCTTTTAATTCTGCTTTATCTACAGACTGTCGAACAATCGCCTGTAATGCAGGAATGAACTTAGTTAACGTGATAGTTTAACTTTATGTAAGCCATATCATTTTTATTAAAGCCATTTATTGGTATCTAAGTAGATATAGTCAAGAAGATACCTCTTTCAAAGAATGAAGCAATAGGTATTGTTTTTTCTGCTGATTATCTATCTGGTTCAAGATAAATGGCAAGTACTTGACTACTTGGGCAGATTCCTAACAGCAATATTGCCAAGTGCATAAGAGGCTGCATATTTTATCTCTTCAAAGGGAGACTGAAAAGATTCAATAACTATGGTTTCTATGTGCGCATGTGAGCTCAAATCTTTTCTTCTCCCAATTTCACCCAAACATAGCAAAGCCAGATGTTGCTTGGCCTGAAAAAAGGATGCCCAGCATTGAGACATGGCATTCCAATTGAAACTTACATAAAATAAATGCCATTTGAGCTAATTTAAATAGGATGATAAAAGACGACAGGAAGTCATAAAAGTACGCTCACAATTACCAGTTATTATCTATTAAAAAGCCTACCTTGTATACTCAACTTGCAAATGGATGTGTAAACATAAGCATATAGATGTATAAGGTATTATCTGCCATAACCATAACCACCCTCCATCAAAGTAGACATGGCTAATAAGAGTAGTGAGCAACTTATCTACATAACCTTACTTAATGATATGGCAAGACACAGCTACTAGGAGTACTAACCTAAAAGTATAGCATCTATTTGCTTAACAGGCACAGAGCATATAAGGGCCCGGCTAAAGTGTAAACCAAAGCACTTGTGTCATGCCAATTAGCTTTTCTATAAGGTATGGCAAGTGGTTAGTCATTGTTGTACCATTTTAGTAGAAACTATTAGTGATGATAGCCAATCTGCAAAGTTATCAAGTAAAGCCAATGTGGTGTATGGATGTAGCAAACGGCTTACGCAAAAGGAGCATAGTTATAAGCTACCTTAGTGTTGGTCAGGTACTGATATAGCTCCTCTGAGACCACATATAGTGCAAACATGGCATTTACCCATCTAAAGGCATACAGCAAGATCATCTAAGCCTAAGGCACTATGTCACTTAGCCATCTCCAGAAAATAAGATTGCCCCATAAAAATGAAGATGAGAAACCTACCGAATTAGTACTGGTATCAACTTTCAAGATCTCTGTGAGCATCTTTACTGTCGATGAACATTTGTGGTCTCCTGCAGCAAGGCAGAGTACAGCAACACACTGTGCTATGGAAAACAAAGCTTGTTTTGCAATACCACCAGATTGAGGAGACGGTTTAGCAGTTGAAAGAAAAGATTCCAGCATAGCATCAAAACTCGTGTTTACAGAGTAAACCAAAGTAGCACAAAAGTTTTGCAAAGCCTGCAATTTACAATCAATAGATCAGGAATACACAAACATCTTCTCTCATGGAAAGTAAGTCCTATACGAAGATTGAGCAGTACCAGGAGGGCCTGTCCTTGAAGCAATGAACTTTTGACTAAAGCCAATGCCTGGGGAAGAACTTTATTTCTGACAGTCATCCCCACAGTTTGACCAGACCTCCTGTCTGACATCAAGGTGCAGCAGAGTTCGAGGGCAAGAGCCGTCATATGCAAGTCTGAATCACTGGTAATTCGAAAAGCAATGATACATATTAGTCTTTTACTCTTTTGTCTCTTAAGAAACAAGGAAACAAGCCTAAAAGTCAAGTACCAAACCTGATCAAAGTTGAAAGTTCCACTATGATAACTTCATAAGCAGCAGAACCGATTTTATCACCATAGTTAACAATTAGTGTGTTTAAGGTGCCTAGGGTTGCCTGCCTTAATGCTCGATTAGCCTATTTTCCAAAAAAAGATCAGTCATGAATCCAGATTCAAATTTTGCTACAATTTTCCAAATACAAAGAATAACATCCTTAGAACTATAATAGTGAAAACAATGGTATTGCTTATACCTTGCGTAGGAAGGCAGTTAACTCCACAATAACATGCTCCATTACACATGAAAGGTCTAAGTGAAGCAGAGAAGCGGCTATGACCGCAAAAGCCTGAAAATCGATTTAAGAATAAGCATCAAAATGAACTATTTTTGACAATATCATGAAAACATAAATGAACTATTTTGTTTAGCAAACACGAAATTGACACATAAAGACCTCAAATTGATGATTAAATTAAATATATAACACGTTACAATATCATGGTGAGATGTGAAAATGTGAACATTATGGCCATGTGATGCAAGTTCGACTGCTGCGTCAACTATTAACCTCTCAGCTCCTCCTAAATAACATAAGAATCAAAATATCATAACCAAAAAAAATAGGCCAGTAGAATCAAAAGGTCCAAAAAATAATTGAACCAAAGCAATCTTGACGACAACATGGAAAATATACTATATCGGGCGATAAAAAGAGTAGTTTGCAATACAATCTACTGCTAACTAACTTTTCCTTAACTTATATTTCATATAAAATTTTGCATTTAGTTACGGTACATGGAGTGTGAAGGCCTAAAATATATATTCTATCGGTATATTGATTCAACTATAGAGGTCAAAAGAATGTACTCCGTCCGGTTCCTTCTCATATTGTGACCAATCCCAAGGATCATACAAAAACTGCATCCCATCATCACCGAAGGACAAATCATAAATTAAGGAATAACAACATCTTGCGTATACATACAGACACGACTCCACTACAACTTGATACACTATTTCCGTCAATTCCTTTCCATGTTATACGATTAAAAAGTCAAACAGCATAAAACCGGAGACGGTTTTAGTAGTATTTAATCGCAGACGAATAGTTCAAAATATAAGACCAATATCATTCACATTAAGTTAACCTTTGCAACTAATCTAAAGTAAAATTTTAACTCACGCTGATCATTTAAATCTAGATAATTAGTTACATAAACTGATCTTACTCAACAAAATAATCTACTACTCTCAAGTAATTACAGTTACACATACAAAACAAGAAATTCGAAATTAAAATAAAATTATACCGATTCCGAGATCAGGGTGAATGATTGCGATCTTCATTTTCGAGTTCTCCATTCTTCTTTTTGCTTTTGTTGAAAGCTATACAAAAAAGGGGGTTTAACTGAAAATGAGTTTGTGGATTTGAGATGTGAGGTGCTAATTGATAGTCGGATGGAGGGACAATTTTAGTTTTGGGGAAAATTTAGAGCGGCACAACTGAAAATGAGAGAGAGGGAAATTCTATTTTCTTTTTCTTTGGAGGTATTATAGAGGTATTATAGAATTTAATTTATATACGTTTTTATACGTTTTTTATGTCAGTTTTTATCTGTTTTTATACGTTTTCGTCCATTTTTTACGTTTTCGTCCGTTTTTATACATTTTCGTCCCTTTTTTACATTTTTATCCGTTTTTTACGTTTTCGTCCATTTTTTTATGTTTTCGTCCGTTTTTTTACGTTTGTATACGTTTTCATCCATTTTAGTCCGCTTTTTTTACGTTTTTATATGTTTTCATCCGTTTTCGTCCATTTGTATACGATTTCATCCGTATTTTTATGTTTTCATCAGTTTTTGTCTGTTATATTTTAACGTTTTTATACGTTTTCATCCGTTTTAGTCCCTTTTTTTACGTTTACGTCCATTTTTATACGTTTTCGTCTGATTTTAAACGCTTTCGTCCGTTTTTATAAGTTTTCGTCCGTTTTTAAACGTTTTAGTCCTTTTTGATCTATTTTTATACATTTTAGTCTTAGCTATGATGTCCATGTATTAGGGACTGAGTTGTGTTTCAAATTCAGTCACTAACAAATTTCCCTCCAAACTTTTTTTATTGCGCAAACATATTTGTAACTGAATTTTAGTCTTAGGTATGATGTCCATGTAATAGGGACGCAGCTGTGACTGAAATTCAGTCACTAAAAAATTTCCCTCCAAACCTTTTTATTGTGTAGACATATTTGTAACTGAAACTTAGTCTTAGCTATGATCTCCATATATTAGGGACCGAACTGTGACTATAATTCAGTCACTAACAAATTTTCCACCAAAATTTTTTATTCCGCAAATATATTTGTAACTGAAATTTAGTTTTAGATATGATGTACATGTACTAGGGACTGAATTGTCACCCTTATTCAGTCACTAACAAATTTGCCTCCAAATTTTTTTCCTGTACAGGCATATTAGTAACTGAAATTTAGTCTCAGATATGGGGTCACTGAATCGAGGACTGATTTTTAGTCGCCGCAATCAATCAATAAAAGGTCAGTCCTTAAAAGTATCAGTAACTGATGTTTCACTTACCGATGCTATGTATCAGCGACTGATATATCAGTCCCTAGAAATTCAGTCTCTGAAAGCCTATTTTTTTATAGTGTTTTGTGTGTGCTAGTGATAAATCACTCTCTGAAGAAAAAATATCCTCTGATAGGAACTCAGATGCTCCAACTATTGAAGAGTGGACATCTGATGATGAGAAAGTAGAGGTTAAGGAAAAACCAAATGTTGTTAAGTTAGAAGTTAAACATGCTCCTAAAGTGGTTAAGACTGAAAACATAAAACCAGTTAGGAAAAATGTTAGATATGCTGAGATGTATAGGACTAAGAACAGATCATCAAGTTCTGAGAGTAGTCATAGGAATTGGAATCATTCAAAATCTAAGAAAATGGATGATAGGTTTGCTATGATTAGAAAAGTATGTTTTGTCTGTGGAAGTTTTGAGCATATGGCTGCTTATTGTGAATCTAACCCATGAAAAAAGAGGGTTACTGGGAATGCTAGGGTGAACAGGAATAACAATGCTAGGGTAACTCAAAATGGTCCAACCAGATTGACAAACCCTAATGCAAAACATAAAATGTCACCTAAAGCTGTTATGTTAAAGACTGGCATCAAAACAGTTTCAACTGCTAGTCAAAATCAGTGGTTTAATAACAAGCAAACTGTTTCTAGTACAAAACAATTTTCAAATCATGCACAAACAGTTAAAAGTCATTTTTATCAGAAAACAGCAATGGCAAATCAGAAGTGGGTGCCTAAGGTTAAACAAGCAGTTCCAACTGCTAGACCAGCAAATCAGACTGCTAGGTACTTAAATGCTAAGGGATATTGGGGCAATGCTGTCAAGGCCTCAGCACATTGGGATAAACCTTTTTCCAAACCCAATGGTGCATCAAAGACCTCAAACAAGTTTTCTTATCTTGATGCACAAGGCAGATCCAAACCAGTGATGGTTTGGATCCCCAAAAGAAACTAACACCTTTATTTTGTGTGCAGGAACATCCCTCAAATGACAAAGAAGATAGAGGATTCCCAGACAGTGGATGTTCAAGGCACATGACAGGCAACAAGTCATATCTTTCAGACTTTATTGCTCTGGATGGAGGACCAGTTGTCTTTGGTGGTGGTGTTGGAGGAAGAATTACTGGCAAAGGGGTAATTAAAACTGGTAACCTTGATTTTGAGAATGTGTATTATGTACCAGAACTTAAGTACAATCTTTTCAGTGTATCACAAATTTGTGATAAACAGAACAAAGTTTTATTTACTGATACTGATTGTCTTATACTTTCTCCTGATTTCAGGCTACCTGATGAAAGTCAAGTATTGCTTAAATTCCCCAGAAAGGATAATACATACAGTGTTGAGATGAATAAACTAGTTCCTAAGGTTGGACTTATTTGTCTTGTTGCAAAAGCCACATTGGAAGAATCAATGTTATGGCACAGGAGGCTTGGTCATGTTAATTTTAAAACCATTAACAAAATTGCTAAACAAGGATTAGTAAGAGGTTTACCAAACAAAACTTTTCTCAATGACCAAACTTGTGTTTCTTGCCTTAAGGGTAAGCAACACAGAGCCTCATGTAAGCCAAAGACCCAGAACTCTATTTCTCAAGCTTTATATATGTTGCATATGGACTTGTTTGGTCCTACCTCTGTGAATAGCTTGAACTTTATAGGCAAAGAAAAATCAAGTTGGAAGTGTGGAATGGTCCACTATTTATAGGCAAAGAAAAATCTAGCCGTTACGTACGGACGGCTCCGTTAAATTTAATGGAGCCGTCCCTGTTTAAAGGTGCCGTGGACGCTCCCTTTTTTTTTCTTTTGTGGGGAAGGTTTATTTGGGGAAGTTAGGAGCTGTTTTGGGGGGAAAAATAGTTGTTACAATTTTTGAAATGATTTTCCCAAATAAAACATGTAACCACTGTGAAAAATCCCTATTTAAATAAACTATCTCTTAGAATAGTTATCCTTTTCTACGTGTAAATTTTTTTTTTTTTTTTTTTTTTTTTTATTTTTGGTTGTGGCTATTATCTTATGTGACGGAGATCACATCCCGAATAAATGTGCTTGCAACTGAATTCGTATTCAAGTAAGTAAAACATGTTAATCTAAAATATTATGAGATTCCACTTTACGTTATTTCGTTAATATATTTTAAATTAAAAATTCATTAACTAATAATAATTTTATAAAACCCTAAACTACCATAATAATAATTATAACAACAAAAATACTAAAGTACAAATTATCTAATTAATGTACAAGTGTCCAAAGCATAAAACCCTAAATCTATAATAATTCCCGATAAAACCCTAATTTCACATAACTATGAAATTATATATATATTTTACAAACCCTAATTTATTTATACAATATTTTTACAAAATATTAAGTTCACAAATTACTTAAGCTAGTGTACAAGTCATTAATGCATAAATTCATTTATTTATCAAATCTTTATGAAAATCCCTTTTATATTTATTTTTCAAACATAAAGTACAAACCCTCCATGCATAACTTTTACAAATAATATTTTCTAAACTCACTAAATATTTTTACAAGTCTTTAAACCTAAAGTACAAGTATCTAATGCATATAAACTATAAATTCCATTTAATTACCTTTTAACTTACTAAAACTTTACAAATAAATTTTATAAATTACCAAAACTATTAAAATTATATTTTTCACACTTCCTAAATTATTGTACAACTAAATTAAGTCAAGGTACAAGTTCTTTAAGCATGACATATAAATAGTAATAAAAATCTTATAAACATTTAAAAATACTTATTTAAATGACATTTCATGTAATATTTTCACATCATAAATTATAAAAATAATTTATTTACTTATTTAATATATGTACAACTCCATAAACTTAAGGTACAACTCCCTAATGCATAAAATCATAAAAACACAATAATATATATTTAAACCTTAATAAAGATATAATATGTAATAATTTCACATACTAATTATTAAAATGAGTTTATTTATTTATAAAATAAGTGTACAAATTATTAAACTAAATGTACAACCCTCTAATGCATAAAACCATAAAAACTCATTTATTTGTATTTACACCTTAATAAAAATTACATAAAAATTATAGAAAATTAAGAAATAATTAAAAATATATTTTTCTTATTTTTCTTACATTAGTACAAGTCTTATAAGCCCAGAGTACAACTTGCTAAAGCACAAAATCTATTTTTCCTATTTATATACAATTCGATACATACTAAATTATGTCATATGGATTCAAAATTTATGTTTAACTAAGTCTTAAACCTAGGAATCTTAGTTCTACCCTAAACCTTAGTTTACAAGTCATCAAAGCCTAGGTACAATGCCCTAATGCACTAGTCGACCTAAAACAAACTTAGTTAACCCACTTAGTTCAATCCTAACCTTAAACTAACTAAATCCCTGGAATTCTTACACCCTAAGAGAACACATGTGTGAACCCTAAGTGAAACACATAGCCCCTCCTTCTAGAAATAGCTTATGTGTGTGATATGTGCACTTACACATCACCTTCTCCCTCCCCCTCCCTTGTGGCACCACTATAACCACCCACCTCACCTTCTTCAGTCATTAGAACCTCCAGGAACTCCTCACAACCCTAGCTAGACTCCTCTATAAATAGAACACTCCATAAAACCCTAATCTTGCCATAACCTTCGAACCAAACCAAAACAGCCTCACACCACTTCACCACTAATCCCACTAGACTAGATTAAGTTCATATAACCCCAAGGAAGCAGTAGAAGGAAGCTAGGATCATAGGGGAGCCCAATTCGAACCTTACACCAAAATCAAACCCTAGTCGACCAATCCAAGCAAAGTAAGTTCTAGTTCCTTTTCTTTGATTTCTTATAGTTCTTTTATGTTTAAATGAAGTATAAGATAGGTTTTAATAAGTATTATAACCCAGAAATAAGCAAAGATCTATTTTGTTAAATCTAGTTCATATCGAGCCATAAATATATATAAATTCGGAATAAAAGTTCAAGAGGACCTAGGACATTAAAAATAGTCTAGGAACACTTTAAACATGTTATAATAACTAGACGAATCATAAAAACCTTAGGTCTAAAAATCGGATTTCAAAAACATAAGGTTTTTCTTTTCTTTTTCATTCAGTCGAACAGCAGACTAGCTGCTGTTTTCGACACTGATTTACCCTAGTAAACGTGCCTCTAAAATTCTAGTTTTCGACATGGTAAAAGTAGATTAAAAGGGCTACGCGTAGGAAAAAGAATCAATGTTTTTCGTTAAGAAACGAGGGAGAACGGGGCGTTTGAAGTTGGGGTAATTTTCTGTGTCGAGTGAAACAAAATACGAGTTTCTGTTTTGAATATTGAATTCGTGAGTTCGAATCTGACCTCGAGACTTTACAAAAAATACTTTTAAAATAATTATAAACATTTTAGAAAAGGTTTAGCAAAAGGTCTCGGCTTGAATCGCTAGAAATAAATTATTTTTGAACATGGGATGTCGAGTGAAGAGATTTAGAGGCATAGGGACTGTTTTTGCCAAAACTCTATAATATTTCTGTTTTGGACTTGTCATGTGATCGGGAAATCCCTAAGGGGGTAAAAGTGTATATTTTGAAACTAAAATATATTAAGTGTAATTTATAAAAGGTCAAGTGTAAAAGTTGTCGTTTCTATATAGTTTAAGGGTAAAATTTGCCAAACTTAAGAACTTGAGGATCTAAAATGAAAATAAATTATAAACCCTAATTATTATTTAATATTATTATTATTATAATTAATCAATACTATTATTATTAATATTATTAAGTCTTGATTAAACTTAATATATATTTTAAATCGTAACTGATTAACAAAGTGTCCTTTTTACGAACGGACGAAACCAAATCTTACAAATAAGAAAATATAACAAAATATTACTTTTGAAACTACATATTGGCTCTATTAAGTATTTAATCAATAAACCAAATAACGAAACGAATAATAAATATAATAAGAAATAATTACTGAGAAACTTGATATAACCGATTCAGGTTGCAAGCCGGAGACGTTTATCAACTGTATTTCATTTGTTTTCCATCCAGATTGTTCAGGTGAGTTTATAGTCCCACTTTTCTTACTTACGTGTTTTCCAAATATGTGGGGAGATACATGCTATTAAATCGAACACAAGTATTTTCCTGATTGTTATTGCACTAGGCTAACTGTTCGTTATTATTGAGATTGAATTATTTAAAAGACCCTCATATCATGCACCATTAGTCACCTGCTGGGTGAGCGCGAATATATGAATAGATCTATTGGCCTGACGACCCATTTGTTCTAACCGGATGGATATCTTCGTGGTAGTCGGTTAGGCAGATGCATTATATTTGATATCTTTAACTCGGGGGCAAGACCACTCTCATTTCAATCATGATTGTGGAACCTGGAAACTGTTAACGCATTGCGTGTCATGAGGTTTAGTGCAATATTTTTGAATTACGATATAACTGATTTCTCATATTTTAGCTTGTGTTCAAACTGATTATAATTTTAAACACTATAGATTCACTCAACCTTTGTGTTGACTTTTTAAGCATGTTTATCTCAGGTATTGAGAAGTATGGATATTGGCACGGAGTGGCGGTGGACTTTCTTCTTAAAATAAAAGAGTGTCCACTTTGTTATCATTCAATAGGATAATGTAACATTTATAATGTATTTCGAAACCTCCCTCTGGGACCTATCTTATGTACTCTGATATTAAATAAATGAATGATAACAATTTTTATTTAGAAACGTCTCTTTTCGAGTCGTTTTCTATTTCCATGACTGTGAACCATGATGTAGCACCCCAAGTTTATATTCCGCTGCGTAATCCGAAAATGGGGGTGTTACAGATTGGTATCAGAGCTTGTGGTTATAGAGAACCAAATGTTTTCAAACATTGGACTATAACCGGTTTTCACAAAAACTTAACCAAAGTCCTCCGTGCCACGCCATTACTGGAACGTTATTGGTATGTAAGTTATTAATTATGGTTTAAATTGCATAATGAGATGTTTATAATTATAAAGTGGTTACAGAATCCTGATTCCCCTATCCAATCTATCCCACTCATGTCTAGGTTAGGACATCCAGATGAAACTCTACTTAGAGCCTTATTCATTTAGGATCCTTTATACTAAACTTCGTGCTCTTGATATTTCTACATTTCGCCTTTAGTTTCCTTCCCAAATGTTACTAGTAATAATTTCTTATAAATTATTAGTTGCAAATTATTACAGTACCCTGTCTCCCGACACCCCTAAAGTTAACCACCCCAAACCTCACTCTAGATAACAATTCCTTCCCACAAACTCCAACCATAGACAACCAACCAACTGGCAACATATTAAAGTGACGGAAACTAGGACCACTGTTAAAAACAAGGAACCCAAGTATCCATATTAGAGACACAAAATTCTTAACCTACCACATGCTGTATTAATAAGAGACGTTGCATTAATTGTTTTGGTAAAACAATTAATCAAGTTATTAATATCATGCCATAACCCTACATACCAAGACCCACCTAGACTAGGCTATAACCAATAGAAATTCCCTCTAGGATAAATTCCGGAAGAGAACTTGAAGAATGAAGAGAAAGTCGCTGAACCTTAGCTTTTATTAGATTGTTCCTTAGCAAAAATAAAACCCTGTCAGCCCGATCATCAAACTAAAAAGTTAACTCAGAAGAGTTTCTGGTACCCACTAAATCAGATTTATACCTATCAGCTTCTGTACAATGTCTTGGCCACAAGATATGTTGCATAAAGATGATGCTTGTACTAATTTGTTATATATAACAAAAATTAACAAGTTATTTATGACTATATGTGGTCTTGATTTTGTTTTGCTGCGTATGGTATCGGTTGATGTGGACCAGTGATGATCATCTTGCATACGTGTATGATATTTGGACATGTTGTGATCTTACGATTATCATAAGTTGTACCCTGATAATCTAACATGGACAAAACATAAACGTGTGTTTTGTAATAAAAACCTAGGAAGAATAACCAAACCTACCATAAACCATACCCTAGGAATTAAGCAAAATAACCAAAAGCGAAAACTCAATGAAAGAAAAACCATTACCTTAACTTAAGGATTCCCGACCCAGAAATTAAAACAAGGAATTACCCCTAAGAAAAAAAAAAAAAAAAAAAAGACTTAAAGAGAAAATTTGATGATAGGACAACCCTAAAACCAATAGGAAAACTAAGACTGGTGTAAAAGAAAACTGGAATTTATTAAGAAATCCCAACCATATCCTGGAATAACTTTAGAATTTAAACAGAAGATAAATCCCTGTAGGAGATAAATAAATTGAGGATTAGAAACACTCTAAATTGTAATCCCTTTTCAAATCTCACTTGGGTTACGATGGATTTAACCTAAGTAAAACAACTACTTTCCTGCTATATAAACCCTCATTTTGTAATAAAAATAATAAATTCAGCTTCTATTCCATCTATTCTACCCATAGGTATTTCGTAACCCTCCACTATTATACCATTAGAAATTAGGGTTATTCCTAACCAAACAATAGACAGATCTATCCTGTAGGACCCCTAGACAAACTTTAAGATTTATTTCGAGGATTACCTTAGTATCACCATAGAAATTCTTGACCTACCACCGTAGTATGAATAAAAATCTTCTTAATTTTTTGGAAAAAAAAAATATTTATGAAGTCATTTTATAAAAATAAAACGTTGAACACCATCTAAAACAATTTGAAAAATATAAAATGCCACCACAACTGGACCAAATATCACATCATTCGGTACTTAGTTTTGCATAGTCTGGCCAACTATGTCTAAACTAGGAAGAATCATGTCATAATTGGCACAGTTATCTTTTCAAATTTTCTAATAACAATTTTCATTCCAAAGCAACATATTGAAAAATCTTTCATATCACTTTTGATTTGACATAATAAAAGCCCACCACTACTACCCATTACCTCTAGGATAGGAAATTAACAAGGATTAAGGATAGAAAAACACTAAGGATTTTGACAAATCCAAATAGTACAAATGTCATTAAGAATCTTGAAAGATAGTACATAAAGACATAGTTAACATCGGAAGTACTAATGTTACAAGGACTACATAAGTTTTGTTACACTAAGGACTACCTAGGAAACACAAAGACTTTATGAAGACTTAGACCTTACAAATTTATTTAGGAATCATGAAAATTCATACATAGGCAGATAACAAGCATGGGAAGTACTAAGGTTACAATGATTACAAGATAGGGAATAGATTCGCTAATAGGTTGACCCATCATAAAAACGAGAATCGCCACCAACATCACAATAGCTAGAGCCACCATAGGATGAAGAATCTTGACTATCCTGCGTAGTAAGTATCGCGAGACTAAATATTAGGCATAAGAATAAATAAGCTTTATTTGAGGATTACATAGAAAAACAACCCTTACCCCCATATCTTGTCTACCCCAATAGCAAAGACCACAATAGGCATAAGAACCACAAGGACACAAACTAGGAACGCATGATCTTCATTCGGTACATAAGCCAAATAGGAAACTGCAAGGACCACGTAGACGATCGCTAAGAATGTAACAAGGTGCGGCATCTTGAGGTTTTTAGAAGAAAATTTGATGGTGAAAGAATGAGGATTAGAAATGAGGTATTTATAGGAAAGAAGTGACCGTTATTTTGGAACGTTGGAGTCACTATTCGAATCTGACCGTTGCATAGTGGTAATTTAGATGGCAAAACATTCAAATCTAATGCATCCAGTAGGAAAAAGACTGACCAAACTACGTTCCCTTAGGTATCGAATAGAAATTCCTAGACAACTCTTTTAAGACAAAACTATAATTGAGGATTAGCAGTAAAATGATATTTTGGAGACATAGGACGTAAGAATAAAATAATATCATATTATTTTATTTTTAACTTGAGGCATTTTAAGCATATCAAATTCCCCTTCTAAACTAAATCGTTGTACGATTTGTTCCTTTCTCATGTTCCCTATCTGAATAGGTTAGAAATTTAAACCTAGCTATCTCTATACTTCATTTTCCCAATTTCCACACCCAACGTAAACTGAATCTCGGGACGAGATTCCCTTAACGGTGGGTGACTGTAACCACTGTGAAAAATCCCTATTTAAATAAACTATCTCTTAGAATAGTTATCCTTTTCTACGTGTAAATTTTTTTTTTTTTTTTTTTTTTTTTTATTTTTGGTTGTGGCTATTATCTTATGTGACGGAGATCACATCCCGAATAAACGTGCTTGCAACTGAATTCGTATTCAAGTAAGTAAACATGTTAATCTAAAATATTATGAGATTCCACTTTACGTTATTTCGTTAATATATTTTAAATTAAAAATTCATTAACTAATAATAATTTTATAAAACCCTAAACTACCATAATAATAATTATAACAACAAAAATACTAAAGTACAAATTATCTAATTAATGTACAAGTGTCCAAAGCATAAAACCCTAAATCTATAATAATTCCCGATAAAACCCTAATTTCACATAACTATGAAATTATATATATATTTTACAAACCCTAATTTATTTATACAATATTTTTACAAAATATTAAGTTCACAAATTACTTAAGCTAGTGTACAAGTCATTAATGCATAAATTCATTTATTTATCAAATCTTTATGAAAATCCCTTTTATATTTATTTTTCAAACATAAAGTACAAACCCTCCATGCATAACTTTTACAAATAATATTTTCTAAACTCACTAAATATTTTTACAAGTCTTTAAACCTAAAGTACAAGTATCTAATGCATATAAACTATAAATTCCATTTAATTACCTTTTAACTTACTAAAACTTTACAAATAAATTTTATAAATTACCAAAACTATTAAAATTATATTTTTCACACTTCCTAAATTATTGTACAACTAAATTAAGTCAAGGTACAAGTTCTTTAAGCATGACATATAAATAGTAATAAAAATCTTATAAACATTTAAAAATACTTATTTAAATGACATTTCATGTAATATTTTCACATCATAAATTATAAAAATAATTTATTTACTTATTTAATATATGTACAACTCCATAAACTTAAGGTACAACTCCCTAATGCATAAAATCATAAAAACACAATAATATATATTTAAACCTTAATAAAGATATAATATGTAATAATTTCACATACTAATTATTAAAATGAGTTTATTTATTTATAAAATAAGTGTACAAATTATTAAACTAAATGTACAACCCTCTAATGCATAAAACCATAAAAACTCATTTATTTGTATTTACACCTTAATAAAAATTACATAAAAATTATAGAAAATTAAGAAATAATTAAAAATATATTTTTCTTATTTTTCTTACATTAGTACAAGTCTTATAAGCCCAGAGTACAACTTGCTAAAGCACAAAATCTATTTTTCCTATTTATATACAATTCGATACATACTAAATTATGTCATATGGATTCAAAATTTATGTTTAACTAAGTCTTAAACCTAGGAATCTTAGTTCTACCCTAAACCTTAGTTTACAAGTCATCAAAGCCTAGGTACAATGCCCTAATGCACTAGTCGACCTAAAACAAACTTAGTTAACCCACTTAGTTCAATCCTAACCTTAAACTAACTAAATCCCTGGAATTCTTACACCCTAAGAGAACACATGTGTGAACCCTAAGTGAAACACATAGCCCCTCCTTCTAGAAATAGCTTATGTGTGTGATATGTGCACTTACACATCACCTTCTCCCTCCCCCTCCCTTGTGGCACCACTATAACCACCCACCTCACCTTCTTCAGTCATTAGAACCTCCAGGAACTCCTCACAACCCTAGCTAGACTCCTCTATAAATAGAACACTCCATAAAACCCTAATCTTGCCATAACCTTCGAACCAAACCAAAACAGCCTCACACCACTTCACCACTAATCCCACTAGACTAGATTAAGTTCATATAACCCCAAGGAAGCAGTAGAAGGAAGCTAGGATCATAGGGGAGCCCAATTCGAACCTTACACCAAAATCAAACCCTAGTCGACCAATCCAAGCAAAGTAAGTTCTAGTTCCTTTTCTTTGATTTCTTATAGTTCTTTTATGTTTAAATGAAGTATAAGATAGGTTTTAATAAGTATTATAACCCAGAAATAAGCAAAGATCTATTTTGTTAAATCTAGTTCATATCGAGCCATAAATATATATAAATTCGGAATAAAAGTTCAAGAGGACCTAGGACATTAAAAATAGTCTAGGAACACTTTAAACATGTTATAATAACTAGACGAATCATAAAAACCTTAGGTCTAAAAATCGGATTTCAAAAACATAAGGTTTTTCTTTTCTTTTTCATTCAGTCGAACAGCAGACTAGCTGCTGTTTTCGACACTGATTTACCCTAGTAAACGTGCCTCTAAAATTCTAGTTTTCGACATGGTAAAAGTAGATTAAAAGGGCTACGCGTAGGAAAAAGAATCAATGTTTTTCGTTAAGAAACGAGGGAGAACGGGGCGTTTGAAGTTGGGGTAATTTTCTGTGTCGAGTGAAACAAAATACGAGTTTCTGTTTTGAATATTGAATTCGTGAGTTCGAATCTGACCTCGAGACTTTACAAAAAATACTTTTAAAATAATTATAAACATTTTAGAAAAGGTTTAGCAAAAGGTCTCGGCTTGAATCGCTAGAAATAAATTATTTTTGAACATGGGATGTCGAGTGAAGAGATTTAGAGGCATAGGGACTGTTTTTGCCAAAACTCTATAATATTTCTGTTTTGGACTTGTCATGTGATCGGGAAATCCCTAAGGGGGTAAAAGTGTATATTTTGAAACTAAAATATATTAAGTGTAATTTATAAAAGGTCAAGTGTAAAAGTTGTCGTTTCTATATAGTTTAAGGGTAAAATTTGCCAAACTTAAGAACTTGAGGATCTAAAATGAAAATAAATTATAAACCCTAATTATTATTTAATATTATTATTATTATAATTAATCAATACTATTATTATTAATATTATTAAGTTTTGATTAAACTTAATATATATTTTAAATCGTAACTGATTAACAAAGTGTCCTTTTTACGAACGGACGAAACCAAATCTTACAAATAAGAAAATATAACAAAATATTACTTTTGAAACTACATATTGGCTCTATTAAGTATTTAATCAATAAACCAAATAACGAAACGAATAATAAATATAATAAGAAATAATTACTGAGAAACTTGATATAACCGATTCAGGTTGCAAGCCGGAGACGTTTATCAACTGTATTTCATTTGTTTTCCATCCAGATTGTTCAGGTGAGTTTATAGTCCCACTTTTCTTACTTACGTGTTTTCCAAATATGTGGGGAGATACATGCTATTAAATCGAACACAAGTATTTTCCTGATTGTTATTGCACTAGGCTAACTGTTCGTTATTATTGAGATTGAATTATTTAAAAGACCCTCATATCATGCACCATTAGTCACCTGCTGGGTGAGCGCGAATATATGAATAGATCTATTGGCCTGACGACCCATTTGTTCTAACCGGATGGATATCTTCGTGGTAGTCGGTTAGGCAGATGCATTATATTTGATATCTTTAACTCGGGGGCAAGACCACTCTCATTTCAATCATGATTGTGGAACCTGGAAACTGTTAACGCATTGCGTGTCATGAGGTTTAGTGCAATATTTTTGAATTACGATATAACTGATTTCTCATATTTTAGCTTGTGTTCAAACTGATTATAATTTTAAACACTATAGATTCACTCAACCTTTGTGTTGACTTTTTAAGCATGTTTATCTCAGGTATTGAGAAGTATGGATATTGGCACGGAGTGGCGGTGGACTTTCTTCTTAAAATAAAAGAGTGTCCACTTTGTTATCATTCAATAGGATAATGTAACATTTATAATGTATTTCGAAACCTCCCTCTGGGACCTATCTTATGTACTCTGATATTAAATAAATGAATGATAACAATTTTTATTTAGAAACGTCTCTTTTCGAGTCGTTTTCTATTTCCATGACTGTGAACCATGATGTAGCACCCCAAGTTTATATTCCGCTGCGTAATCCGAAAATGGGGGTGTTACATAAAACATTTCTTTCTAATTCAAAAATAATTTGTAAAATGTATTTTTGAAAAATGTTTTGTCACATTTATAAAAATGTGAAGTTTAAAAAAATATAATCCTTTGATCATTTGTCAAGTAGTAGATTTGTTTGTCCATACCTTGAGTGATTTACGTCGGGATGGAAATCTACGACTTTGTTGAAGCATACTTGAGACGTCGGGAGGTTTTGATGTAAGTATGCATTGATGATTTGTGTTTACAAGTAACTTGCACATTTTACGTTATGTATTACAAGTTACATGTTTGTCATTATTAAAATCGAAGAAACCGTTTAGTTTAAATATCTTAATATTTGCACTAACACCAAATGTGAAGCAGATCATATGTTAGCCCAAAAGATGTGGGATGATGAGCAGGAAGAGCTATCTATGGAAGAAAAATCAAAGCTCTTTATGGAATTATTAGCTCAAAAGAAGAAGTTCTTTGCACAGAAAAGAACTGAAGCAAAGAGGAACAAACCACCAACTAAAGCTGAACAGAGGAGAATAATGAGTAAGTACCTAATGAACATGAATAATTGGAAGGCTTATCAACTAAAGAATCTCAGTTATGAAAAGATTAAAGATGAGTTTGACAAAGTGTTCAGAAGGGTTAATACTTTCATTGCTATGAATGAAGAAGAATTGGTGAGGTTCTCTAAGAGGTCTGGAGAAAAGTTAGAATCTTAAAGTAGCAAGAAGAAGAAACTAGATGAGCAACCAGAGCAAACACAAGAGCAGGCAGAGCAGGTTCAAGAAAGTGAGGAAAAAGAAGCAGCTAATCTACAACAAATGGTTAGAATTATAGACAGTGATGATAGATTTGTTGATGCTGTTCCTTTGCAGACTAAAGTTCCTATCATTGATTGGAAGACTGGTTATAGAGGTGAAACTCCTTGGTGGAAGATAATCAGAGCTGATGGAACAGAGCAAAGGTTTGTAGCATTTTCTCAAATGCTCAGAAATTTTGACAGAGAAGATTTGGTGACCTTATGGGCATTAATCAAGAAAAAATATGGAGATAAAAGGCCAGAAAATATTTTGGATACAGTTCTTTGGGGAGACTTGAAGATTATGTTTGAAGTTTATAAGGAAGATAGAGTATGGCTTGAGCAACACAAAAGTAAAGTTATCCTCTAGAGACTTTTTCAATCATGTGGAGTTCACACTGTAATGATGAGAGGACTTCAAATCTACATGCTAGTAGAAAAAGAATATCCTCTAGCAGAGACTACACTTAATATGATGCTTAATGGGACTGTTAAACTTCAAACTGATCATTGGAGTGAAATGGTATATCAGCTTCTCAAGAAAATGAAGAAACAACTTTATGGGGCTGATTACAAGAAAATGAGGAAGTAAGTGTTTGGAAACATCCTCCTGGTGAAGGTTCAAGCTTAGATTGAAACTTGATGATTTTGGAAGAAAATATCAAGTTTAGGGGAGGATTGTTGGGTTTTAAAGTCTAGGATAACGCTCATTTTGTCTATGATAGAGTCGCGTTATTTGTATATTTTTTAGTTATGTTTATGAGCAATTTGCGCTTAAAAGGTATTAAGATGTGTTCAGGTCTAAGTACAAGGAAATATCGAAAAATGACGAAGAAAAGCCAAAAGATTAAGAGAATATTCATGAAAAGAATGTCGTCAAAGATATTGATTCATGTTATAATTATTTTCGATCTACAAGAGAAGGTTGTGAAGATTTTCAATGAAAGATGGAGTAATGATTTAGTGCTAAAAAGAGTATTAAATGATGAAGTTTTATGCCAACCCAAGGTTGAAATTTATGTGCAAAACAGTTCCCAACCCAAGGTTGAAGCTGAGGTTCAAACCCAAGGTTCAATAGCCCAACCTGAGGTTGAGCAGTCATCCCGGCCGCCAGTTTAAATCTGAACCGCGGGTTGAGACGTGTCTGAGATGAAGAGTTGCATTAATTCAAGGTTTTAACTACCATTTATCACCAAGTCCGATCATTACCTCTCCATTATGATTATGGGGTGTTTGTAACAGCTTTTGTGAGTAAATTCAAGCATAAATAGGACCCCTAATCACCACATAATAGGACATAATATCCAACAAGAAGCAAGAGACAAGACAACAAACCTTAATCAAGCCTTACACCATAAGGACTTGATCATATCTTATACAACCCGAAAGAGCTCAATAATTCCTGTCATTCTTAAGGAGATACCAAGAAGTGTTGGTGATACTTGTGAAAAGAGGCGGAGAATTCCCTATTTCGATTGGAGGCGTTCAGGAGTGCTATAACTCTTTATATTTCTTACTCATTGTAGTCTTGCTTTAGGTAACTTTCTTTTACTTAATTATTATGTTGAACAATTTGATGTTGAATGAAATGTTACGTTTGTTGATGAAACTTGTTATGGAGTAATTTGTGATACTTGTTTGGGAATTATGTAGACTTTCGTGTGAATGTTGAATGATTAGTCAGTTAGAAAAAGTGATTGTTCTCATAAGTTTTTTTAAATATAATTCGTGTTCTAAAACTTGTTGATTTAACATTGTTGGATTTAAAGGTCGAAAGGATTTCTAATATTGTTTAATTCCAAGAAATTGGTGCACAAATGGATTGGTACTTGATAATTGAAAACTATTAAGTATTCAAGTTTTTAAATGAATTCGAGAATATTTAATCACGAGATTGGGTCGAAAGTACTCGTATGAACTAATGTTACTAATCATCTTTTTCATACATTTGATAACACAAAGGGCTAGCGTAATGGGATGATGTATTGGCCGAAAGGACTCACCCATGAAACTAGTAAAAACATGGATTTTCTTGATAGTATCCATTGACTAGAAAACCTTGTGAAAATTGGTATGTGCCTTCTACATATATGTTTCACCCAAACATATTCAACATTTTATCACGATTGGTTATTATTCCTAAACAAGTATTTGTTCGTTTAATTGATTGAATTCGGAACCATTGTTTGTTTGTTTATTTACAGTGCTTTAAAGTGTGGCAATCTTTAGTACTATTTCTTGTGCTACATAAATTGCTAAGCTTAAACTACGTAGTCTCGTGGGACGATCCCTTTTTACCACAAACCATATTACACACGGACGAGTATACTTGCTCGTATTGGTTTTCTTAATAATCGGTAAAAAAGTGTTTATAAATTTAAAATTTGAGTAAAACTTAGGATATAATATATATATAACCGGTTTACGCGCATCAAGTTTTTGGCGCCGCTGCCGGGGACTTAGATTAGTTTAGTTGTAAATATTAGCATAGAAGTTGTTTTTGTTTTTGCATGAGTTTAAGTGTTAATGTCATTTTTGTTCTTGTGATTGTTTGATGTGTTTATGATTAAGGTTATATGAGTGTTAGGATTGATATGTTCTTATTTAGTTTAATTATTTTTATTTTATTGAATTTTATGTTTATTGTTTTAAGTATTAATTTTGTCTAAAAAAAACAAAAAACAAAAATTTTTGGAAAAATTTGCTGCGAACCGCTGGTTCAGTTTTGAACCGCGGCGGCTCGCATTTTCTGTGAACATCAAAGAGGCCCAACCGCTGGTCCAGTTTTGAACCGCGGCGGTTGGCATTTTTCCATGACACCGAACCCACCCAAACCGCCGATTTGGGGGGTGAACCGTGAAATGCTGTCATTTTTCTAATTTTTTTTTCTTTTTTTTTTGTTTACTTTGTTTATTTACTTTTAATTTTTAAGTTTTTAATTTATTTAGTTTTCTTTAATATGTATTATTTGTTTACTTATGTTTTCTTGTTTAGATAGTTTAGTTTATTAACTAACCCCTAATGTTTGTTTTGGATTTGTTGTTTATGAATGTTTTAGCTTATTTTTAGTTATGGATTCGCCTAGTGAAGTTTCGGCTTATTTGGACAATTTAGAAAAGGAATTAATGGATGCTGGAGATGTTTTGGCAAGAATGGAGAAAATGGTTGATGTAGAGAAAGTGGAACTGCAAGCTAAAGGAAAGGATGTGGAACTTATGGAATGTGAACCGAAAAAGCCACGGGTGATCACTTTCACTCGAGCTAAGTTAAGGGAATATGATGAACCTAGTATGAGGTATTCCACGCCTTGTGGAATCGATGGTTTTGGAGCTTGGGATGTGGAGTGCAATATTGGACAAAGTGAAAGCTATGTGACTTATGCATTTTATGAGAAATTTGGAGATGGAAAGTATGAAGTGGATAAGTACAATAGAAGGATAGCAAGGGATGTTAAGATTGAAATCCATGGTTACACTTTTACTATGGACTTGATTGTTGATGAATATGATGACACTATGGAACCTTCCGTTGTGTTTGGAAGGAATTTCTTGGTAGCAACTAAGTGTACTCTTGATATTGGTTTAGGAGAGATGCAACTTAAGATTGGGGAATTGCAAGATGATAAGGATGTTGATTGGTTGATTGAGCAAATGGAAGAGGCTTGTGAAGATGGTACTTTAGGGAGCACGGAAATAGCCAAGATGGGAAATGCTTCTCGTCTAAAACAAAAATTCCCACCATTCAAAGGTCTTATACCTGCACCGTCATCACTACCCACCCTACTACACTACTCAACGGAGAAAGTTCTTCCAACCCAACACCACCCAAAGGAACAATTGATGAAGCCAAATGTGTGGAAGAAATCACCACAAAATTCAAGGAACTACTTAATGAGAAGCCCATACTCCATGTTTTGGAGCACTATGCTCATTATCGGAAGCTACTTGATGAAATTTCGGTTGAAAAGATGAAACTTGACAAGAAAAGTGTGATTGAGGAAGAGGAAGAAGAAAAAGTTATGAAAAAAGGTTTGCCTAAGAAGAAGGAGGATCCGGGAAACTATCTTATCATGCTAAAAGTTAATGGAACCACCACACTAAACGCCTTAGCCGATACCGGGGCAAGTGTGATTATCATGCCATATAAACTTTATAAGCTTTTGGAATTAAGCAGAGCTTGTCCTTCTAATGATGTTTTGTTGTTGGCTGACAATACCATGGCTA